>CM046532.1:2017500-2517500 GCA_024713555.1 Spirodela polyrhiza
GGGACGGCGGCCCTTGGATCGTATTATAGTCGCTCAAGCCACGTAGCGGTTTTTCTATGACGCTGTTCGACGTTGACGCTCTGATTCCAACCGGGTCAGATTATTTGCGGCGGTTTTTGAAAGTCGGAAATGGAGTATTCGGAAGGCGAGGGCAAGCTTGGTCAATCATGTGAGGCTTGACGAACTCTTCAGCTCAGTCGGGACATCCCAGCCACCGATTTCACCATCTCCGGCGAGATCCGGGTTTTCCTCTGCGTCACGGCACGCTGCTGCGTCGGAGACTTTCGGCCTGGTCGGGTCGTCAAAAGGGCTTGCTCCGTCGTGGGGGTGGGCGGGAGTAGACTTCCGGGGCTTGCGTTTGATCCATGGAGACGGAAGTTACGCCATGCCCCGGGATTCGCGAGGGCGATCTTGGTCAATGCCTCCCCCCCGGGAGAAAATCTGAGCCCCCACTTCCACCGACGTGACCTCACTTGGCCGGTGCAGCCGCCTGGAGGACCTGTGTAGGGCCTCCCGGAGCTGTCGCTGCGACGGTAGTCCAGCGGGGCACGACAGCCGGTGGCGCCTTATCTTCCTCCCTTCTTTCCGACTGCGCGAGAGCCACCGCCGGACATGACCCTGTTACTGTCGTACTGTCGATGGCGAGTGCTTCGGACCCGCCATTAATCTCCAGACGTTAGTGGATGTTCTTCGAAGGGAAACAAGGTCCTAAAGTGCCGAGATCACGATGACATCCTCTCTGGGACGAATCCAACCAGTCCCCCCGCGACACGTATCGAGGATGAGACAGCGCTTCTGTGTGGAACGAAATCTGAGACCGCTGCGATGGAAGACATATAATATAAGGCACTGTTTACGGAGTCGGTAGATGTAGATGCCGGTCACTACGGACCTCTGCCAGCCAATGGGAACTGGTCTTCTTCGTGTTGGTTGTAGCAACTGTGGCGAGGACGCGGGGAGGAGGAGAGCACCCCACCATCACACTTTCTTAGTCTGCAAAGTCTGCGGCAGTTTTGTCCGGGAGTTTTGCTCCGTCAACGATGAGCTGGGGGAAGATGCCCTTTGATGCAATGACGGTTGACGGTGGCAAGGACGAGACCAGATATGGGGTCTGCGACTCGTCCCGCGGAACACGCAAAGGACCCGAGAGCGGGGGGGGGAGCAGGGATGAACGGGCAAACCACTGGAGGTGTCCGGTGGGCGAAGGCCACTTTCTTGACCACTGACTCGGCCATTTGCAGGTTGTTTCTGGTCAGATGAAGTTTCTCCTTCCTCGATAGGGAGGCCGGAGGGATGCGCGACTGATCTCAAGCCGAGATTCTCGTCGAGCTCGTCTGAACGTGTCGCGATCACGCGTTCGACGACTAGGGCTCGAATATTTATCGTTTCAGTGACGCATTCGACGTCGGATGGAGGAGAAAGAAACGATTTTTGGGCAAATCAAAGATAGATTAACACAGGGAGTGAGTAAGAAGGATGAAATGGAGCAACATCAAGGTGGTGGGCAATTGTTTTATCAATCCTTCCCGTGAATTGGAGGGGTTAGGGGTCCCGGAACATCTGCTGCTGAGTCCGCCTCTGCCTCCGCCGCTGTGGCGAGAGGGCTGCATTGTCCGCCCGAAGGTTAGAAAGAGGCGACTGCAGCCTAGCGGCGGTGCGGGCTCCATTTCGGCGCGCAGGGGCTAAAGTGGGTGGAGACCACCCGTGAATCGAGCAGCTCAAGGATGGGGGCGGCGTTGACGCAGCGGGGGGCCTTGTACTGGTTGATGGACGCCCCGCGGGAGATGGCGAAGTCCATCACCTCTTCGAAGGTCCCTCCCCGCACTACCCGGATCTCGAGCGGCCCAATCGAGCCGTCCGCTACCCGGCTCTGCCTGTACACGGTGTTCAGCGACTCCTCGATTGCCAGGCAGCACTGTTCCAGGACCTCCGCCCCGGGGCCGCTCGTCGGGTCCTTAAACATGAGCTCCCAGTAGATGACGTAGTGGCCAGGAATGGCCTTCGTCTCCGCGTGGCTCGTGTACTCCACGACGTTGCCGCCGTAGGGCTTCAGGAGCTCGGCGGCGTTCTCCACTGCCTTCTGCAGCTCGGCCTCGTCCGTCTTGTCCGACTCGATGCTGAGCAGCACGTTCTTGCGGCGTACGAAATGGAACTGCGGGGCGGCGTTGTGAAATCCAGTGACCCGGAGGATGTCGCCGACGCGGTAGCGGTACAGGCCCGCGTAAGTGGTGACCACCAGCTCGTACTCCTTGCCCACCTCGACGTCGGCCATCTCGACGAGCTTGGGCGGAGGGTCTCTGGAGGTGATGTTGGAGGACTCGTAGGGGAGGAACTCGAAGTACGCCATGTTGGGCATGATGGTGTAGGAGACCTCCGAAGGCTTGCACATGGGCCTGAGGTTGAGGCCGAAGTAGCACTCGGATGAGGCGTACATGGTGCAGGCCATCGGCAGCCCCCCGCTGAGGTATTCAAGCGTGGGGATGTACTGAGCCATTGCGCCGGTGACGATCACGTCGAGGTACTTGGTGTTGGGCCAGATCCTTCGGACGATGCCGCCCCAATCTCCGCCCGAGCACTGTTCGATCACGAACTGGGATAGGACTGGATCGGGCTTTAGCAGGCCTGATACAGACGCTCGGACGGCGGCGTCGGTGATCTTCTCGTTGAGCGCTCCCATGGCGATGTCCCTTGCGAGGTGCTCCCAATGGACCTGGAGGAACCGGATAGCCCGGAGGAGGCCAGAGGCGAATACCGCCCCAACCCGGAGGACTTCCTCTCGCTGGTAGAGGCCACAGATCATCTGGACGTACATGCTCTGGAAGGAGTCGGCGCAGAGGATGGCCTCCGTGGGGCTGGTGTAGACGTTATACGGGTCAAAGGGACGCGTGCGGAAATGGTCGCTCTTGTAGTAGCTGGTGAGCACGGGCCTGGCGAGGAGGCCGCCTGGTGTCCTGCTCTCGGATTTCACAAACAGAAAGTAGAGGCCTTTGCCCTTGTCGAGACCCGGCACGAAACTGCAACGACACACGCCGTGGCTTGGGTTCATCAGAAAGTTGCGAACGATTCGGACAAACATGGCCTTTTGCCAATAGAAAGATTGGAGGAAAGAGATAGAATACGGATCAACCCCGGAGGCTTACATGTTCATCACGGGCATCAGCAAGCTGTACAGGAGCTGTCGGCGATCCAGCTCTTCTCTAATTGTCGGCATCAGCTTCCTCTCACCGGCCGAGGTTCCAGAGCTGCGATATCAAATGAACGCCATCAACGATGATATTCTAACGACTCTCGAGTCCACCAGAGTTTTTTTTGGGCGATGGTGGGAGATAATTTTCGCACCTGGTCAGGAATTCAGTAATGGGATGTGCAGAGAGGATGGGCGACCGGTCCCCGTTGGCGATGCGCTGGATCTCCGGCTGGAGATCCTCGTAAGTGATCACCGGGAGTTTGGCCTTGAACGTCTTTCGGTCAGTAGCTCCCGCGAGACTGTACCGCTTCAGGTATTCTGCCTCCGCGTTCTGGTTCAAAATCTCCGCCAGCACGGTCTCCTGCACCCGGTCGGTGTTTCTGGTCATCTCTTCTATGAATTGGAGCTTCTTGGCGTCGTTCTCGCAGGCAGGCGTTCCTAGAGGAGATGAGATGGTCGAGTCGACGGCCATTGCAGCAGTTGGGGAGCTCGAAGACCGGTTCCCGGAATGGAAGGACAGGAGGGGAAGACGGTGCTGATATAGAGAGAGAGAGAGAGAGAGAGAGAGAGGGGAAGAAAGAGACGGTGGAGGATGGTTAAGAGGGAGTGGGCGTAGGGTCCGAATTTATAGGGAGAGGGAGGAAGGGAGGGGATGGGCGCACCCAAGGTCATCCATAGCGTCATCCGGTTGCCTTGCTATCAATGGCGCTGAGTGCCCAGCTAGACGACCGATTGGAGCAGGATAGCCGCCATGCACGTCCCCGCCACCGGCTCCGTAGTTTACCATGTAGGACTGGGGAGGGGCAGATGGGCCCGAGAGGTCGTCACGGTCGAGCCCTTCCGGGACATGTGGGCCAACATGTCCCCTCCTTTAGTATATGCCAAGTCACCGGTCACGTCAATTCCACGTGGCACATGCAGACGCCGGCGAGCCCACCGGGGATAACGATGGCCCGGCGGAGATTGGGCGGCTCGCTCCCCCGCCGGGTTACGTGGCTCTAGATCTCGATTAACCTCCAACCGGTCGGTCCTTTTTGCGTCGCTTTCAGCGCTTGTCGTCCAGGTAAACCTACTGAGATCCCGAGCAGGAGCAAAGCCTAGCGGAGAGCTCATTATTGGGGGAGATGAAGGTAATCTATTAGACGCCCAGATTTTTTATCTTGGATGCGAGTCCCTGCGCCACGTGCCGCGTGATTAAAGAGCCACGAATAATCAGCCCCCAACCAGCCCGTGCCCACTTGTAGTTTTCCCGGGTCGTCCTCGTCCTCTCGCCCGGCCAAGTCCCCGCCGCCGGGGCAGGCGCGGCCACAGCCCCCCTGTGGCGCGCGTTGGGATGGGCGCTCGAGAGCGGCGAGCGGTGTGGAGTTAGGCAGGGTCCGCTGGCTCGGCCAAGTAGAGTCCCGCACGCACAAGGAAGTTTGCCGCGGGGGGCGGCGGGAGGAGCCCCCTGGAGCGCTCCGTCTCGGCATGCATGCCTGATATGGCCCGCCACTCGGCATATGATTATTGCTATCATTATTATATGGATCCGACGTGGTCTCCGGCGGCGACTGCCCTAGACGTGGGCGTCGTTGCAACAATATCTCGGCATTATATGCACTCGATGTGGCCTCATCACCTACTCACGTGGGCCACAGTCTCTCGTCTCTCTGAGACTGGAGTCAATGACGGTACCTTTTCGCCTCTACCAGCCGAGGGTAGAACGGTCAAAAATCCACGTGAAAAATCGCCTCGCGTTTCCCGCTCACCTGTGCGGCATTTAATGAGCCGTCAGAACAAGACCGCAACGATGTGAGATTGGGCGAGCGAGTGGGCCGCACGATTCGAGCTCCCCGCCGCGCCACGCCGCCCGCTCTGCACCACACGCGCGCCGCGGCGTGCGCCGGTGGCTCCACCTGACGGCTTCCAATTATGCGGCCGGTCGCGTAATCGCGTGAAACGGGGACAGGGGCGGTCGCGCGACCCGCGGACCGGCGCTGCGGCATCACGTGGTGCATGCCGCCCCCCCCGCTGTTTGGACATTCACCTGCGCCTCTGTCCCCGCAGCTTATCCTTCCCGAAGCCGCGGTTTCTGCGGCGCCGGGCTCTCTCTCCTCCGTCCCGACAAGGGCAGGCCCTCTTCAACCGACGGCGAGTAAAATCGAATCGCCGTCCAGTTTTTATTTTACCTCTCTGCGCCGCCGGAGCAGCTCGCCCGCCGCCGCACATGGCCATGAGCTGTACCGCATGGGCCAAGAAGGCGGCCGTGGTCCAGCGCAGGGACGGCTCCATAAGCTGGGTGGGGTGGTGCAATAATCGACCAGCCACAGTGCTGCCGGAGCTTGAATTTTTTCTGGTTGCAACGAGGGCCGTAAGGGAACGTGGTTGGTGGCTGTTTGTGGGGGAGGATTAAACTGCACGGAGAACCCGGGTGGCGATCGCCCCACGGGGGCCGCGGCCCGGGCAGGGGCTGTCGGCCTGCAGAGCCCCACAGCGTCCCGGAAGATCTGGGTCTTCTGGCATGCGGTCGGCCGGCCGGCTGCTCGTTCAGCGCGAGATCTGCACCCCGCTGCAGATCTTGCACCCGAGCAAAGGGCTCCTTTTTTCCCGACTCGAACTCGTTCGTGCTCTTCTTACGGGCGGGGGGGAGGTCAACGGGTTGACGATTTTGTGTTGCTCCCCGTGAGGATCAACTGTTTGGTGATTTGACAGAAATAATTGTCGTTTTCTACTCGTATAACTCTTGCTTTGGCATCGGATCCGTAACTCGTACATCATATACAGCCAAGATGATACCTTTTTATAAATATACGAGATAAATAAAATATGCCCCGAAAAGGACAGACGACGACGAGCTGCAGAAGATGGAGCTTGGAGATGATCCATAAAAGTGGATCGGGCCCGCCTGGAGCTAAACAGTGATGAGCCCAAACGAGCTACCTTATCGGCCCGTTTTTTATTGGGCCAGTCGTGGGCTGCCGGAAAGCTGTTTTCGAGGAGGGCAGATGCGGAGCTTGGAGCCGGAAAGAAGAAGAGGAGACGTTGTCAGCCAGCACGAAAAGCGGCTGGCCCAAGAAGAAGAAGAAGAAGAAGAAGAAGAAGAAGAAGAAGAAGAAGAAGAAGAAGAAGAAGAGGAAGCAGCTGGGGTCGCCAGCTCCAGCCGCCGGCTCCTCTCCTTCTCCCTCACCGCCACAGCGACGAACGGGGAACCGACTCAGGGGAATGGCTTGTTCCTCCTCCTAGCAGCCCACCTTCGAAATGCGGTCCTCCCCTGTCCTCTCTGCACTGGCAGAAGGCAACGTAAGCCGTCTAAACCCGGAGCTCAAGAAGGGTAACTGGCTTTCGTTTCCTCCCCTCCTATCTGCCTGTAACGTATATCTCTCTCCCCGCTTCCCCTCCGGTGTTATTACATCCCATGCCCTAGTGAATAGCGAAAAGCTCGTAGAAGTCGGAGCCAGGACAATGTATCTGGGAATGATTTATTCAGTCGGTGATTTGCTGTTCTCTAAAAGTTGGTTATACGGTTTGATGATCGTCGCTTTTTGTTCTTCCTTCTTGGATGATGATTCTTGGCTATCGAATGCATTTTTTTTCATGGCACGGGGACTTGATAAGTTGAGTGCGCCCGCGGCCCCCATTCATGCTCTAAGAATCTTGTTCAATGAGCAGATTCTTGTTTGAACTGGAAGAAGATGTGGATGATCTGTGATCAATATAAACGCATTGGCGCGACGCTATCGGATTCTTGTCGAATGTCGTGCGTCCTAAAGCTCATCTGTTCTACTATTATGCTCTGCCCTGGTTTCTTGGTCGTTATTGAATATCACTAGCAAATGATTCTCATTCATCTGGGCCCTTTGTTTATTCTGCCCCACTGAAACGAATGAGGGTGATAGAAACCTCGTCCGCCATGCTGACATGATTTTAGTGGGGAGCGCAAAAAACAAGTGTAGGGTTTAAATTTAATTCCTCCAAGAATATATCATCTATGAGTCCGTCTTCCACCAATTTCCTCTTTTTTCAAGGGCCTATACAAGGCTCGAAGACTGTTTATTTGCTTGATGTTGTTAGGTTTTGATTTACAGCAGCTTGTAATGTAACCTTCTTGATTATGCATATGCATCCATATCTTTTTCCGGTTTGTCTTTCTTTTTTTCTTCTAGTGCGTGCTTTATTTATTCCTTTGAACTTTATTGTATAGGGTGGACTTGGTGGTGGCTCGCATGACTCGTAGATATACAATTATCTCACTTGATCGATCCCTCTGTAATCCGTTTTACTACACATTCGGACCTTAGTATATATTTAATGGAGGCAGTTAATCTCCAAGTCAATGATCTGAGCTCAAGATGTGCGGAAGAACCGGAGTATGACTTCGAGTCTCAAAATGTCGATAGCCAATCAACAGCGCATAAGAGCGTGCACACCGACTCTGAAACACTTCAAGGTCCTGATGAAACTAGGTCCCCACCTGAGGCATTGGAGAAACAGAAAGTATTGACAAAAAGTACTAGAAGATTGTCCCGTTATGGGAAGAAGGCTGCAATAAGGAGGGGCAGAACATACCTTTTAAGATCTTCATTTAGCAGTTCTAGAGTCCTCCGCTCGATGTCAAAGTCTGCTACTAGATCTCTACCTCCATCAAATAATAGTCCAGTGGATTTGGTTAAAGACAAGCGAAAAAGAAGAAGGAGAAGAAGACAGAGTGCGACAAATGATGAATTTTCGAGAACCAGGAAGAGTGTGAGATATTTACTGCATCGCATGAGCTATGAGCAGAATCTTATTGACGCATATGTTGGTGAAGGCTGGAAAGGACAGAGGTTAGTCTTTTCAGCCAATCTTTTAACTGGGTTTCTGTCGTATGCCTGCCTTCAGCTGTTGACTATTTTCTTCTGTTTTTTTTTTGTTAAGACCTCCTGGATACTTGACCCCTGGGGAATCCCATGGTTGCATTTTATGCTTTGATATAACGCTTTAACATCCGAGTTGATTAGTAGTTATTAAGATAGTTCATATTCAAGTTAAATAGTTTGGGGTAAAGTAAGCTATCATTCATGGTACACTTGCCGTGCTATTAAAATGGTTAGGACTGGCATAAATGTATCTTTGCAGTTGCCATTTGAAAATTTCGTATACAAGCATGTTCAGGGTGGTTGACAAAGCAAGTAGGTTTTGATATCTGTGTAGGTAGATGAGCAAATTTAATGGATTATGTGAGTTATAGCAATCATCAGTCATAATGTTAATACATGTTAGACATTGAATCAACTTTTCTTGTAATTTGACACCGTGATATTTTGTTCTGTTCAATACCACGAATGCTGTGCAAGTATCTTAAATATTTATATTAAAGTAATTACATTAATTAAATTAAACTTTAAAAGTAAAATAATATAGTTATTTATATTAACTAAATTAAGATTAATAATTCAAAATTTAAATTAAGTACTAAGTATATTATATGAAACATTAAGTTCAAATAGTAATAGAGAAAAATAAAGTGTCCTTAATGTTTCTCAACTTATGAAAATTAATGATGCTGTTTATTCAACCTAAAACATCAGAATGGTTTATAATTTGCTATATTTTATTTCCAATTGAATTTCAACGCTTTCATAGTTGTTTGCCTCTGAGTATTTTTGTAAAGTCTGGACATGAGTATTAGGGATTGAATTTGTTACTGATAATGAGGAAAATGGAATCAATTCTTGAACCTCATTGTTGGAGGTATGCATGTTTATTCTGGGGAAGGTGGATTTAAGGTGTCATTCGTTTGGTTTGCTCAGGAAGTGAGCAGGTGTGGTTTGGTTGTTTGAAACAGGGGAAATTTTCCTCTTTTTGGACAAAAAGAGGAGGTTATGTTAATTAGCAACAACTATGGAGGCTACTTTGAGTGATATAAACTGGACGTTCGGTTAATTGACATAAAATAGGAGTGACAACCAAGATGTTCGTTGGCTCTATTTTATCTTCCGAGTCTCTGACATATGTTTAGAATATCTCCAGAAAAATTGAATGTAGTTGTAAACCCAAGGAAAATTACCTGTCTTCACATCTCAAATAAGAATTGCATTATCCTTCCCAAGGTTGCAGTGTGAAACTTAGTGTCTCCGGTTCCTGTCTTTGAAATGGGCTTGAAAATGGTATATGCAATGTTTTCGTCTTCTTTGTTTTTTGGGCGAACAAGTTCACTATTATACATAAATGGAAAAGTATGTAAATAAAGAAGCAGCACAAAATTAAAGTCCTGAAAACAAAACAAAGAAAACAAACTACCCTCTTAACTAAGGTATCAGTATTCCAAGTATTCTTTCTCTCCTTAGTCGTAGTCGGGAGAATGGAGTAGGCATCATCCCCAGTCTTTATTCCTTTTGTCTCATCACTCTACGCGCATCATAGCTTTGCTGATAATCATCTGTAGGTCTTTGAACTCTTGTTTGAATATTCTAATGATTCTCTTCCTCCTAATTGACCTCATCAATGTTGATTAGTGCTTTACACCAGTTAATATCTTCAGTCGATGGACAGATGTCTTCCCAAGATAACATTAAATCCTTGATTTCTGCAGCTATATTCATTATCATAAATTTCTACAGTTTGAAGTTTAACCTTCCATACTTTATTCACCATTCCAAAATCCACAGCAATATGATTCATAGTCTCTATTTTTATCCCTTTGAAATTTTATTGCTTTTATTGTGCATAAATTTCTGAATTCCATGTCTGGTTGGTTGAATTTTGTGGACTAATTTCCATATAGAGTCCTCATTTTGGTATGTGCCTTGTCTTCCATACCAAACTTACCACCAACATCTGCATTCTCCATCTCCGTAGAATCAATTAAATGAACTGCCGAGAAGTTTCCATGCTTTAACACTGTTATTGTCTATATTTCTTTGTGGTGTGGAACTAGACCATTATTTGTGTAAATTTCTCTTTTGTATTCCATTTTGTTAATTTGATGGAAGACATTGCTGATTTACTACACATTTAAGAAAATACATAAAAAACTGTAGCCTGTTGTTTGTCTGGATCTGCTTGTGAGGCATATGTTAGATTTGTGTTGTCGTCACAAAACTGTACAGAGTGTGCTACTGTTCTTTTTTTGTGACTATTGTGTTCAATTTGCAGCTCGGAAAAGATTAAACCTGAGATGGAACTTCAGAGAGCTAAATCTGAAATCGTACGCTGCAAATTGAAAATTCGTAGTCTATTTCAGCAACTAGAGTTTTCGATTTCTGAGGGAAAGCTGGATGATTCTTTATTCGATTCTGAAGGGGAAATCTGCAGTGAAGATGTATGTAATCTCCGTTTTACTTAAATCAGTCTGTTGTACGCTTTTTTGTTTGTCTGAGTCTATGGGTTTATGCCTTGTGACTTTTTATTTAGTATTTGTCAGCAGAACAAAAAAGCACCACAGCAAAAACCTGAAGATTCAATATTTATTACTGGGTAACTGTTTATTGTCATCAGTCTAAGACCAGTTAGCACCCTTGAGAATCCTTCCTGAAGTCTAGTGAGGGTTTTATGTGGGCTGTCAGCCTGATATGTGAATGCCTACTACGTATGAGTTGCCAGGAAATAATCATCTTTGGAGTGGGCCCACGTGAAGAATACTAGTTTTTGTTTGTTTGTTGCTTGCGAGTGGAATGCTAGAAAAAGCAATGCATCATTATTCCTGGCAATTCATACGTAGTAGGCATTCACATATCAGGCTGACAGCCCGCACAAAACCCTCTTTAGACTTCAGGAAGGATTCTCAAAGGCACTAACTGGGCATAGTACCTTCGAGAATGATAGTAAAGTTCTGCATAAACAAGAGAGGGAACTGTCATACTACAGTTCTGTTTTATGCTTCTGTCTTCTGAGACTCGAGTATCTTTCATGCAAGATTTTCCTTTTAGTGTATTTGTGTTCAGGTTCATATTGACTTAGCTTATCCTGATATATAAACATCACAATTTTCTGTGTCCTTTTTCCTAGATCGGTATCGCGTTTCTTTCCAATCAGCACAGAAAAATACCTAATGCTGATTCTATCTGAACAACATTTCAGATTTTTTGTGCCAAATGCAAATCCACGGATATCTCTGCAGAGAATGATATTATACTATGCGATGGCATTTGTGATCGAGGTTTTCACCAGAAGTGTTTGAATCCTCATTTGTTAACTGATGACAGTAAGCACTATCTTCCCAGATTAAAGATCTGATGTTTGGTCCGGTGGAACTGCACGTATTTTGTGCTTAATTCTGAATTACTGTCTTACAGTCCCCCCTGATGACGAAGGTTGGTTGTGTCCTGCGTGTGATTGTAAAGTAGATTGCATTGACTTGATTAACGAGAAACAGGGAACGAGCCTTTCAATCAAAGACGAGTGGGAGGTAAATGGACACATTTCATCCCATTTAGAATTTTCATGGTGAATCTCTAGTGACGTTTATCAACTGCATATCTGCTTCTGTGACTTGCAGAAAGTATTCCCTGAGGTGGCTAGATTTGGGTCTGAAGATGGTCAACTTGATAATCTGGGGTTGCCATCAGATGATTCTGAAGATCATGATTATGATCCTGATGACTTCGGAGCTGAAAACTTTGAAGCCGATGAAGAGGTGAAGGAAGGATCGAGCTCTGATGAATCAGATTTTACATCTACATCTGAGGATTTCGGAGCTTTAAATCATGATATTCATAATCAGAAGTTTGGACTCCCCTCGGACGATTCTGAGGACCACGATTATGACCCTGACAGACGAGAACATAATGAAAATTCTGCAAAAGATTCTTCAAGATCTGATGAATCAGATTTCACATCAGATACTGATGATTTAAATGTTCTGGGTAATGAGATCTCTGATAATAATGAAGCTTCAGCATCCCCAATATCCAAGTATCCAAGGATTGGTGAAGGAAGTGACACGGATCCTTTGCCTGTTAATTCTGCACTTTGCTCTTTTGAGCCAGCACTGGGACAAGAAAATGTTGCCCCACTGTCAAGTAAAAGGCAGCGGGAGCATCTGGACTACAAGAAGTTATACGAAGTAAGTTCTCATCATTAAACTTTAATAGCAAATGTGTTTCTTGCACTTTATTTTTCCTTTTTGAAAACTATATCTGATTGGGGTAAGGATGGAAAATCATTTTATATATTAGCTGAACTGGGTGTGCAGGAAGTTTTCAAATTCATTCTCTGGGCGACTTTAGATTGATGGAAAAGTGTTTTTCGTTTAGGGACAGGATAATCAAGGGCAGAAGGGATGTATTTAGTGTTGTTGCTTCTCGCATGTCCTCTTGAGGTATCTTGTGGTGCCAAGTAGAGGGCATGAAGGCTGCAAAAGGAGGCATTTAGAAGTTTGGTGGACGTTTTAATGGCTAAGACAACATTCAATCCCGTCTGAAAGCATTCCATCAGTATTTTCTCCCGGTATTCTATATTGAGTAGGTTCAGGTGGTGGGTGTTAGGACACCATCTCCCTTGTTGTGCGTCCAAATAGCTGTTCCAGGAATAGGAATTTGCGAGGGAGATTCTGGTGTTATTTAATATGAAGGTGAATCTACGATTGTAAGGAGAGGTCATTTTCATTTCTTGCCTGTAGATTTTTAGGTGGATACCCAATAATTTAACAGTGTGAAAAATCTTTTTACGAATTTTTATGTATTTATTATTGTAAAAGCGGGCGTATGATTGTGAAGAAGACCCTACTTCATGAATAATCAATTGGGTTTAGCGGGAGGGGTGAATAACTTTAACGTAGAAATTGTAAACACACTGTCCTGCTTTCAGTGATAATAGGACTTCGTAATAGACAGTACATTGGTGATGATATGCCAGAGTATCTCAGATTGTCAAATGAGTGCTATCCTTGTTCTTTTCTTGTCAGCTCCACTCCCTCATATGCATTCACTGGTTATCAGGTCAAAATCAGTGCCATGACAATTGCTGAATTACATTAATACGGGTTATTTGGTCCTACGTGCCTACATAGTTACACTTTCATTGTGGACAATATCAGGTTTTAGTAGAAATATAACTCTTGGGAAAAGAAGATATGGCCTGGTAGGATTAAAGTCAGTCCCTGAGCTGTGGGATGATTAAACATTGGCATGATAGGTTTGTCTTTTTGGTGAATATAGTACCAGATTCGTCTAGGTAGAGTGGGGACTTTGTGTGAGGTCTCACAACATAAAGCTCAACTAACTTCGTCAAGATGGAGGAGGAATCCTTGGTCTGCAAGAGATTGTGAGTGGTGCCAGAATATTTCTAGCCTCTCCGCTGTGAGGTGTGTTAATAAGAATGAGTTCACAGGCAGTTACTTGTCATCCATGAGATAGCAGTTGACTCAGATGATCAGATCTTCCCGTCATGTTGAAGAGTATGGTGGAAATATCAAGCTTGGGCGAAATCCTCTTCTGAAACTGAAATATTTTCAATTGGGGCATCAACAAGTATTTACAAGTGTGGCGGATGGGGCCGTGGAACATGCAAGAGATGCTGGCATGGTGGAAGAGGGAGGATATGGCCTAATAAAGCAGAAAACGAATGCTGGGCGTCAGTACAGCTGCATTTTGGTCCCCCGGGGGGGGGGGGAGCGTGGTTGTTTCGGAAGAAATTCCACATCTCCTTTGGGCTTATTAAGATGAGAGTTGAGGACATGGCATCTAATGCCCAATCAGTTGGCCTCGTTGGCCAGACCCAATCCATTTCTGATCCCGATCAGATCAGCCAGTGGGTTTTTCCATGGTCTCTGAAAACCGCGTTCAATCAGCTATTTGGGTCTGCCAGGGTCATCTTGGCACGTTTGTTCTGCATCAGCGCAAAAAACATTCATGTACGAAAGAATGAAGTATCCTGGGGAGGGAGTAGAGGTAGTCGTTTTTAGGAATTCCCCAAGAATATCAAGGACCGGGTCATCACCTTAGACTTAAAAAGGAATTTTTTTGATTCGGTTGTTGCTGTTTGGAAGTTGCCATGGTCAGCAGTCTGCGCGACCTTTTTTGTTAAACAATGAGATTTTGCCCCCATGGTACCTTCCTGAAGAGCAGATACAAAATGAGTCACTTGGGGCCATCTAAGTGCCTAAAACAGTGCATTTCATCAGCATATTTTGAAAGACAAATCGGGTTGAAGTCCAACGTAGAACCCCCAAAATCTTGTTGTCTCTCGCCATATCGGTTATAATAATACAAATCTATCATGTCGGAATCATGGTGGTTCCTTTTTAAGGGGTTTCCATCAGATAGTGGCTCTTTTATGACAACTGTGATGGCAACTCCTTCCCGTCTTAATGGTACCAGTACCAAAAATAAAAGTAACTTTAGCCTCTTTGATTTGATCCGACTATGATTTGTCGGAAGTAGCTGATTCTCTCTCATGACTGGCAAAGCCAAAAATCTGAGCCACGGGTTATCCCAACTCCACACCGACAGTAATCTAAGTTTTCATTAGAAATGATGCAACTTTCCTTGATCACGAACTTCTTGGAAGCGAGGGAGTAAGCAGAACATTGAGCCGATACTGTTCCCTTTTGTGAATTTTGTTTGACAAAAATCATGTGTAAATGGCTGTTTTTCTATTTCTTTATTCATTGAAATTTCATCTGACAATAATCATGTTCTGATCTAGAGTCTGATATATTATGCTTTTTTTTAAATTTAAAAGGAAACATATGGGAACGATTTGTCAGATTCTAGTGATGATGAAGAGTGGGCTGATACGAGTACACCAGCGAATTTGACTTCTGATACAAATGATGATGATACTGAAGGATTAATTAAAAGTGGTGGTGAATTTGCTGAAGATGAAAGTAGCACCAAGCGCAAAAAGAAGTTGGACGTTGAACGTATAGTGATGCCCCCTGCTTGTTCTGACATTAGTAGTAGTCAAAAAGCAAAAGCCCGCAGAAAGGTGCAGACAGAACCGATAAAACCTTCAGCGACTAGACAAAAAAAAGACTCTGAGCAACCTGATTCCAATGGGAAGCGGCCCCCCCTGTCGACTCGATCCAAGTATGGTGCAGCCGTTTACCAGGTATTCAAACGCTTCATGGTTGACTAGTAATTCTGCTGGCAGCTTAGTTTTGTTCTCTTTGGATTTATATTCACCTGGGGACACGTTTTTTTCTCTACTTTCGTGTGAATCAAATTTCTCGCGTATTCTGCAATATCCTGTGATTTACCCCTGCTTGAGGCAATGATTACCAAAATGGATTAATGACAGGCTGTAGCTCTTCACTATTTGTTTTGTGCTGCAGGGAAACCAAATCCAGATCGTATATATATATATATATATAAAAATCAAAATCAAAAATAGTTTTTTTGCTGTCAAATTGTTGACATTCTTTTCCGTTCAGTGGGCTCTTTGAAAACGTCACGAATTGTCTTTGTTGCTCGTAGCTTGCATTCATGTGGGTAGATTACTCGATCCCCAGTCGTCTTAATATTCTTGTGGGTTCCTTCACTGATGGTGCCTCATCTTCAAACATGTTGCAGAGACTTCAGGAATCTTTCAGAGAAAACCAGTACCCCACCCGCGACGCCAAGGAGAGCCTGGCAAGAGAACTTGGGATGACTGCACGGAAGGTTTGATATCTCACCTGTTTTTCCCTTAAAAAGAAAATTTTCACAAGATATTCTGCACCATTTTGGTAACCGATGTTGAATTCCAGGTGGGTAAATGGTTTGAAAATGCCCGCCATAGTTCTCGCGTCTCAACCAGACGAGTGGGTCCAGCCAGAGGCAGTGGGAACCGTGCAGGCAGCAGAGATTCCAAGGAAGCTGTGGCCTCTGAGAGCTCCGGCAAGGACAGCAGCCTTGGAACGCTAGCTGAATCGCACCATGTCGACCCCTGTGAAGCTGGAGATAACGGCGGCGGTGGTGGTAGAGAAGAAAAGTTGGCCGGAGAACCGCCGGAGGATCAACAGGTCTCACTGAAGCGAGAGCTGAGGAAGAGGAGAACGAACAAGTGAGGCAACAGATAAGTTCCAGTTGTGCATTTCTTCGCATCATCTTGGTGGAGATGACGGTCTCTGAGTGTGCCTGAAGCTCTTCTTTCCTTGATCTAATGCATGGCTCTAATGGAGAAGCCCAACCGTGGATGACAGAGCTTGCAGCTCTGTCATTCGTGGGCATGGTTCTTGTTTTCTGTCGGACCTTCCTGGGTCGGAAATGGCTTCCTATGAAGCAGCGGGCCTCAGTGCTGAGGAAGTCAAATTTGGCGTCAACGCCTGTTATTGAGCGGCCAGCTGCTGGACTCTGAGCCGGCCAACCATGGACTCTGTTTGCTTTGGAACGAATGCAGAATGAAGAATGCCGATCCCGTTCTGACTCTGTCGATGCTGCTATTCTGATCTGTACCGTGGTTGACCAACTCTGAAGCAGATCAAAAGCTTGAGGCTTTATGAGGTTTTGACCGGGTGGAAACGCTACAAGATAATCAGGGGTCGGATGGATTGTTGAAACATTATTTGAAACATTATTACTCAAAAAAATTCTAACATTCTTGCATCTCTTCTTTTTTTTTTTTTTCCTTCCGATCAGGCCCGTTGTAGTAAACTTTGATGTTCATACTGAAACTGATTTCTCATTTTGATCCAAAATAGATATTATTGTGAGTTGGTAAATAGTCATTCGAGGGTTAATTGGTGTGTGATGGGAAAATCGTATGAACTTCGACCCATCTCCGACAGATCAGAACCCAAGATCAGCTGGGCATCGAACTCTATAAACGGAAACAAATCAGCAACATCAGTGGGTGATGGGAAGAACAAGCCCTTCCTGGCCCCTAACGGTACCACCTTAATACTCGGTCTAGATGCTTGGGCATTGAGAAAGGGCCCAACCAAAGAGGCTTTAAATCTGGTTTCAAGACCATCAATCTGATCGATAAATCATCCTCTCTCTCTTTCTCTCTCTAGCCCATTCCTCTGAATAACTTTTTTTCTTGAGGATGGGAAAAATAATATCAGATGGGCACTTAATATCTGTTATATGGGCGATCCTGGGGACAGGTCCTTCGCAAAGAATAATTTTTCTTGATCTTCTCTTCAAAAGAACGTGAACCGCTCGTTCAGCAGGGTTCGGCACGTTGATCTGATCCAGGGCCCGTTTTTCACGGCGAAAACAATAGCGCGGCGACGTAACCTCGCCGCGCTCATATTTTGGGGCCCCTCTCTCTCTCTCTCTCTCTCTCTCTCTCTCTCTTCCAAAGGGTGGGGGCGGAGCGGGGGGAGATGGATGGAGGGAGATTAAAAATGGGCGCTTTCGGAGACCCGCCAAGCCGTTGATGAGGAAAAATCGATGAGCCCGAATTTTGAAACCGCCGACGGCGCCGCCATCGGCAGAGCAGAATCAGACGGACGAAAACAAAAGATGATGGCGGCCCTGCTCCCTCCCTCCCTCCCTCCCCGCTCCCTCCCACCGGGGGAGCGCGGCGCTCTGAAAGTGTAAAAAGACTCCCGAAATTCGAAAAACTTGAAAAAATGGCGGACTCCCTCTCCCCCTCCAACCTCCCTCATAAGGGGCCCCTCCCTCACCGGCGCTTCTTCCTCGGTCGCCTCCATCTGCGCGATCCTACTTGTCCCTCCATTCTCGCCCTCTTCCTTCGTCTGTAGACCGGGTCCTGCTTTCTCCGCCATGGTTGATAAGGAGAACTGCGCCCGCGTCACCCGCTCCGCGGCGAGGAAGAGGGTGCCCGACGCCGGAGCGAGGACGGCCCGCGCGGCCGATAAGCGGCAGCGGGTCGTCCTCGGCGAGTTGCCAGACCCGTCGAATGTCGCCGCCGGGCCCCACCCGCCGCTGGGGCTCAAGGAGGAGGTTGGCAAGCCCAAGCCTCGGGGAAGGAAGAAGAAGCCCCAGGTGCAGCCCGATGAGCAGATGAAAAGAGACGAGGGAGAGAAGCCTCTCGTGAAGGGCGCCGCCGTCGTGGACATCGACTCGAGTATCGGTGATCCTCAGCTCTGCGCCCATTATGCAACAGACATCTACCGCTACCTCCGCTCCATGGAGGTAGTCGCCGCGCCGCCTTTCCCGCCGCCGTGTGGTCGGCGCAGATCTTGATCTCTTCGTGATCTCTGACTCCCCAATCTTTGCTCCGACTCAGGTGGAAACGAAGAGGCGGCCGCTGGCTGACTTCATTGAGGCGGTGCAGAAGGACGTGACGGCGAACATGAGGGGCATTCTCGTGGACTGGCTCGTGGAGGTGGCGGAGGAATACAAGCTAATCTCCGATACTCTCTATCTCACTGTCTCCTACATCGATAGGTTTCTATCATCCAACGCCATTAATAGGCAGAGGCTTCAGCTCCTAGGCGTTTCCTGCATGCTTATCGCCTCGTAAGAACGCACCTGAATCCGAGATAGCTTCTGACTGCATCCTGCTCCCGTTATTCTCTTCCTTGTTCTTGGGTCGAATGAGGAATCCTCTTTCCTTTTCTGGTTTCGCAGGAAGTACGAAGAGATCAGCCCCCCTCACGTGGAAGATTTCTGCTACATAACCGATAATACGTACACCAAGGAAGAGGTAGCTGCTCCTAATTTATTTGCTTATGCTGTTTGATCGTATAGATTGATCCCGAGCTCATCTTCTTCCTGCGCAACTAGTTCTTACCTTTACGTGAAATCTGAACTTGGGGGTACCCGCGTGATTGTGGAATGCCGCTGCAGGTCGTCAGGATGGAGAGCGAAATCCTGAAGTTTCTGAAGTTTGAGATGGGCAACCCGACGATTAAGACTTTTCTCAGGAGATTCATACGGGCGGGCCAGGACGACTGCAAGGTCCTTCCATGGCGCCTTGCGGATTCATTTCACTGGTCAACATCAAAGTCGACGCGGACTTTGGAGCACTTCCTTCGCCGGCGGAATCTGACTGAGCTTAAACTTCCTTGCAGTCGCCAAGTCTGCAGTTGGAGTTCATGAGCAATTACCTTGCGGAGCTGAGTTTATTGGATTACAGCTGCACCCGGTTCTTGCCTTCGGTCGTTGCTGCTGCTTCAGTTTTTCTGGCAAGGTTCACCATGAATCCAAGCATCCACCCTTGGGTAAGCGCTTACCAGGGTTACATGTTCATCCTCGTCATATTTCCTTCCGAAAAATATTCTTAGTTCTCGCGCATTTTGATCTTCAGACGCCCACGCTTCAACATTACTCTGGTTATAAGCCATTTGAGCTCGAGGATTGCGTCCAAGCCATCCACGATATGCAGCTCAGCAGGAAGGCTTCGTCTCTGGTAGCCATCAGAGACAAATATAAGCAGCACAAGGTCAGTTCGCTTGATGCTCTCTTTGTTTTTGGCTCGATCTGAAGCCGATTGTCTGGAGAACCGACTGATCCGCCTCGATCTTTCTCAGTTCAAGTGTGTGGGCACGATGATCAGTCCCTCGGAAATCCCCACTTCATACTTCGAAGATATCTTGTAGCTAGATGGAATGGAGCCGGAGAACGGCCACACCTCGTGTCTACACTTGCTTACATAGAAACCCCACCCGGGATTACAGTTTGTTCAGCCATTGCTGCTGCGAGCGGCTTCGGCTGGTCAATTTTGCGCTCCGTCGAGCTCTCCCTGGATCTTCATATCCTTCAAGGGAGGAGCTGCGGTTGGGTGTCCCGGGAGCCGGATGAACCCTGGAGGAGCTCCATTCTCAGTCCTTTCCATCTGGGGAACCGGTGGCCGCTGACGCTCCTACAGGTCGTCGTGACCTTCTTCAACGTAGCGGTTCTGGGGGTCACATCTGGAGCATAGGGGATGAATCTTTATCTCCTTCTGATCTTACAGTGTATAATGTCAATTTTGTTTCTTCAGTCTGACAAAAAAGAGGACCCACCTTACAAAATTGCTTCATTTTGCCAAGTTCTTTGATGGGTTCCTGCTGAAACCCAAGCTTCCCCGATATTATCCATGCCGGAAGCTCTAGGGGCACAGTAGACAAGGCGTCAGAGTTGCCTCACTGGGATCTGGAGGGGACCCGCCCACCAGATCCTGCATGGCTGATTTTTTTGGTTCATTTTTGCTGGGGAGATGTTCAAGAATGGAAAGTCAGTGGGGAACTGGGGTTCTGGGTCGGTTCTGCATACAAAATAATCCCTCCAAGAGTTCTTCGAATTCTTGTTTTCCCGGCAAATCCTGAGATCTCTCTGGTTTCCTCGGCTCTTGAGATTTCTTCAGATATCTTCAGTTCGTTAGATCCCTCGATCGTGATTTGCTCTGAGATCCGCGTTACCAGGAGACAATCGGGTGAGTCGAGAACAGTACGACCCACCCTCCCCCCTCTCATCGTCTTCCTACGATGCGTCGCTGGTTCTCCCATCCGTACGCGGGGATGCAGGGCGGCATTGATGACCCCTGACCTTGAAACAGCGAGTCTTCATGGCCCGAGACCCCGCGCATGCGGGAGGAAGTCTCAATGATTGTGCTGGTCGAAGATCAGTAATGCCAGTTTAAATCATGCTGATATCTTGAACCGATCGGCTACCTCCGACAGATTTGTATCAGTCACACTGGAATTTGATGCATGAACTCTGCGTATTTCAGGCTAATCGACTAAATCTGATCAGAGAATTAGCAGTTGCTTCAGCGGAGGGATGGAGAGAATCGGCGCGGGCAGAGAAGCCGAGTAAGATAAAAATGGCCATGGATACATCAGAGTCGGAGACTGAGGTCGAGTTTGGCTCTCTCGGAAGGCTGGAGACCAGCGGGGAAGCTGCCCGGCAAGACGAGCTCCATCGCCGTCTGAAGAGAGAAGGGTCCCCAACTCGTCGCAGACACGGGAGAAAAACGCCGGGATCTCTCCGCCATGGCGGCTCCATTCCTCTGCGGCTTGTGAAGCAGCGAGTAAGGCTGGACCCGCTGGGGCGGCGCGTTCGGCGGCTTGGTGGGCAGACCGACCGCCACTCTCTGCGACTGGTGGGGCCTCCGGGCCGCGCCCCTCTCTCTCTTGTGGGCGTTCTGATGGCCTCCCAGCGCCTGTGAGCTGAAGAACTTCCTCGCGCAGAAGTTGCAGGAGAACAGCTTGTCGGCTCCGCGCATGGCGCCGGGCTCCGGCGCCCCCCCGCCGTCCGGCAGGGCGCCCCTGCCCACCGTCAGGCTCAGCCACTCTCCGGGGCCATCCTCCCCTTCTCCTCCATGGCTCTGCCCCATCTCCATCGGCAGCGGGTCGGAAACTGGTGCCCAGGAGGGGCGACGACGGAGAATAAATGGGAGGATGGACATCTCTGCGCTGTACCATCCTCGCCCACTCCATCGTCACTTGGCCCACACGCAGGCGCAGGTCGTTCCCCCCGATCGATCCTTCCACAACGTAAACACTGTTCCCCATGCCGATCTCCGGGTTGCCTTTGAATCTCTCCGCTGCGTCGCTCCTAATAATGCAAGGTTGACGAGGCCACTGGAGCTCCATAACGTCACGTCGCGACCTTGTTCCTTGTTCCTGCTCTCCCCGGAAATAAGGCGGGTGATCCCCATCTCTGATCTCCGGCATTAAATCCTTCTATATTTGTGTGGAGATCGCACAGTGCCCAGCGCACCAGTGTGCATATGTGTGCATGAAACCGGGGCAGCCGGCAGTGAACAGGGAGCTCTCGGCCACTGTGAGGTCTCCCGACCAGGGAGACCGAAAGTCGCCGGGGGCTCTGTTGCTGCCTCAGCTCTGATGAGCGACGGCTCGCTACGCCGGGATGTGCGCCGGAAGGCGCTGCTTCTTCTTCTTCTTCTTCTTCTTCCTCCAGTGGAACAGCGTCCGACGCTGCCACGTAGGTGGATGAGCACTGCGGCATTGGAAAATGGCACCATTCTTTTGCAAAATAGCATCTCCTTATCAATAATATTACGATTTATATATATATATATATAACTTTCATTTAGGAGCCGCCAATTTTAGTGAGACTTTTTAGTGAATAAATATATCACGGGAAGGAAAAACTTTTCAGAAAATGACGCCATTTTCTAAAAACGGGCACTCCCACGTCATACAATGGCTCTTCATATCCCCCCCCACCCCGCCGGAGGCCACCGGCCGTGAGCTGCCGGCGTGGGTGCCGGGCGAACAGCCGCCCACTGTGGCTAGCTAGCTGATTCCTCCAGCACCCTCCGAAGAATCTGCGCACAATATAGGCCTCGGGCACCCCTCTCTAGAGAGAGAGAGAGAGAGAGAGAGAGAGAGATAACAGTCACTGGGCACTGGAGAAACAGAAGGTGCAGGCAAATGGTCGGGATGAGGGCGCACTGTTGGGGGCAGGGCTAGGAGGGATTCCATCTGGCGCAGGCTCCGTCAAGTCATCCGCATTGCAGACGGGGTTGGCACCTGAACAGGAGCCCAGAAAAGGATCACAATGCCCAACGAAATCCCACACCAGATTAGAGCTACCCCATATGGCATTGATCCTTCTCTTCTATCCCCAGGATCAGAGAATTGATACCTGATTACGCCGAAGATCTCTCACGCCGCCGTTCTGTTCACTCGAAGAGACTTCAAGCATCTGCCAGCTCGCCATTTGAATGCAAGGAACATGGTGGAACCCATAGGACTAGTACATACACTTTAACGCCGATTTTAGGAGATGCCCACGTTGCCATCACGAACAATCTGTGCACAACCTCCTGATCATTGTTTACCTTAAATATCTATCAGCGACGCGCAGTGATATCATCGATTATGCTGGAAGAGATCTGTAGAAGATAAATATCATCGATTTTCTGTTACAAGTTCTCAGTCGAAGCAGCAGTGCCGCCAAGAGCTGTATCTATTAAGCAAGTGACTCTCGGCTTCTGGAGCTAAGTCAGCATGAATCATCTTCCTTGCCAGCCTTTGATCTCTGATTTCTCTGCATGGAATCCAGGTAGCCCTGAAAATCCATTAATATTGAATATGGTAAGGATCTTCACCCACACAATCCGATTAATGATCACGGATAAGACCGCAAACCGTGAACATAGAAGAGAGTTAATTGATCATCTGTGCGGAAATCTTCAGCCAAACCGTTTTACATTGCGGTGTAATAGATGAGACGGAGAGGAGGATCGATCTTATTGAAGGAAAAACAATCAAGTAAGACCCAGTAAGTGTGTCACCTGTAAAATCCCCACAGCAGCGAACTTATCCATCATCGTTTTAGCTTCCACAGGATGCAAATCCAAAGGGTGTAATAGAGATTCCACACACTGGAAATATATCAAAAAAATTAGTTGAAAACGTAGTCCTAAAAAACTTTGTTATTCTCCTGAATTATATTCATCGATCACCTTTGATGTATAGTGTTCATCCCAATATGTGTAACATAGGCCATCCAATTTCCCCGTTTCACCAAGTTCCTTCACAAAATACTCCACATGCAGTTGTGAATTCTGCAAAATGAGGTAAACAAAACGTATAAAAACGGTTTATGGATTTCAAATGCTTATAAGTAGCCGACAGACCTCCAGACTAAGCTTGCTCTGCTTGCGGAAAGGATATCCAAAAATAAAGCCTGCCAAAGAAAGTTCTGATACCTGCAAGAAAACTATTATGTCAGAATGGAGATGACCATCAAGGATCTTCAGCATGGGATACAGGAGGCTAATAATCATTTCAAATCAATGTGGTGTGCGCTGATATGGCTCATGTTAGTCACTGAATTCATGTCTTATATCAAAGCATCCAAATGTTTACATCCCTGTATAATTTTAAGGTAATGTGTAGGTTAATAGTCATACAACGTAGTAGAGGGATCTACGCAGGTTTTAATTATCATAGCTGGAAAAGGGGCATCAACTAACCTAGATTCACAGTTAGCCACGCCCTTAAATCTGATGAGAATCATGATATAATTTAGAGAATGAGAATAAAAAAGGAAAAGGAGTAATAATTACCAATCTCTGAAAATCACTGGCAATCAATTCGATATTTGACTTTTTACGAACCAAGACACTGCAACACCAATATCAGGTTCACACTATCATTCACACATGAAGAAAACACAATACAAAACAAATCGACGGGGAAAAAACAATCAAAGGGTGACAGACCGTACAACTCAAAAGTAGTTATAGCAATCGAATTATTCGAAGATTTAAGTAGAAAGCTTGAACTTACTCACTCTAGCTTCGCTAAATCCCTCATCCTAAATTACTGGTAGAAATGCACATGATTTTATCTTTCCAAACAATTGGCGAGTTGAGCCTCCAAGCAACAAGGAGCATTGGATACATATTTTTTTTTAAGGGTTCAAGGTACATATAGCCGGGAGATAGTAAAGTCGACTAATCTGAGTAACGAAAGTCTCAATGTTTCATGCTAATCAATGTTGAACTTTCAGTTCCGTTAACATTTGTCATCTCTAGTTTCCAACTAACTGCTGGTAAGAGCAAACAAAGCCAACTGAATAATCTTCATATCATTTCAGTAGATAAAAGGACCTTATTGGTGATTTAACTTTTTCTAATAATTCCCACGTAAGCTTTCATAGGTAAAATTGACAGTTAGCTCCATTATTTGCCCTTGTTCTCCTTGAGAGCATAACAAACATTCACTACTAAATCTCCCGCAAAGAAAGCCAAGTGTCAATAAAACTGAAAAGTCTCAGATCTTCTTTCTTTTCCCCCACATGATATGCATAAGAGGATTTTATTCTTTGACTCCAGAATTTTTTTTGCTTGACATTTACTACTTTGTCATGTTTCCTTGAACATTTTTGACTTTCCTCTCAAGTCCCAAAAAATGTTTTTTCCTTCGCCTTGACAATCTCCAATTCCATGATCCGTGCATAAAAAGTCTAAAAGTCCTGGAACAATAAAAAGTTGTGATTCCATTGGAATGGCAAAACGTAGTTTGTTGGTTATATGCGTAGAAGAGCATTTATCTGCATCAAGCATGACAAACTCTGATTTCATTGACTTCCATTTTCAAAGACATTTATAAACAAAATTTTACTCACATCTATGTGAAGGCAAAACAGTTGTCACATCTCGTAAGCCCAAGTTTCTAAACAAGAGCGGATGCTGTGATACTTATTGCTTCGTGCCTACTTTACTAGCTTAGCCATTTATGAATGCTTCTAAGAGGTTATAACAGAGACGCACATGCAAATAGAACCTGAAATGCATTTCTCAGTTAAGCGTGTTTTAATATGTAATATTCAAAAGATCTTACAATCTCTGATTTTCCATCAACGCGTAATAGCATCTATAAATGTTTTGAAAAATCTAGCCATATTGAAAAACAATACACAGCTTATGCTATAGCTCCATTGCAAGCTCTTAAACAGAAATAACAGGAAAACAAGCAGGACGTATATTAAGTTTTAGGTGTAGTACCAGCTTCCATACCTTAAAGGTGATGCGATTCTTTTGTTAGTATCTGAAACAGCGAGCCCAATATATTTATTACCAACATCTAATCCAAGCAGCCGTTGATGTTTTGATGTAGCTTTCATGACATTATTAAATAAATCAATTGGTTTGACAAGCTTCATCTGTGAGTTATAGAAACTTAATCAGATTCACAACTAAAAGACCACGTTCACAGAAGACGTGAAACATGATAATGAAGAAAAGTAACACATGAATACCTCCCGTATCACAACAAAACTGTGGTTATCAAACATTGATACCAGAAAATAATGTCTTGGCGGGAATGTCTACTTTTCCATGAGAAATGTAATAGCAACTAAAAAGACTAGCAATTTTTATCCGTGTATCCCCATTGTACACGTGCATACCCAACACTGTACACTAAAATTTATATGGTGGTTTATGGGAAAAAAAATTTAAATAAAATGAGAATTTAAAGAAACACATGGACGATAAGTACACATCTTCGGTATCAAGATAAAGAAACGTGTTTTCAAGATTCTTTACAGTTTACTCAGTAGAATGTATGGAACAATTAATGAAAAATATTGACAATGAAATCTCGATTAAAAGAATATGATGCCCATGCCCATCTATTATTTGAAAGAGTGTAAAGCATGAATGCAGCAGTGTATGCAGCTGAGCCATCCTAACAGACCCAAATATTTGAACCTTATTCCTACACGACCTAATAAATTCGATCTGGAACCCGCCAGCTATTTTAATTGCTCAATCTTTTGACGATATGAAAAAAAAGAATTTTTTTTTCGGGGTTTCTATCTATTCTCCGGATAAAAGGGCATATTATTTGGCATTCTTGGGTCATCAGTTGATCGGTACCATGATATGGCCTAAATAAAGTATCCATACAGTAAGAAAAAGTGGCCACCGCAAACAGAATAAAGATGCCTAGGCAAGGATCCTTATTATCCTTGTTGTTTTTTCATTTAATATTTCTAGAACTAATTAAAGGAAAATATTTGACTTTGGACGTTACTTTTACTTGAACAACTGATGATGGAGATTACATTCCGATACCTCTTCTTTTCGGAAAATTCAAGCACTGTTCCGGCGCATCAACTTGTCAGATGTTGGAGAGAAGTAGCGCTAGCCGCTCATCAGACACCGTAATTTCTGAATGTACCCCAGCCGCCTCTGCAAGTCTAGCTGCTAACTGGTGCTTGCACTAATGGGAGATAAAAAAAAAAAAAGCAAAACAAAAGTGAAGCAAATGACAAATCAGGATTTTAAGGGAGATTTTTAAAAAAGTACGCAAAAAATAAGACGCAGAGCGCGTACACAGAGCTCTTCTCCCCTGCTCACAATGTCATAGAAGAACGAATAACATGTGCAATAATTTTCGGGGACGCAGATATACTCCTCTTTCCTTCTAGATTCTCCAACCACCTGGCTTTCCGCCGAAAAAAAGACAAGATCAGTAAACCCAGGGAATAGACAGAAAAGGCCAGAAATAGAAACAGCATCATAAAAAAAAAACTAATAAATAACGGCACAAACCAGGAAAAGCGAGCGGCCACTAGGCGTGCCACAGAGCTTCCTTACGCCGCCTTGGTCGACAATCCTTGTTGCGCGTTCGAAGTTCTTCCCGAACAGGAAATGCAATCTGGATTAACACAGAAGGATTTGGCTTCTAAGTTTCACCCGCATTTCTTCTCCTTCTGGAATTTATTCAGAGAACTGCTGGTAGAAGTCCGCCAAAGTGAAGAGAGAAATACAAACTCACATCGACAGGTGATCGTCTGATACTGTCCCCGCACACATTACACCAAAAGGAACATCAGGAAGGCGTGTAGAGAGAAACAGATAGAGCGAGCGAGACAGGGAGAGAAGCAGCACCTGAGCAAGTGGAGGCGATATCATCCCACACAGCTTTTGCCGCTGCGATGCTTGCTGAAGCCGCCGCGGTCATCTCCTCCTCCCCTCTCTACATGCCGATACCCCTGCAAGTAGGGTTCGGCATCTGATCCCGACAACGGAGAACCATTCTCAGAACAAGAGACGAGAAGAGCGACTGTGAAATCTGACGTAATATTTCATGTCAAATAAATGCAATAATTTCAGAAATCCGATTATTAAAATTATTTGAGCATGTGACGCAATATATGTAATTATTTTACATATTTGAACTTTTTTGCGGCCAACAAGATAAGGCCCATTAATTTGAGGCCCAGAACCTCCCCCCCCTTGCCTGACGGATTAAAATCACGTGATCCGATAAAAAAGTGGTCCCCACAGACCTGGTTTTCTCACTTGCGGTCAGCTTACCATGCGCTACCGCACTTCGAATATAACGCCGCTTGTCGGACTTCTAAAGAATAACGCGGTCTGATTTGGTGGGGCCCCACTAAATTTCACATAAACTCTGTGGAAACATTATTTAAGCAAATTTATCCCAAAAGAAAAGTATATGCGAAAGCATCCGAAGACCGGCGTTCTCCTACGTGAAAGCGGAGGCCGATAAGAGGAGACCTGACTCCGGTCGTCGACAAGAGGCGGACAAGACAAGGAGGACTGCTGCACGGTGGAGAGCGTGCCGGCTGCTTCTGCAACCGGATCCGGCGGCGATCGTAGCCGGCCCCATCCGTCCGTTCACGTGGCGGCGATCCCGCCGCCGTCTCTATCTCCTCTCAATCGCGTTCTTCAGCGCCCAGCTTCGATCTTTTTTCTCCGGTGAACGGCGGGTCCTGCGGCCCTCCCTGTCGCCGGTCGGGGTCATGGATGAGGCGGAGTGTGACGAGTGGGTGCTGGTTCGCCGCCCCAACGAGGCAGAGATTATGGCAGCGTCCGGTGGGGAGGATGATGGGGAGTGGACAGGCTCCACGGAGGAGCGACCGCCTCTCAAGGTCGTGTTCGCGGGACCGGCTAAGTACTGGACCGACGCCGCCCCCATCGGCAACGGTAGCCTTGGAGCCATGGTGTGGGGGGGCGTGCCCACAGAGACTATACAACTCAACCGTAAGTGGAATTTCCTGCCGTGGTTTTCGCCGTATTTTGCTGCGTAATATCGGGAATCCACGTGGTGGCTTCCATAACACGAAAGTGCAATGGCAGCTGAGCTGAGTTGCCATTAAAGTACTGTATGCTACTCCATGAGAGTGAAGAAGATCAACCTGCTGCTTGGCTTTTTTTGGTCCCTGGACAATTTCTACCCGATCTTGATTGGGTCGCTAGTCTAATGGTTATTCAAGCACGAGAACATACTATATATTTTTCGAGAAAACTAAGATCCAGGTTACTCTGGGTAACACTTTTCATGATACGGGTTGAATCTCTTCCTCCGCCATGCATATGATCGATATATCTTGGAGTTGAGCAATGGCTCCCTCTCAAGTAATGTGAACTTTAAATGAGGAGATAGAGTTTTCCACACTTCACTTGCTTGGTTAAGGTGGGCTAATGTATTTGAAATATAACTTATGATGTTTTTAATGATGGACCCATGACGGTTCTACTGCGCGACAGTAAACCTATAATATTTGAAATGATCAGAAATATTCTCAATAGAAATTTATACCTAAAAGCACTATTTGTAGCCCAGACTCTCCTATTTATCTTATGGGTATTCAACATGTCTTCTGATAACCATGAAGATGTTTCTTAAAGTACAATTTGGTATTTTTCGAGTCATTTTTTAGGTTATTTCGTGAGATATATTTTCCCAAATAAAACTCATGGGATATCGTGCAGATGATACTCTTTGGACTGGAAAACCCGGTAACTACACAAATCCAGACGCTCCTAGTGTCCTATCAAAGGTCAGGCAGCTCGTTGATGATGGAAAATATGCAGAAGCCACATCGGTGGCATATGGCTTGTCAGACCGTTCTCCTGATGTATGTATTAGTGTTGCTCCAAAGTAGAGTCGTATTTTGATTTATATTTATTGTCATCACAAAGAATTCGCATAAACATCTCAAAAACTTCTTTACTTTTACTTATTTTTCTAGTGTCTTGAATGTCGGGAATAAAGCAACAAGTACCTGATGCAGATGCACAACGTTCTTTTAAAATATTGAGTATATATGATTGGGACCATATGCAGAATGAATGGAAGGAACATCGATGTAGAAATATTGATTTTACAGTTTACACCGTGTCAAGTGGACAGTTTAATGCTGTCAACGCTGGTATTATGTTCAGTAGCCTGCTGGCGAAATATTTATGCCAATGATTTGGATAGAGAAGTGTCATGAAAGTGTACATTTAATTTAATTTGACGATATGTTGATATTGATTAATGTGACTTTAACTTTGTTTATTATGAATGCGGCATTTTTGTTAGACTATTATTGGGAATATGGAGTGACTGAGTTACGAACAGGCCATGAGTGCAATTGGGAGACGAGCTGATCTCGATGGAAATATATTACCAGAGAATTCTCTTTCATTTCATTTATCTAATTGAGTTGACTTCATGATATGCTATATGAATCATTTTTTCAAAATCTGAAATCTTGTTAGGGGCACATGTTGAAAGCATATGACATCACATCGAGATTTTTACCCAGGAATCTTACTCAAGGGTTCCCAGAGGGCAGAAAGGAAACGAGTAGCAAAATAATGAATTGAATGGAAACTTTATTCTTCTAATATTTATCTTCAACAGTTATGAGTTTACTAGTATATTATCTTCGTCGTTTTTGTAAACTGTTCTTGGACGTACGGATTGAAAAGAAAATTGTACGAGAAAATGTTGGTGACAATATTCTAATTGAAGTACACCCATGCAGCCTTCTAAGTTTATTTTCTCATCATATTCATTTTTTATGAAGGCTTATCAACAGCTTGGGGACATCAAGTTAGAATTTGATGGGTCTCATGGCACGTATACAGCTTATCAAAGAGAACTTGATCTGGATACGGCAGTGGTCAAGGTGAAGTATGCTCTCGGAGATGTAGAGTACACAAGAGAGTGCTTCTCCTCAAATCCAAATCAAGTGATAGTGACCAAGATTTCTGCAAGCAAAATGGGCTCCTTGTCCTTTACAGTATCTTTGGACAGTAAATTACATCATCATTCAAGTGTAAATGGTGAGAATCAAATCATCCTTGAAGGCAGTTGTCCTGGGACGAGAGTCGCACCAAAGGGAAGTCCCTCTGATGGTCCAAAAGGAATTGAGTTTTCTGCAATTCTTGATTTACAGATTAGTGGTGATTCTGGCCTAGTGCAAGTTCAAGATGGCAGAAAGTTGAGGGTTGAAAATTCAAGCTGGGCTGTTCTGCTTCTGGTGGCATCATCTTCTTTTGACGGACCATTTGCCAATCCGTCAAGTTCTAGGAAGGATCTGACTGCTGCATTAATTGGTACCATGAGTTCTGTGAAAAAGAATTCTTTTGCGCAGTTATTTGCGAATCACTTGAATGATTATCAGGAACTCTTTCATCGAGTCACATTAAGATTGTCAAAAAGCTCCAAGAGTGGATCCAGCGGAAACATATCATCCTTTTCAAAGCGGAATCCTGCTGATGTCCATTTGAATGGGAATATTAGACGTCCTCCAGTTGATATGACCCCAGCCAGTTTTCTTGACGATTCTTTGATTTCCACTGCTGAGAGAGTGAAATCTTTCAGATCTGATGAAGATCCTTCTTTGGCTGAACTGCTATTTCAATATGGTCGTTATTTGCTTATATCTTGTTCACGGCCTGGTACTCAGGCCGCAAATTTACAAGGAATATGGAGCAAAGATCTCGCACCACCATGGGAGTATGATTTTCGAGATATCTGATGATCGTTTTCCTTTTACGATGATACTTTTTGCAATGAATTTTTGTTCTTCATCTGATGCATTATGCATATGATTAGGATTCAATCGATGTTGTGGTTTTTCTATCAGTCGGTTTTACTGATATTGAGTAATTTATATCCTTCTTTGATGGTTATGTTTTTAATTCAAGTAATCTGTTTCAAAAATATGTTCTAAACAACAAGACGTGTTTTGGTTGATAAATGGTGCAAAATGTAATTTAGAACGGTCTATGATACCCACACCACATATTTTGACCTTCGCGGGAAAAAGGACATCAGGCTATGATGTTTCCTTCACAAACGTGAGTCTATGTTGATAAACTCCTTGATTTTATGTCCTGTATTTGCATTTTTCAGGTATAAATGTCATACCCTTACCGTAGTGTTAAGAATGCTTGATGCCAGACTGCTGGAAAGCTGTACATCCGACGAATAGTTATTAAAAAAAGTTTTGATAGTTGTACCATAAAAGAGGTGGTGTATGGGAGGGGGAAGAAACACCCTGTAAATACATTCATGTCAGACACGGATTACCAGTTTTTTCATTCGGTCACAACCATTTAATTGTGAATTTGTCAGGAAGGGGAAAAGTGACAAGTGGTAATGCCATTCCTTACTTTTATCTACTTTACCTTTAATTCTGCTTACCGCAACAAAAAATACTCTTGGATAACATGCCGTTTATCTTAATCTTCGTAAGCGGAGAATTCGAAATGGTTAGATAAAATGGTATTACGACGCCTCTAGTAGTGTTTATTTCTAAAGGGACTATTATGACCGAAGAACTAAAATTACTTGTCTGCATCAGAGGTCACCATTTTTCCTTCGTTAATATTGGTTTCAGTCTTTCTCAGGTTTCTGACGTATTCAATAGAGAATGTTATTAATGTCTGATTTTCTTGCACGATCTATATAATTTTTAACATACATGGTCATTCTGGTCTTCGGAATGCAATATGTTGCATTCCTTGAAGCATGTCTGTCCGTCCATGAAACGTATTCAACATTTACTTTTCACGGCAAAAGCTTTCATTTGATGTCTGCCCTAAAAACTTGCTGTTGTTTTTTAATCTTTCAGTGCAGCTCCTCACCTAAATATCAATCTCCAGATGAATTACTGGCCATCACTTTCTTGCAATCTTAGCGAGTGCCAGGAACCATTGTTTGATTACATTTCTTCTCTTGCAATCAATGGAGCCAAAACCGCAAAAGTAAGATCGTAGTTCTTATTACAGAATGATATGTTGCTTTGTGACCAGTATTATCTACAGATCGTCCTGACATAAAATGCTTGTGGAGGGCACCCTGGTAGGCCTGATATGTGCTCAGACATTTTCTTAGCGATACCCTGATATATGCTCAGACATTTTCACCGCTTACATACAACAGACAAATACATCTACTACGAAAGAAAGACGTTTATGAAAAGAAAATACATGTCGTCTACTGTGGAGCATAGTTCTACTTATGTTTGATCATGAAAAGCTTAATGGAATCAAGATCCAGTGTTACACGAAAACCAAAAGGAGTGTTGGTTGTCAATTAGCATCATCTTCATTCACCGAAAGACAGAAATGAGTTTATCCTAGTTACTAGAGCTGTTTTCTAGAACTATTTGTGTTTATGAGTTTATAATTGTAGAAGACATGCAGGAAGCTTAGGAAAATAGAGGGAGACAGAGGAATCCTGTCCCGAAGGACAGGGGAAGAGTGGCAGAAAGACTCAAGGTTTTTCTCTCACTCACTAAGTTCCTTAAATAAGGACAAATCCTAACAATACTTTTCCCAAAATACCTTTTAACCTAATTACTCTAATATCTTCTGACTATGATCAATCCCCTTGAAATTCATTCACAGAGAGTGGTTGCACACTTCACTTGGATGAGCTATTTGTTAATGCTAACATGTGGATTAAACTGTCTAATTTTATTTTAAAAAAATGTTTCAATGATTGTTTTTTGCAATATGAAAAGAACTTTTTTATATTATTCAAGTCTGGTTATTTGACTGCTAACATACAGGTGAATTACGGGTGTAGCGGTTGGGTGGCACATCAAGTCACAGATGTTTGGGCAAAAACATCACCAGATAACGGTGATCCTGTGTGGGCATTGTGGCCAATGGGAGGAGCATGGATTTGTACCCATCTCTGGGAGCATTATACTTTTTCTATGGACAAGGTATAGTGTTAGAGCGCTTTGAGAATGCATCATTTTCTTAGTTAGACTACAGTTTCATTATTCATCCGAAATTCAACGCATGTTGGTATGTTTTTTATGAATACAATCTTCATCTTGCCGAGGGTGAACATCGCTCATTCTGAAGAAAGCATACAAATTTTGGTAGGCGAGTTCCCTGAAGATCAATAAACGCTACTCTATTGAAAGGAAACAATTTAAAAGATCGCAAAAAAAGCTGGTTCTCTATTTGCATCTCCCTTGCGCCGGTTTAGGCTCCATATGTGGATGGATAATTTTGTACCCTGGAGATTGCTTAGGATGTATCCTCTGCAGAGTTGAGATTTTCTAATCTTCCCCATTATGCATGTCCAGACTTTTCTTCAGGATAGAGCTTACCCGTTGCTGCAAAGTTGTGCATCTTTTCTTTTGGACTGGATGATTGAAGGACAAGGAGGACTCCTAGAAACAAACCCATCGACTTCTCCTGAGCATTCTTTCATTGCACCTGACGGTAAGACTGCGAGTGTCAGCTATTCTTCGACCATGGACATTGCAATTACGAAAGAGGTTTTTTCTGCCGTCATTTCTGCTTCTGAGGTAAGCCGCATACCGGATATTGGATCTCTCTCTCTCTCGATGACCATCTAGTTTCATATTTCTGTTTTCTATTTTAATTTCGACTAGATTTCTGCATACTTATAGTGGATTATCTCATTATCTGGACAACCTAGGTTCTGGGAAGGACGGAGGACGATTTTATACAAAGAATTAGAAAGGCACTAGCAAGGCTTCCTCCGACAAGAATCGCCAGGGATGGTTCTATAATGGAATGGGTACATAGTTCTTCACTCTCACCCTAAATTATTCAAATCATGTTCTGCATAGCTCATGGGATTTCATAGGCTTCTCTTCCCCATGCATGAGCAGGCACAAGATTTTCGGGATCCTGAAGTGCATCATCGGCATTTGTCGCATTTATTTGGCCTATTTCCCGGGCATACGATTACCATGGAAAAGGACCCAGACTTATGCAGAGCTGCTGATTACACCCTGTACAAAAGAGGTCAGAAAATTAACGCAGACGAAAACTTGGTCTCTTTTTTTCCATTTTTCGTGCAAAAATTGATTCCTGTCCCTGAAAAAAGTGAGTAAGGTTAGAATATGGTGCATACATAAACGAACTTCCCCTCTAACGATGTTTCCCCTGACTCACACGCTAGATGATAAAAATTCAGGCGGTGGACGTCGTTTAAATCCTGGTGGTAGCAGTATCTTATAGTCTATAGACACTAATGAAGAAGGGTGATCTACAGACTAGTGTGGATCAAGCAGGACAAGAAGCACACAGGAATTGATTCGAACAATCGGCAAAAGAAAATCCGGTGGAATTATCTCTGGAAGACTATCTTCCAGCCTGATCTTGCTAGTGTTGAAATAACCCATTGTCGCCAACACCTCCTGAAGTGAATGCCAGGCTATGAAAGTTGGAGATCTTTTATGGGATTCGTTTTATGGCATTGATGCCGGTGGGATGTTGACGATTCAGAGTAGCTTGAAGCGACTGAACCAGCGTGGGTGTGTGCAGGGGACGAAGGGCCCGGTTGGTCGACCACATGGAAGATGGCGCTGTGGGCGCACCTCCACAACAGTGACCACGCCTACAAGATGGTCCTGCAGTTGATCAACCTGGTCGATCCAGAACACGAGTCTCGCTACGAAGGGGGGCTCTACAGCAACCTGTTCACCGCCCACCCGCCCTTCCAGATCGACGGGAACTTCGGGTACGCCTCTCTCTTCACTGTTTCTGAAGCATTCTCTCCTATTGCGGAAACCCTTGTGACGGGGTTGACGACGCGCCGCCTCGCAGCTTCACCGCCGGCGTCGCAGAGATGCTGGCCCAGAGCACGGAAACCGACCTGCACCTGCTGCCGGCGCTGCCGAGGGATAAGTGGGCCAGCGGCAGCGTCCAAGGCCTCAAGGCCCGCGGCGGCGTGACGGTGAACATCAGCTGGAAGGACGGGGAGCTCCACCAGGCTCGCCTCTGGTCCAAGACCCAGACGGTGGTCAAGCGCCTGCACTACAGGGGCACCGTCGTCTCTGCCGAGCTGACCCGCGACTACGTCTTCACGTTCGACGGCCGCCTCCGGTGCCTGCGGGCGCGGCCGCCGCTCACCTCCTCGGTCAGGACACTTCTACCCTCCACCTATCTAACTACCTGTTCTCTTTCTCTCTCCTGGAAGATGGGGCAGATCTGCGGCGACCCATAATTTTATTGTCTCATTAATGGGATCCTCGTTGCCGTCGTGTTGCAGAATTTTTAAAGGCCGAGGTTTGACGGCCCCCCGGCGCTACACGTTTGAGTGGTGCTGGTGGTCTCCGGGCGAGAAGAGGACACGAATGGACGACCGTGTCTCCGTCGGCTCCTTCTGGCTGCAATCCCCTCCTGGCTCCAGCGGCCATGGCTTCCTCCAAGTAGGCCCCTCCCCCGCCACTGCCTCTTCCCCTTAACACACGCCACTTACCCCAGCTAACACTATAGAGAGGGGGAGAGGGACGGGGGTCTCAGAGAGAGAAGGGAGAGAGAGAGAGAGAGAGAGAGAGAGAGGAGGTAGGATGCAGGGGGTCTGGTCGTGGATGGCCGGCCTGCCGGACCCCGAGGAGTGGCCGGAGACGGCGGACTCGAGGTTCATCCTGGAGGTGGCGGGTTCGCCGGCCAAGTCCGTCGTCCTCAAGGCCGAGAGGACGGCGGGTTCAAACTCGGAGGCCCTGGCGACCTTCTCGGTGTGCCTGCAGGGCTTCCACTCCTCCATACCCTCCAAGACTCTGTGGGTCTCCAATCCATGCTCCATCTCGTCGGACGGCCGCCATGGCCTCTACCCTCTCCTCCTGCAGCTCGTCCAGGAGGTCATCTCCCGGGCCCCCTGCCACTCCTCCGGCGGCGCCGCCGCCGGTGGCCCGCCGAAGCTCGACCTGCGCCGCTTCTTCGCGAGCTGGAGCCCCCGCTCGGAGTTCGCCCACTTCTTCGATCTCGTCTTCCTCTGCAGGCTCTTCTGGCTCTGCGCCTGCGACTCCCCCGCCGAGGTGGGCTACCTCTTCTTCCAGGCCATGAACGCGCGCCTGGAGAGCAGCCTCGACTGCGGGGAGGTCATGCGGGAGTTCCTCCTCTCCGCGGGCGTCGACTGGGAGATGTACTTCATGCGGTCGCTGGGCTACCTGCTGGCCAAGAGGTCCATCCTGAGGGAGCTGTCGCCTCCTCCCGAGTCGGGCGGCTCCCGACCGGGTCTCGGCTCCTTCTCCTACGCCGCCGAGTCGCACGGGCTCTGGGTGCTCAGGGGCTACGCCCCGATCCTGTCCATGGCCCGCACGAGCCACGCCCCCCCCGGCGACCCCCTGGAGGCCAAGGAGGCCCTTCTCCGGTACGCCCTCGCGCACCAGCAGCTGGAGTCGGTGCTCCAGCTGGAGTACTCAGTGGCGGCCTCCCGGCCCGGCGACCGATTCCTCCGAGTCGGCGTCCGGGTCGACAACCTGCGGCTGCTCGTCGCGCGACTCGGCTTCGGGAGGGGCGAGGCGGCGGAAGACGATCCCGCCGGCGGCGCCGCGGCGCCGCCGCCGGACGAGCGGCACTTCCCGTCCCGGGTCCGCGTCTGGGTGGGCCCTGAGCTCGGCTCCGCCGGCGTGTCTTGCCTGAGCCTCGGCCGCTCCACTGAGAACCCGGAGAGAGAGATGGAAAGGGAGCAGACGATCAAGGCTGGCCTGGGGGAGTCCAAGTTTCCTGGAGTGAAGGCGGTGGCTCGGACCACCGCTCGCTCGCGGGCCCGCGCCTGGCGGTGGGAGCAGGCGGCGGAGGGGAACCTCGCCGTGTTCGAGGGCGTGCTGTGCGACCCGACGACGGGGCGGAGGCCGCCGCCTGGAAGCCCGGCGCCGGCGCCGGCGGCCCCGACCCGAGGGGCGCGATGCGCCGGCGCTATACCGGGCCCGGGCGGGTCTTCAACAAGGGCGGCGGGCTGGTGCTGGCCGGGGAGGAGCACGGGCAGTGGGCAAGCTGGAGGGTCGGGAGGGAGATGGAGGGGAAGGTGATGAGGTGGCGGGTAGGCGCCAAGGTCTGGGTGACCTACTGGCCTAACGAGCTCAAATCGTCCTACGTGGAGACGCGCTGCGTGGAGTGGCGCGATGACGTGGAATTGTCCCTCGTCGGGGGAGATAGTTGACTTGCAGTCAATGACAGATCTTATATAAATAATCACCGGTGTAAGTAAGGCATCACCTCCATGTGTGTGTTCCCCAATGCAACGCGCTGATAATGTCAACGCTGCGAACTAAATCAGCGAGTCTTATTTGCCACCGCCACCCCCAGCCTCCCTCCTTTTATTCGAGCTTCTGGGCGATCTGGTGGGGTTATTCGAGGTGGTCGTGAGGGCGGATGGACATGAACACGGCGGCGTACTGCCGGAGGCGGCGCTCGGCGTCGCTACAGCCGCTCTCCGGAGGGGGCGGGGCGGCGGCGCCCCTCGTCCTCACCCGGTGCCGCCGCCAGGCGAGCTGGATGTTGACCGCCGCCCAGGTGCGCCAGTTGGAAGAGTAGTGCCTGGCCGTCTTCTTGAGCCTCTCGTTGGCGAACTTGTACCGGAAGTGCTCGGTGAGGTACCTGAAGTCGTGGGCGTCGAGGGAGAAGCCGTCGGTCGGATCGACGCACTCGAAGGTGGCGGAGGACGTCGGGAGGCGGTCGACGAACGGCCGGCGGAGGCACCATGAGAGGAGCTCGTCGCCGAGGAAGTTCCCCGGGCCCAGCATGCAGGTCGCCACCGTGCCCTTGCTGAGGCACTGGCTGCTCCGGAGGCGCCCCCGGACGATGAACACCATGCGCTGAACCGGGTCGCCTTCCCTGATCACCTGGATGAAGAAGCAGAAGAAGAAGAATGAGCACAATGAAAGGCGGCGAGGGATGATCGTTCTACGTCACCTTCTCTCCCTTGGAGAAGACGATGGGTTTGACCCGGTCGCAGATGTTGTCAAGGATGAGGTCGTCCAAGTTATTGAACAGTGGCACCTGCGATGGTCCAAGGAGCAGACGACAGAGGGTCAGGGACCGTGGGGACGGAGGAGGAGCGGTATGGGACTTGATTTGGACCACCTGCTTGATGAGATCGAGGCATAGGTGGCGCTTTATGTCGCGCCTGAGGCCCTGCGGCAGGTCCCGGATCATCTCCATCTCCTCCTCGCCCCTCATGGCGGCCCATCTCTGGTGCTCGTACTGGCGGACCCTCTGCCGGAGCCGCGACGGCAGCTGCCGCCGCCGCATCCACCACTCCATGTCCCGGCACCGCAGTTGCATCTTCCTTTTCCTGGCCATGACGGCGTGGAGGAAGACCTGCACCCTCGGGGATAAGTCCATCGGCCTGAGCAGACGAGACGAGGGAAGAGGAAGGAGGACGAGGGAGGAGGGAGGAGGAGAGCTCCAGCCCGCTCACCTGGATGTTTCCGATCAGCAAGGTGAAGAGCATTAGACCGCTGAGGGTGATGATTATGCTGAAGACCACCTCAATCCACTGACTCGTGGGCTCGAGAACATTTCCAAAGGTGCTGCGGATCGAGGGAATGAATCAGAAACATTCCTCGACGCCAAAAGCTCGAAAACAGGATATGCTTTGAATTTTTTTTAAAAAAACCTGAGGGTCATCAGGCCCCAGAATATGGGGTAGAGTATCTTCACGGCGGCAGAGTCAGCAGAAACAACGGGGAGGGCCCAACTGTAGATCCCGTACGGGAACGCCCCCTCTGGTTTCAGGCATTCCGGAAGGCTCGTCCTGGAGGCGGCCATCGTCAAGTTTCTGCTGCAGGAGTAGTCGCCCAAACCCCTCGGTAAGGGTATTCTGTAGCAGAGCTCCTTGGAGCAAGCCAACGGGACGAGCCCGCAGCTGTTCTTGACCTCGCATTCATGCCGGAGACATGAAGCCACCCGCTGGATCGCTAGAACGTACCAGCAGCCGCCGGCCACCTGAACAGAGAACAGATTTTGAGACCCAGACAGCTTAATTGATCCACCTTTCCGGCGATTCATGGCTCTACTCACATGGGAAGCGATGAAGTAGGCTGCGAGGTTGAGGGCGAAGCCCCACCAGATGGTCCCGAAGATGTACCCCGTGACCTTCTGCATCCTCCGCATGGTGGCGATGCTGTGGTAGACCTTGGGGAGGAACTGGAAGAGGAAGACGAAGAGGAGGATCGTCACTGCGAGCTTGATCCTCCCCCCTCGGATCAACTTCGGCACGATCAGCCACAAGACCACCTGCGAGACGTTCGATATTGAAGAGCAAACGCGCAACAGGGGCCGCCAAGAACCTGTGGAGGGCGGAGCGACAGATACCTGGGGCATCGGGAGGATGACGAAGATGTCGAACCAGAAGCGCTTCGGCGAGAGAACGTAGTGAGCTGCGATGGCGCGGGCGTCCCAGACGAGCTTCCCGCAGCCAACCACGAGCGATTCTTTTGAGATGTAGGCGAGACGAAACTGGAGCCAGATGTGGAAGACATGGACCACGTCGGCGACGGTCCGGAGGGCGGTGACGAAGAGGGCTATTCCCGCGTCCATGAAGAAGCAGGTGGCGCCGCCGCTCCCGATGGAAAGGGCGTAGAAGAAGAGCGGGTCGATGGCCAATGCCAGCGCTCGCGCCAGCAGGAAGCCCCGGTTCCATCGGTGCACCCGCTTGCTGCGAGGGTCGAGCACTCGCCCGAAGATCCAGGTGGAACGGGAGTCGGCCCCTAACTTCCCAAGCTTGGCGGCGCCGCCGCCCCTGGCGGAGCGGGCGGTGGGGAGGTTCTGGATGGGGATCAAGGAGGAGCCGGCGTTGGCCTCCCACTCCGGTGGGTGCGCGTGGTCGCAGCTGGTGGAGTGGAACGCAGGGGCTCCCACTTGAGTGCAAGCGTAGCACTCCCCCGCTGAGTGCAAGGAGGTGCTGCCCTCCGCGCTACTGTTGCTCCCGTCGTCCTGCTCGTGGGGACAGAGCTTCTTCCTCCTCCCATCCCTGAAAGCTCCGATCCACCTGCATCACTCTGGCGAAATCCTCAGTCGGCGATCGGAAACGGGCCTTCAGGAGAATGAAAAATTAAAACCAGAGGAGAAAGAAAGGCGGCTGCGACTCTGGACTGTGGAACGGAGGTCCGTCTTCCTCCTCGCGCAAAAGAGGGCTAACCTTGAGAGGGAAACGAGGAGCCGAGAGACTGAGGCCATTCTCTGGGAACCATCAGAGGAGAGGGAGGGTGGTGTGGGAGAGTGAGAGATCCGTCCTCCCACCAGAGCAGCACCCGATAAAAGAGACGACCATCAACGGAGGAGAGAGAGGCGCCCAGCCTCGTCGCACGCCCTCCTGAACATATACTTGCCTCTCCCTCCCTCCCCTTCCCTCCCCTCCCCTCCCCTCCCCTCCTCTCTGGGACAGCGGCGTAGGACGAGCGAACAGCGAGAGAGAGAGAGAGAGAATGGAGGAGGAAGGAGGGTACGGAGAGAGATCAGCCGAGCAAGCCGACGCGGTCCGCCTCCATTGGAGAAGCACGGAGAGGGTCCTTGCCAGCTCAGAGAAGGATGCGACGGGGAAGATGAAACCGCCGGTGCCGGAGAGGAAGCGGCGTGTTGCCGTCGGAAGGACGAGAAGAGGGAGGGGCTCCCCACAAGTGTCCAAACGAGTGACGCGCCTCTCACTCTCATTCTCTCCCCCTCTCTCTGTCACGCACACATTAATGCATGCAATGCAAAACGTATGGTTTTCGCGTGGGCCCCAGGGGGGCTGTGCAATCTGACCGCCGTGGCACGCCCGGGGTGCCCTCGCTCCTCCTCATGACACGTGGGCCGGTCGACCTGAGGTGGACCCCGGTGGGTGGCGCCCCTGCCTTCTTTTGAATTTCATTATTTTACATATTTTCCCCGTCTTCCCCAACACGAGAATTATTCCTCCTCCGTCCGGCTCCGGCGATCCCCGGCATGTTTTCGCGTAGAAACGTTTCCAAAACTCTTCTTATCGCTGATGCGTATTCCCCGCAAAGAGGAGAGAGAGAACGAGAGAGAGAGAGAGAGAGAGCGAGAGAGAGAGTGAGTGAGAGAGAGAGAGAGAGGCATCTTACGACCGGAATGAAGGGCAGTGCAGTGGGTTTTCAGTCTCTTTCTCGATGGGCAAGGGGAGACATCAGGGTCCTCTCTCTCTCTCTCTCTCTCTCTCCCCCCTCTGTTGCTTTCGTACCGGACAAGGAGACGAGCTGATAAGTGCGTCTTCGCAAATAGATAGAAGACTTGATGTCGATGCAGACTCTTACAGCTCAGTCACCGAACCTTCAAGATACTGGCTTTCTTCTTCCTCGTCGTCGCCTTCCTAACTCTGAAAAACCTCAATTTTATGACCCGTCTACCTCTCGATTTGACCCCCTGAGGAGCCGCAGCGATAGCCCTGGTTTGGGTTGGGATCTAAAACAGCTCGGTTGATGAGGGTTTCGTCCACTGCCTCGCCATTGCCGGTTTCTCCCAAATTTATCTGAACTCAACGAAGTCGAGGAGCAGGAAAAGCGGAGCCCTGCGTGAAAAATGTAATAATAAGCATGATTTTTTTCTCTCAAACAGAAAAAAGATCGAATTTATCATCTCAACACGAGGAGTATTCCTACGCATAGAACTCTCAACTCAGTCTGATTTTTCGCAGACCAGAGGATAGTTTAATCTCCAAAACTTTGTTTTCTCTGTCTCCCTCTCTCTCTCTCTCTCTCTCTCTCTCTCTCTCTCTCTCCCCCGTGATAGATGCACGCGTGTGATTTACTGCTCAGCTGGTACTACAAGTGCAGTGAAGTCGATCTCAAGATTTCGTATTGCAAACCCACTTTTCTGCAGAATACACTGAAAATTCACAATTAGGAATAAACTAATATATTGGAAGCATAAAACCCATCTGATGGACAACAGAAGATGGATTTCCAAGTACGTAGTTTTTTTTGAATTTTTTGGCTTGAATATGTACCGGATATTGAGGAACAAAGGCTCACGAAATTCTCCAGATGGGTTTGGGGATCATCTGTGGATGTTCCCGGGAAGATCATCTCACCTTGAGCAGCAGTTCCTCGGGCAGCTCCCCGCAGCGGCGGCAGACTTCCGCCTCGGGCCGGCGGATACGATGATCCTCCCCGTCTCTGGGAGAACTCCTGCTGCGACGGCGAAGCCCTCCCGGCAGGTCCGCCGGTCTTCCTCCAGACCTTCGAGCTCGCGAGATAACAAGCGTCGGAGCGGGCCAACGGAGGCTAGAAGATGCTCGTCGTAGTTCGGAGAAAGGAGAGGACGGCGGAAGCGGGGGGGGGAGATGACAGAGCGGGCTGCTTCCATGGAGGATTCGGGGAAGCTACGAAGAAGGCCTCAGTACACGCGTACGAAGCGCGCAAAAAGATCCAGCAAGGATCTGGAGGAAGAATCTCCGCCGTTGACTCCGCTCAGTCTACTTTTTCCGGTTGGACGGCACGATCAGAATGAACAGTTGACTTTCAGTCGAAAGACGGCGCGATCTCTCCACCCCTCCCGCTTGTCCGGAAAGAGTTATCGGCAGGCGGTCACACCAGATCGTATATGATTGCTGTTCTCACGGGGACAGTAGTCTTCGAACAAGCGACAGGAAGAAAGCGCCGATTAGGTTGCCGACGAGCTGAGGAATGAAGCGTCCCTGTCGGCGCGAAGCTTCTGGGGGCGGCCGGCGCCAGCGGCGGGCCCCGGCCGTGCAGTTCAGTGGCCCCAGCTTCTTCACAGCTCCATGCTTACCGCAGCTACAGCTATAGTAATCGTTCCTTCTGTTCAAGATGCCATTTTGACCATATTTGGAAGCTGATTTGGTCATCAATTCGAAAGATTATTTTCGTTGCTTAAAAAAGTGCTATCGAGGGTTGACTTGCCTCTACTGAATTAGCACGTGGAAGATAAGCAAGTGTATGTAGATTTTTTTTTCCAAATAAGTAAATACGTAGAATTATTTAATTCAAAGGGATTTTAAAGTGTTTCGGTGAAGATTTCTGTTTTTTTGGTTCAAGAGATGCGGCAGGAAAGGCGCGAAGAGGGGTTGAACGAGGCGGGCGGAGGCGAACGGCCCCTGGATCATGGAAGCAGCTCTCTCTCGTGGGAGCTCCCTCGCCGGGCGCTTCCGTCTCCGGCGCACGTGGGGCGGCCGCCATTGACGCGCGTCCCCGAGTTCGCTTGGCCCCTGATCGGCGGAGGAGGAGGTGCTACGTAGAACGACGATGCGGAGATGTAGGAACCGACTCCTACAATTAAACAGAAACCCCCTGGAATCTCGCGCCGTTTTTTATCCAAAGCTGGGGTCATGGGAAATGCGGCAAATTTGGGAAGATAAGAACACTGGGGATCATCCAATCCACTGCCATCTTTCTCGTCTTCGCTACTCGAGGATGGATAATTTATTTTCCGGAGGCTATTCCTAGAGCTTCCCTTCTGCTCTCCCCGCTCCTCCCCATGCAATTGGTTCCACCTTGAGTGCCAGACTTCCGTCGTTTAGGGTAAACAGATAAGGTTGGAAGGGCGTCGATTCCGTGGAGAAGGTTTGCATTATGATCTCTTTCTTGAGCTTCGAACTCGGTACCGCTCCCATTAGCCGTTCTAGTGTTTTTTTTCTATTCCCGATACATCTGATGAGAAGCGGAAACTGCAACGGGAATGGTTAGTCCAATCCGAAATCGCGTAGATATGCTCATCCCGATGGTGCGCAGAGAAGAATTGGAACGTGGGATTGACTTGCGTAGTACGTTCGAAAAGTCGTCTCCTTTTGACGGCGGTCGGATCAAATTAGTCTTACCAGTGGATGTAAATCATTCCTTAGCATAATCTCCGTATCTTAAGGTCGTTAAGAATGAGAAAATTACTTGCAGATTCTGAAGGAAAAATCTGGGCATGTCAGGTAAATTGCGTAATTAATGACTGTCTTGTCTTGTCTTTCCCCATATTTTCTTTTGCTTTTCGATCGGTTCATAGCTATCCGATAGGCGTTGGAATACATATGATGGGCATCATCATGCAGTGATGGCATCATCTCCGCACTCGGTTTTGGTTTAACCTTTCTGTCAACGTGGAACTCAAATCTTTGGTGTCAGATGCAAAGATCAACGAAAATTGGATGAGTCCGCAGTTGGACTGTACTTCATTGGAGAAAGTACATGGATTTTGACGATATCATATTTTTAGAATTGGAGGGGCAATAACAGGTTCAAATCCGTTTCTCCAGATGAAGGACTTGCTGGTTCCAAAATGTTTTGTGTTTTCCAGGGTTTTTGTAGAAATGGCGCATAATTTCACCTTTTTCTGTTCGATAAACCATGGCTTTTGAGTAATATTAATAAAATGGAAGCTGTTGACCAACTCGGTTGGATACTCATGCGAAAGGTAGAACTGTATTGTGTCCTGATTGCTGTGGTTGCCATTAATTCATAAATGATGATGCAATATAGTTCTAATCATATATTTGTGCATTGAATAGTGATGGGCAGTGCTCCAAAACCCCCAAGAACCAACAAGTTTGTAGAATCATCTGAACAACAGCTTGCTTGATATTCTAATCTCTGCAGGTGGACTTCCGTCTCAACTAGCATACACAGAGGTCACTTCTAAAATAGTCAAACTGGGGGCGAAATTTTCATATCAAGGGCCTGCAAGGGTCGGGACTGTTGAAGGGATCAATGACCATCATAAGGTGCTCAGTTATCTCACCAATTTTTTCTACATTCGCAACTTGGTGTCGAAAAAAAGAAGGCGAATGCTCGTCGGCGGATATGATCTTGACATGTCGTATATCACCGACCGCTTGCTGGCAATGTCATTTCCTGCTGAGCACATGCGGGCCATGTACCGGAATCCCCTCTGGCAGGTCAAGGCTGTTTTAGATATGAGACACTCTGGACACTACAAGGTGCTCTTCAAGCTCGAAGCTCATGTCTCTGATACCTTTGTCTCCCTTGCATTCCTTTCGTAGTGACAGACAATTGACCGCTGCCCAGAACTGGATGGGTGTTCATTCTCCTACATAGATTGTTAAACCCTTGTGAAATATATATATATATATATATATATATAATATGCATCGGTCTTATATTTATCTAAAGCTTCTTTAATGCCATTTATTCCTTCAGGTCTATAATTTGTGTGCAGAAGAATCCTATGACGTACATCATTTTCATGGACGTGTGGAGGCATTTCCGTTTGATGACAACCACGTTCCATCGCTTTCGATGATCAAGCAGTTCTGTGAAAGTGTTCATTCTTGGCTGTCTCAACATCCACAAAACATTGCAGTCGTTCATTGCATGGTAATGTCTTCATTATCTGAATTCATGTGTTGCGGAATAGAAACAGTGTGGGTTCTATTTGATGGTATCCGATTGGTCGTAGAAGTTTTACCTTTTCTGGATGTTCTTTTTCCATTTCAGAGATATATTGTGCTGTTCCTGCTTCGTTTCTATGGTTTCTTCATGGGCCATGTTGCTGAATATAGTGATTGAGCTTGCTATGGAATATTTATTTGCATATTTGTTCATCTTCCTTTGGGTCATATGTAGTGCAATAACTGTTTAATACAACGTATCTCTTCCAAACGAGATTAAAATTCATGAACTTTTACATTTATTTGTAATTTGTAGGCTGGAAAGGGTCGAACAGGTTTGATGATAAGCGCTTACCTAGTTTACACTGGCATGACAGCTGACGAAGCTCTTCAACTATATGCAGAAAGGAGGACAACCAACAACGAAGGAGTAAGTATGCCTTCTTGAATCAGCCATCTATTTGTAAAACCCTATCCATTATGAACTTACGATTGTGGTGGTATAAAATAACGTGGAAAAAAATAATCGATATAGACGCTGAATCTTCCAGAATATTTCTCGTGGGGGTTGTTTATAATATCCCTCTTGACATGATCTTATGTGGATTGTAATGATAAGAGTCTCGGATTCAATCAACTCTTCAAATAAAATAAATGTTCAAAAATGATTTTTTTCTTCATTCAACGATGGAAAAAAGAGGTTTAAGGTGCAAAATGGGTGAGGGCTTGTCAACTCTCTTGTAGTCGTCAGAATGTGATTCTATCATGTTTTCGTCCCCTCTCGAATTGGAATTCCATTGTTACCAGGCTCATCAGTCAGTTTTCCTCAGGTTTCCATTCCAAGCCAGCGGCGTTATGTCGGGTATTGGTCTGAATTGCTCGAGTTTCCGGTGGGAATCAGTAGTCAACGCCCTGTAGCACATTTGCCTCAACCAAGTAGCAGAGAGCTGCGGCGGATCCGCCTTTATGACACAGTTAGCATTGACTCTGTCTTTTTTGTGGTCTCTGAAATGCAAGAGGTAACTTATCAAGCTAATCATTTTTATATCCGCATAATTCCCACTGCTAAGCCTTTTAGTTCTGAAAGATTAATATCTGAAGCACAGAGAATGGTTTGCCCCATTATGGAAACTAATGAAGATGGTTTTTCCTAATGAACAGGCCTAGCAGAACTGGTTAATCACTGGTTTTCATGCCCTTTACCCAGAAAAATTATGGATTTTACTTCTTTTTTTGGTGACCTCTCGGCGCTATTTAATTTCTTCTACAAACAGGTTCCAGGTCAACCATACCAGCCACAGGTGGAAGTTGCCAGAAGTTACTGCCGGCAAGTCAAACAAGGCTATCATAGAACCTACAGTCCACGCTACTACCTATCCTTCGTCGACGAGGACGATGATAAGAAGAAAGGAGGATCAGATAGTCCACGAGTTGTGGTTCAGATGGATACAGAGAGTTCAGTGATCTATCAGAAAAAGTGCCTGGATTACCACTTTGAGAAACCTGTACAGGTGTGTGATCTTTTCTTGACTTCATCATCCTGTCCAGCCGCCCTAGCTTTCTTATCTGCAGAGGAACTTAAATAATTATTTTTTTCCCAGGTTTCCGGCGACATGAGAGTCATCTTTTATGAGAAGATGGTTGGTGGGCGCCTCTTCTATGCCTGCTTCAACACGGCCTTCATCAAAGGCAGTCTCTTGCAGGTATCATCTATGTGTGGGTGATGATCTGGGTATACTTTATGCAATTATCTGGTTTTTTTTAACCTTTACATTACAAATTTTTTATTTGTGATGTAATTAATATTTCGCTCTTCGATTGAACTTGGACCTGCAGTTGAAGCTTGGAGATCTTGATAAGGTCAGCTGCAAAGGTAAATCCATTTCAGGGACAGATTTTTGCGTGGAGCTGCTTTTCGGACCCGCCAATGCAAAGAACCCAGCCTTTTCAGCCAGCAATGAATCCAGCTAATTCTAGGAGATCCTCCTCTCTCTCTCTCTCTCTCTCTCTCTCTCTCTCTCTCTCTCTCTCTATAGTTGACTTCTGCAGTAGTGACGGTAAATCTGATCTTAATTCACGTTTATTCGGAAATTTAAGGAACTAAACGCAAGTACAGGGCAAACGAAAGAGAGTAAGTAACCGAGCAAGCAGGACGAAGGAAAAATCCTTTTCGTCTCATTTCTTCTTCAGCAAGCCCTCGGCCATCTTTATGTAATTTCCGTAACCTCCTCCGCCGGAGTGGCCGCCGGCTCCACTGCCTGCCCCGCCGGAGTGGCCACCGAGCAGACCCTGAGCCATCTTCAAGTACTCCCCGTGGCCCCCGCCGGCGGCGGCACCATGGTGGGCGGCAGCGTCGGGATGAGGAGAAGGCTCGTGGGCGGCGGGAGACGTGGACGGCGGCGCGCCGCCGGGTACCGAATGGGTAGAGTGGTACGTGCGCAGGTATCCCTCGGCCTTCTCGATGTACTTCCCCGCGCCCTTCTCTTCGAGCTTGGTGTAGTGGGCGGCGGCGTCTAGAAGGTTGGCGGCGGCGCCGGCCACCTTGCCCTTGTCCACGCCGCCGGGTTCGTGGCGGAGGGAGGCCTTGGCGGCGCCGGCCACCACCTTGGCGCTGGAGAGGAGCTCGCCGGTTTGTGGCCGGGGCTTGTGGGCTTGCCCACCTTCCTTATGGGCAGAGGGATCCATGAGGAGGAAACAGATTCCGGCGACGAGGGGCCCAAGTTTCGATCAGACGAGACTGGTGCGAGTGCAAGAGGCCGATCGCGCACGCGAGTCGATTTAATGGCGTTGAAGCTCGGCGGGGGACCCTTGCGAGGACGAATCCGGTTCGCCGCCGTCGCCGGCGCGTAACTTGCGCGTCATGGACAAGTAGGCCCGTCGCTTTTCTTGTATCCTCGGGTTTCCGGTGGTTGCTTCGTCGTCCCCCGGCTGGAGGTGGACCAGCGAGGGCGTGCGACGGCGCCGAGTCCTTGCCATGACGTTGACCGAGAGCTGATTGAACGAGCCGGGGGTAGATTTCACTTCATTTTTACGGGCTTTTTTATTTGAGTCCGTGTGGACTAATTTAATTGTCCGTAGACCTCCGACCCTGTGATTTGTCTTGAAGCCCCCGTTGACTTTGTCCCCCTGGGTTTAACTAACTCATAACAAATGACGACCAGAGTTAAGTGACGATCACCCAGTTTTAACTATTAACAAATGACGATCAAAGAAAAATACCCTTTACGCCGAATGGCCTCTATCTCTCTCTCTCTCTCTCTCTCTCTCTCTCTCTCTCTCTCTCTCTCTCTCCCTCCCTCCCTCCCTCCCTCCCTCCCTCCCTCCCTCCCTCTCTCTCTCTCTCTCCCTCTCTCTCTCTCTCTCCCTCTCTCTCTCTCTCCCTCTCTCTCTCTCCCCTCTCTCTCCCTCTCTCTCCCTCTCTCTCTCTCTCTCTCCCCCTCCCTCCCTCTCTCTCTCTCTCCCCTCTCTCTCCCCCTCTCTCCCCTCTCTCTCTCTCTCTCTCTCTCTCTCTCTCTCTCTCTCTCTCTCTCTATCTATCTATCTACCTATCCATCTATCTTCATCAATCTCTACCTTTTTCAACCACTCAGCCCGTGCCCACTGTCTTACTCCATCTCCCTTTCGCCCAAACGTCCGTGGCACCGGTTGTAATGCTGCATCTAAGTTGTGTACTTATTGTTCATAAATTACAGCAATAAAACTGCACTGACAGTTTTTGTATTATTTATTGTATTATAAAAAGGACATCGATTTCTGATAATTATAACATTTGAAAATTTTAATCTTGAACGTTATTATTGACAAATTTTAGTTTCTTTTTCAAAATGGAACTCTTATTCTCTCTTAATAATTAAAAAAAATACGGCTTAAAATAGTCAACGAATATTCTGATATGATATATACTAGATGCTACGATGACAGCTTCTAGGACGATTTACGGAGACTAAAAAAGCAATTCGTAGAGATTTATAGACATGTGGCCGAGTCAATAACTGCCAAAGCAGATATTATATAGTTTATTCCGCATTTTTAAGGTGCTCTTATATAGTCATCTGGCAAAAAATTAATGAACAATGGGTTCCTATATTAATACAAAATTAACGGCAGCTGTATCGAAATTAAATGGTTAATTTTCTATATACGGGGTAATAAAATCCATCTAACTTACCTAAATGGAAAAAAAAATCTGCTGCCTAAATCCTTTGTACACAGGCGTATGTTGGCTTTAGGGCTCATTACCTATCCCTCTCTTCTAGTTGTTCTCACGCGTGAGTTAATTAAGTGCAAGCATGCAGAAAAACTCAAAAAGGACGAGAAAATGACTAAAAAGGTAATAAATCAATTACAAGATGCGGAAAATAACGTTCAATCTGACGTTCGGTTTGATTAAAAAGAATTTCCACTTGTTCCATCATAAAAAATAATCGGACCCTTATATCCTTGGTCGCATCCGATCTGAGGTATGATCTTGGAGGGGAGGGGAAGATATCATCCAAGGAAGCATTCAGTTGCCCATTATAATTCATTTATCTATTTATGAGCTCAAATTTCGACAGGGAGTTTGACTTTATGCAGAAGACGATGATAGATTACAGCCCCACTCATGGAGCAGAGAGCTGGGGAGGAAGACGGCGGCCTGATCATCCTACTTGAAGAACCCTCCGGCCATCTTCATGACATCTCCGCCGAGCCCGCCCCCCTCGGACTTTCCGGCGTCGCCACCGCCGCCCAGGAGGCCCTCCGCCATCTTCACGTATCCCCCACCGCCGGCGGCATCAGTCGCCGGCGGGTCTGCGGCGGCATCAGTCGCCGGCGGGTCTGCGGCGGCAGCCGGGGCGGCGCCAGAGCTGTACTGTTCTAGGTACGCCTCGGCTTTCTCGACATACCCCCCGTAACCTTTCTCTTCGGCCTTGCCGTAGTACGCGGCGGCGCCGAGCATGTCCGCCGCCGCCGCGGCTACCTTGTTCTTGTCCACCGTGCTCGTCTGGCCCTGGAAGAAGGCCTGCGTCACCTCCGCCATCACCTTGCCGCCGGAGAGTAGCTCCGCCGTGTCAGGCGGCCCGGCGGCGGAGTCGCCGCCGATCTTGTTCTCGGCAGGAGGATCCATGGCAGCGGACAATTGTAGATACCTCTCTTCTCGCCCAATGGGGGAGGGGGTTATATAAATAAGAGGGGGAGAAATGTGGGACCCACCATTTTACTATAAATGGACAAAATATCCCGGCGGGCCCAGACCTTATCCTTGGGGGCTACCCTTAAATCTATTTACGTCGGCAGTTGGGGGGGATCGTGTCGAAGCCTCAGTGATGCCGGCTGTCGGTGCGCCGTGTGGGTCCCACAGCCCGACCCACCACACGCCCCAGCGCTCTCGGATCGTGTTCGAAAGGGCTCGATACGATATTTTTCTGGTGTCGGCACGTATTTCTAGCAAACCGACGCCGCCCATCTCGCGTACCATAGTCAACGGGCAGCCTGGACTCACAGGACTCGTGAAATGAAATGTTCTAAATGCATGCAGTTCCACAGGATAATAAAATATATGGTATAAATTATAATTTTTTTACAAGTTTTTAATGCAGGAAACCCACAAAAGTAAATGAACACAAGAATATAATGAAGTCTGACGGGGAGAACCAAGAAAAAAGCGAGGTCAATCACCGATTTGTAAGGGTCCGTTTTCTTCTCCGGGATCTCCGAGTGGCACCCAAGAGATCATACAAACCGATCAGAAGTCAACAGAGAATACCCAGATCAAACCGGTGAGCGCATAAATGAGGAAAATAAACAAGATTTGAGTCCACACAACATGGAAAAGTTGACTTTATCACATGTTCTAAGGACCATCAACCAGCAGATCTCTCTCTCTCTCTCTCTCTCTCTCTCTCTCTCTCTCTCTCTCTCTCTCTAGAGAAAGGGTAACCCAGTTTGTGGGTTGACTTTAACTCCTAATTCGAGGCAGATCCTCGAGGCCCAATCATTCCCGATCATCTATCTGGTCAGGGTTTTCCGAGATTATCTTCAAAACTTGAGAGAGAAAATCAATGGATCAATAAAACTCTTCCTTTTCTTTTCTTGCTCCAATAATGGACGATCGCTGCCGTAATTCCCCAAATACCACCAATAAATAAAAATATTAAGGGAAAAAAATACACCGGCATATGGTACCTGTATGAACTTCTGTGATCAATCAAGGAACGGCACCGCTCGAGTCCCTCAAATTGCTTGGCTTTGATTCCATCAGATCCTGGGGACGGGCCGGCCTTGCCTGTGTCTGGCATACTGTTCAACGATGTCGGCTGTGCTGTCCCGGTGTCTCAGGAAGAACTCTGCCAGCAAGATTTCTCTTTCAGCGGACGTCAAATCACCGTGATATCCCTGCATTTGGCACACAGTTTCAGTGCGGACTGTGCGGATTGAAGCATCGGTTCTACATCTTCTGGGCAAAATCAGTCTGATCAAAGAAAGAGTCTACAAGCATTAATCGCAAGATCCGTTCCACGAATCTTTAGGTAATGAGAAAACAACAGACAGATCCCACAAATCTACCTGATTCATCTTCCACCACTTAAAAAATTATCTCACCATGTCTACATAATTATGCACTATATATATATATGAGTGTGAATTGATGTAAATGTTGCCCTCCATTCAGCTGAGGAAGAAGCTCTTCCAGTCTAAGAGAAGAAAGGGTACCAGATCCTTCTCTCTATGCCACCATTCAGGAGGCGAGATCATACCAAGAAGGATATCAGATATCAAGCAAACTTCCACATTTAAATCTCCACATCGCAGTCAATACTACCATGATCACGGGCGTTTTCTTTAATGACCAACGGGAGACTAATATCATCATGCCCCCTCTGAGTTTTTAGGCTTTGCCAAGATCTGATCTTTTCGACTAAAAACCAATAGGCATATGTGGGCATGTCTTAAATAATCGATAGGGTTACTATTCTTACCTTTCAGGGACCAGGAAATGCAGCCTATCAAGATCCAGATCATCTAGCGGATGACCATGATTCCGTGATCAAGATCCAGATCATTTTTCTAAGGTTTATGGAAAAAAAAAATCCCCCGGGTTCATTGTGCAGTAAGTTGTTTGAACCATTTATTGCTCTGTGAGGCTCACCAGGCGGGAAACTTTATCACAGACAGCATGGTGCATGAGGATGCCCGCTGCAACTGAAACATTGAAGGAATCCACCATGCCGTTCATGGGGATGCAGCAGTGCAAGTCTGAGATCTCCAAAGCCTCTTTGCTTATACCCCTGAAACCAGCAGCTTCGAGTCAACACCGGAATCAAATTAATGCTGGTTGGTGGGTGGGTGCGGTTGGGGGGTGATCCACATTGACGTGAATAAGGTAAAGAAAGCTCAATCTAATGGATGGCACTTGCATTTGTTCATTTCCGATGACTATCGCCGTTGGACTCGACCAATCCATGTCGTATATCGATGCCTACAAAGCCCATGCAATGAAAAAAAAAACAGCCAATTGAGCATCAAGATGAAGATTTGCGGATCACGAGATAGAAAAATTATCCAGTTTCATGAGGTTCTGGAGAAAAGTAGCCATTTTTAAAAAAAAATATCAGGAAATGCAACTCATCTGACTGAACAAAACGGTATTACAGGCATGAAATGAGAAGACGAAGGTATAAGAACTAGAAGCAGACCCGGGTTATCGCCATTTCTGAAATGGTCAAAGTCCCAAACATAGCGCAGCATGGTTGCTGAGAAAGAACCCTAGAATATAAATAACATATGCAGATTCACACTCAATTGCGCAGAGGCAGCATTCTCAGAGAACCCATCTTAAAATTAATTTATAACAATTGCACAATATACGCATAATTGACAAACGGTTTAATGAACCCCAGTCGGCAGTCCTCGAGAGTTGACAAAATATTCCGCCATGTCAATCATCAGCAACCGAATGCTCATGGCAATGCACGGCAGAAGAAGATCCACGCCGTAAGAACGTATAAGAGAAGAAGGTACCGTGCCGGTTCCCAGATGAGTAGTTGCAATGCGGTAGCCGCGAGATTTCAAAGCCCTGAAGCATTCCGCGGCCGAGCTCCACATCTCTATATCGAGCCATTTCTCCGCTCCCATGCTAACATGGCGATTGTCGCGGTACCTGAACGCGCAAGTGTCACGGGCGGGAGTCAGGCAATGGAACGATCATCGCTGAAGAACAGGGGCGAGAGGTGGCCGGATTCTCGGCCAGACCCAGAAATGAGAAAGACCGAGGGAGGGGAGAGAACGCCCACGAGGCTTTTCACCTCACAGGAGCACCTTCTGCTTTTCACGTTGGAGATGACGTGCACCGACTGGATCCCTAACGCGTCCGCCGATCGGAAGGCGGCGGAGACGTTCCCGAGGTCCGTCAGGCCCTCGATGACCAAGCAAATCGAGTAGCTCCGGCCGCCCACAACCTTCTTCATCCTCTCCTTCCTCGACTCCATTATGTACGGCTCGACGACTTCGACGACCTCACGGCTCGTCACTGGCCCCGTCCTCGCTCGGTATGCGTCCAGATAGGGGAACCACCTGCTTCCCCGCCTCACCCCTTCTCCCTCCGCGTCCGATCTCCTCTCCATCTTCATCAGCCCCTTGATGCTCTCCGCCTTCACGAGCAGCTCCTCGACGGTGTCCTGTGAAAGGTCCTCCTCCAGTTGATCGGCAGCGGCGGCGGCGGCTTCCGAGGACGAAGAGCTGGAGAAGCTCCCCCTCCCAGGGGACAACAAACGAGGGAAGGGGGCGGCGCAGGAACCAGGATGCCGGGAGGAACTCAAGGGCCATCCACGCCGGAGCCTGACGGCGCTCCGGCGAGCCGCGGCGGCGGAAAGGAGAGAGTTCCCCTCCCGGGACAGGGCCCTGCAAGCGAGTATCGGGCGGCAGAGCTCCGCAATGTGCAGAAGGGAGCTCCCCGCCGTCTTTGGCGCCATGGGATGACGGCCAAGGAGACCTCAAAGATTACGCCTTTTTGCTCTTGCGGTGGCGGCGGCGTGCCACTTCGGGCCCACCAGAATCCGCTTACTACCCGAACCACCACCGAGATCCGATTCCAACATCCCCGCCCACATCGATTCTCGACTCAGCCTCGGCCCATTGACTATCTTCGGTAACTTTATCATAAACGAATAATGGTAAATGACTATATTTATAATTTATTTATTTCAATTTTCTTCCCTCTTAAAGGATAATCAGTGTTCGGGAGAATAATCACGTAATACAAATCAGCATTTAAAAAATAAATTGCGATATATACGCGCACATTTGTTTATATACGACGTGGCACTCTTCACACCGTTGGGGGGAGAGAGAGAGAGAGAGAGAACACAGTGGAACAGCAGCATTCTTCATGAAGGCAGATCTCAAGGTCCAGTTTTTACGTGAAAGGGGAAGACAACGACGACCAGGTAGCAACTGAGCTCAGAGGCCAGAAGAGCCGAACCTCAGGTCGGCGGCGGCGCCGCCGGCGTCGGCCTCCTCCGTTTCCAAGTACCCGTCGTAGTCTTGGTGCTCGGGCTTCACCCGGCGGACGGGGACAGTGACAGAGTACACGGTCCCGAGGTCGGGCTCTGTGGAGACGCTCAGCTGGACCTTCTCCTGCGAATCGATCTCGACGAAGTCCGACAGGGCGTCGACGATGTTGCCGACGATCTTCTGCTTGGCTTCCTCGCTGACGGCGCACCGGTCGGAGAAGAGGATCATCTTCAGCCTCTGCTTCGCCACCTTCGCGTTGGAGTTCCGCACAGCGGCGGCCGTCGGGAAGAGGATCCTCCAGGCCAGGCTCAGCCGCTCCAAGAAGCTCATGGTCACCGCGTTCAGCACGAAGCCCTCCGTTTCCTGGTTCACGCCGGCGGGGAAGAGCTCGTCTCTCCGGCTACCGGAGCATCGCCGCCGGCGATGACTATCGACCTCCAAACAGTTTGACCCCAGGCCATGGATGCCGCCAAATCTCACCTGCATCACATGGTACTACTCGATGAACACCCCCAATCCCATGAGGTGAATCTAGAAGAAGCTCTCCGAATTCCAAGGACATGAAGCTCTGCATAATCTATGATATGTATTGAGCAGAAAAATGAGGAATTCATCATCATCATCATATAATCGTATACAGATATCATATCCCAAGAGCAGAGCTCAAGAAACATTTAAATGGGTTTATTATTATTCCATCGGACGAAAAAAATACCCACAAGCCTTCCCATTACTGAAGATCAAGTAGCCCATACACATCAGAAACCATCCAATAATATTAGTGGCATTCTCTACAGCCTGATAATCTACCCCCTTTTCATTTTAATCTTGATATGCGTTTTGGATTTTAAGCCTTTGCTGAGAATATACATCAACAAAAATATTGAATGGAACAAAATCAGATCAAAAGATGGTAACATGGCATAAAAATTCGTATGTTATTCGTCATCTGATTCGTAATGCATTTACGAGCTGCACTGGTTCAATGCTTTTCTGTGATACCAGAGCCAAAAACCGTCCGCCTTTAAGAACTACATCACGGAGCTAAAAAGAAACGCTAGTGATCTACTGGGTTTGGGGGGGGTTTCCTGTTGCTATTCACAAACCCAGTTTGAACTGAAGATCTTGGCGGGTCCGTCATATTAGGGTTTAGGTCACTAGAATCCACATGCGTGTCCTGATCAGGTCGTCCTCAAAGCTAGGTCAACTGGCACTGCACAGATGAAACCTGTTCAAACTGGGATTGGCTTCTATGTTTTCTGACTGAATCAAATCATGCAACTGAAAACATGGTCAAAATCACAAGAACTTCAGTTCACATTCTTCGTGAGAGCCATTACACCATTCCCAGCAGCCATCAACCATTTTCGAAGACGAAGGTGACAGGAGAGGGGATGGGGATGGGATACTGCCATTCACAGTCGGCCCAGGGATGTTGCAGAGAGGCGTCGATGGAGCCGTCATCTACTCCCCATACAAGCGAAATAGCAGGATGAAAACAAAGAGATTCGTAAGCAATGCCCACGGAAAACTGAGAAATACGGGAATCGTCAACCAAAAAAAAACTCCCGGATGGCCTTCATCGCTATGAATGAGGCGATTTCGGCCAATGCGGTCGTCCACAGATGCCCATTCGAGCTCTTTTTTCCGAGCAGACAAGGCAAATCCCGTAAATCTCACTGACCTTAGAGGAAGGAGACGAGGAAGAACAAGGGAGCAGGCGAAGCGCCGGCCGAAAGGAACGCTTGGGATGAGCAGCAGGCGCGCCCAGCAGCACCTTCAGGTCGCCGGCGACGGCCATTTCAGTCCCCCACCTCCGACTCACCCGCCGCCAAGTCCCATTCCGCAGCCCCTCCCTCCACTCTCCAGTCTCATCTTGTCGCAGAGGGGGGCGAAAAGAAGAGCCAGACACCGGATGGGGGTATTTACGTAATTACCTTTATCATCAGGCACAGAAAATCGGCGCGCTCTGAGGCGGCGGAGAGAAGGCAGACTGGAGGAAGGGGAAAGAGAAGGCTTGCTGTCGAAGAAGGGAAGGGCGGAGGTGGGTGGAGAGAGGTGGGAGGTGGGTTTTTCATGGTGGACTAGCCGGGAAGAAGCTCTCCTTTTCCTCTGTTTCCCTCCGGAATGAGGGGTCTGGGGCCCCGATTCCTTCTCAGATACCTAGGCAGCTCCCCGGGGCGGGCAGGGCCGCCGTTCTCACGCTATCTCAGGGGCGCCTCGGCCAGTCCCGAGATTAGCGCTGATTGTGGCGATGAATGCTCCGGCCGGCTCATGGCGTTTGCGGATCAGAGGAAGGTGCTGCTCCCCCCCGAAGATGAGCAGGCGGTGAGGCACATCCCAGTCAAAGCCTACTTCTTCTGCACCAGGTTTTTGCTTCCTGTCCCTCCTTGATGTTCTCATTCCGTCTGTTCTTGGAGGGAATTGGTTCGTGGAGCCGTCTCTCGTTTGAACCGCCGTCTTCCTGTGACTAGGTTAATTTTTTCTTTGGCTTTGTTCTGTCCATCTGGTTGGAGTTCACAAGCTGATGGTATTTGGCAGCATTGATCTCAAGACCATGCAGGCTGAACATGCATACAACGTAGTTCCTCCTACCTCTCGCTCCACCAACTATGTCGCCCTGCGATACTGTGATTACCCCTCGGAGATTGCGGTAAGGGAGGCTTCTTCTGTAATAGAGATTCTATCTCATTCAATCTTGAACTCTGCACCATTGTCAAGAGCTCATCGGTGGAAAAAAATCACCTATTCCTTAAGTAGATTAATGTATAACATGAAGATTAATGCAGATTCCTTACATTATCTTATTCAGTCTTGAGGTCTGCACCATTATCAAGAGCTCATCAGTGGGTAAAAAACCACCGATTCCTTAAGTAGATTAATGTATAGCATGAAGATTAATGCAGATGCCTTACATTGTCCCCTTTATCTAATAAATTTGAGGTCGTTCAAATTAAATCCAGATTGAAGAAGCGAGCATAATTTTAAAGCCAGCCCTCTGCCTGCTAACTGGGATTTTTTTTGGCAGTCAGCAGCAATCATGTAATCATAGGGGTGAAGTATTTGTTAGTCATGGATTTCAAAGCATGTTATCTATTTTCAGGTGATGCTCATCCTACGAAAATCTGATGACCAAGTTGAAGGTGAGATCGGTGTGAAACTTGAGGAAACATATGTAGAAGACCATGTATGTGGATCCTCCAAAGCCAGTGCTGGATTGCTCCAGGGGAGAGTTGAAGTGGATTCTGTCAAGGGGCATAACTCTGTTAGAAAACAATGCTCAAAATGGAAATTTATAAGTTTATGTAGTCGAAGAAAAGATTAAAATGGAGATCAAGCGAGAAGAGGAAAATAGCGCTATATATCTTTCACATATGTATGGCAAAAAGGTGAATTCTCCACCTGATAACATTAGAAACTCCATAGGATATCGTGGCTGTGGCATCCACTCTTGATCTAATATTTTTATCTCTTCATAGTTTATTCACGAATGTTAGGAATTGGTTGGAGGGGGGGGGGAATGACTGACATAAATGCTTTTAAAGGCTGAACCAGACTGTGTGGTTCAAGCAAATAAAATCGCCGTGATGCCATTTAAAGGTTTGAGTTTTTGACATGTACCAGCTTGTAATATGGTCTTTAGAAATGGACTGAGGCTTTTCCTTCTCTCCCCCCACACAATGCGGTGAAGGAATGACCACTTTTAGACGTTGATGAAGACGTAGATAGTAACGGTGGATCCTATTATAACATAACATTGAGGCCACTGGATAGGCGCATAAACGCTAGATTTTGCCTGGGGAGCAAGATAGTGAAGGCAGAATGCGTAATGTCTACCAGCAGGTTATCAACATTTAATGAATTGAATTGCAGCTATATCCTTGATGTAAGTAACATGCTTACAGCTAGTGAGATTATCCACTCTAGACATCAGGATATAAAAGCAGAGATTTTGAGTAGATAATGTTTATATGCTTATGATATGGTATAGTTTTTGCAAATTTCTAGTGGTCTTGGCTTTCTTCTAACATAAAATTTTTCTGGTTAAAAATCCGAATATCAACGTCAAGCACCTCTTGCCTTGTGGCTCATAAAGCCCAACCTTTTATTTATTTTTCCTTGTCATTTAAACGGTCAGTCCTACGTCTGACTTTTCAACCACTTTTTTCTTTCAGGATATGGGCGTCATTGAGAATTTTCACCGTTACATGGTTGTATTTCAATATGGATCTGCGGTCCTGTTTAATGTTTCAGAAGATGAAGCCGAAGGTTATTTGAAAATCATCCGCAAGTATGCTTCCGGATTACTTCCAGATATGAGAAAAGATGGTAACTTTCTTTTAATCATATAGCTATAGTTACAGAACTGTAGGTCCTTGAGTGCTCTTGTTTTGTGTATGTGTGTGTGTGGAGAGAAACGGAGAGAGAGAGAGAGAGAGAGAGAGAGAGAGATTGAACATGGGCACCTCACAAGTGCGAAAAGACTCCCAACTTTCTTCACTGTAGAGGTTTATCCCTTTTTCATCCTTATTTTCTGTAACCGGTATTCAAGATCTGAAGATCGAGGTATCAAAAAAGCTATGAGAAAGTAATTTGTTGGAAGCATACTGTCATTTTTCATATTTTCTTCTGTCATATACGCATTTTCTGAAATTTTATATAGTATTTCCTTTTCACTATTTCTTCCGTCGTATGCATCTTTCCTGAAAATTTATTTCTAATCAACCAATCATTTTCTTAGCATTAGCGTCATGAGTCTTATCCCATAAAATTGGAGTTGATGCATGAAGCGAAGAAACATTCCTTTGGATTTTCTTCTAGCTATTGACACTGCTACTTTTTTCACTCCCTCCACCCCTCCAAAAAAGAAAAAGAAAACGAGCCCATGTATTCGCTGCCGTGGAGCTGAATTCCCATTTTTTAGCCTCTACGTTTAAATTTTAATATCATGTTAGAGAGGAGCCTGCGAGATGATCTAGTTGTTCTTCTGAAAAAATGATTTTGAATGTCTCGCATTATTATCTGATATTGCTGAGTTTTTTCCCACTCACCTAATTAATAGATGTGGAGCATATTCTTCCGGATAGAGTTGATTAAGCTTATGAAATCTCCCTCTTTGATATTTTTTTCAGTAGATGGGAGATTTTTTTCCCCTTATCAACCCGAACTTATGTTAATTTTACTTTATCCTGTGTTCATAGACTATGCGGTTGTTGAAAAACCTCTGCTGATGACATGGATGCAAGGAGGGCCGGATCACATAGTCCTTAAAAATTTAGATGCAGATGGTATCCGGATAATAGGAAGTGTTCTTGGCCAAAGCATTGCCCTTGATCATTATATACGACAGGTACTATATACAGATACCCGCCAACAATGAAAAATATCCAAAGGACATTTATAGAAACCGATGACGGCCTTCCAAAATGAAATAAGTCGATGTTTCTTGGGATTTTCTATGCAGGTCGATGTTATGATCGAAGAATTCACCGACATAAATCGTGTTATGGAAAAGACCGGCACCTTCACCATGGAAAGAAAGAAGCTCTTTCAGCTCGTAGGGAAGGCAAACTCGAATCTTGCAGATGTGATCCTAAAACTCGGTCTCTTCGATAGGTAAACTGCCCAAGGTATCACTGGAACCTGTTCATTATAAATATGTAAGGCCTAACGGGGGGCTCTCAGACGCCAAGATCCATGCCAAATGCAGAATTGAGCCATGTTTTCTTCTGTGGCCGAGTTCATCGTTCCTGGGCATTCAACAGATCTCAGATTTCCATTTTCGGCATCTGCAGATCTGAGATCGCTTGGAGAAACGCGCATTATGATCAGATCTTGGAGTACCTTCGCGAGGAGTTCGAGCTCACTCAGCGTTTCGGAAGCCTAGACTTCAAACTAAAATTTGTGGAGGTAATCTTGTTCTTAGATCATCATCATCATCATCATCATCATTTGATTTCAATCCACCCATCGAGGATCTTTAATCCGATGCTTGTCAACCTGCACTGCAGCACAACATCCATTTTCTTCAAGAAGTCCTGCAGAAGAGGAGATCCGACTTCCTGGAATGGTGCATCATCGTGCTCCTAGCCGTTGACAATATGATATCGATATACGAAATCGTTAAAGAATCCGCCGTCCCTTCTCCATGAAACAGAATCTCAAGTGGGTCAAACACCCACCCGTTGACATCGGCAGACCTGGGTATGCCGTTCTGCCCCCTTCCCCCCGCGCTCCTCTCAGCTTCCTCTTGGATGCTCTGAATGCTAAAATTCGCATCTTTTCTTTCTTGCATCAGGTCCCTCTCTCTCTCTCTCTCTCTCTCTCTCTCTCTCTACAGAAAAGCTGAAGTGAAGTCAGCTGCTGAGACAACCTCCCAAGCCCAGCTCCTGCTGCTGTTTCCTAGCTGCAAGAGGGTAAATGCCGGGGGGAAGCTCCAATAAATTTTGCGACCCAAGACACAATTTTGCTCGGGATTTATTATTTTTTGCTTCTCCCGAACCATTATTTTGCAAATTATTTGCACAACTTATTTCTCATTATGTGAAAGAGATGGATGGCAAAATTGTAATTTATCGGAAAGGATGTCTTGAAGTGAAATCCACGTGTCAGAGCGAGCACCGTTGAGTGGGCTCATTTACTCTCCTATTTCTCGGTCGGCGCAAATGCTCGGTGAGCTCACCCGCGGAGTACCGTAGTCGCGTAACCTGTCCGGCCCAAGGAGCAATAATCATAAAACGATTTGATCGTGGGTAACGTACCAATGGATCGGATCCGGAACCGAGTGTTTCAGTGTGCGATGACCAGAAATGCCCCCTTACACTAAGGCTAATTACGAGCGTACCAAGCGAGGAGAGAGAAAGAGCGATCCAATGGCCACATTTGAAATGACAAAGCAACAAGGGTACCCCATGTAAATACAGGACTTCTGGCAGGATACTCTCGGAAATAATGCAAAAGAGGGGTGGAAGACCAACCCCGCGTTGCCCCTAGATCGACGCCAGAATAGCAGCGCCGATGGCGGCGGCCACCCGGAGGAAGCCGGCGGCGCCGGGGAGAGAGGGGACGGCGCCGGAGACCTTGGCGACATGGGCCGGCGGCGGCGGCGGGGGGATCTTCTCGACCTTGATGGCGAGCTTCATGCCGCCGTAGCAGAAGCCGCGGCTGCAGATGAAGTAGTAGTGGCCCGTCTTGTTGAGCTCGAAGGCGAAGCTCCGCCCCCTTGACCAGTTGGTGATGGGGTTATCGGAGAGGCACTGGTTGTACGCCGTCTCGTTCACCTGCATCACGTCCGCCTGCCCCGGCTGGTACAGGAACACTGCCGCCATTGCCGCACAGAAGAAGGCCCTTCAGATCTACCCAGCACCAGCGAAGGAGAAAAGGAGAGAGAAAGAAGAGAGGGAAAAGAAGAGAGGAGAAAAGGAGAGAGAAAGAAGAGATGGGTACCGAGCCAGTCGCCGACGTAGAAGCTCTTGTTCTGGGCCCAGATGGTGTAGTTGACGCCGGGGTTCCAGCCCTTGGAGTTGCCGACGGTGAACCTGTTGGCGGAGACGGCGGTGGGGCTCTGCAACAGGGTGACGCAGACCAGCAGCGCCGCCAGCAGGAGCCTAGCGGATGGCCTCATTGTCTCGCTTCTGTTCCTCCTTCCTTTCTCTCCCCTTCCACTCTCAGGGTCTGCACTCCTGGCCGGCGCTGGTAAGCCCGACTTATCTAGAGTTTTCCGCCTCTCTCTCTCTCTCTCTCTCTGTGATCTTACCAGTGCAGTGCGAGGTGACCACATGGGTCGGCCGGTAAACAAAAGTTAGAGAGAGAGAGAGAACTTTGCCAGTTTGGAATCTACCCTGTTTGACCCGTGGAGGTGGCAGTCAAGCTAAGTTCCCTCCCTCGGTGGGCTCCTGCTAAGATCAGACGGCCAATAAAGCTCTAGCTGGCATCACTGTAGCCCTCCATGCAGAACCATGCGTTTCTTTACTAGTTCCCGGCTGGAACCCTCCTCCAAGCTGAGCTGGCAACCAGCTCATCGGAGCTTCAATCGGGGAGAGAGAGAGAGAGGGGTTAGGCAAAGGGAGATAGCTAGTGGACCAGATCCAGTGGCGCGTCGGTGGGAGGGAAGCAAACGGTTGGCCTCGCCGGCGCCGGCGGGCGGCTCACGTGGCCCTTGAATGGCGGTTTACACTGATTGCACAAATGGCAAAGATCCCGGAGGCGCCGACGGTTGACGAAGAAAAGCGGCGCCTGGAGTACACCCGCGGAGGATCTGTCCGAAGGCCGCCGCCGCCGTCACCGGCGACGCCGACACCCCAACCTCCCCTGGTCAACGATTCCGTCGAACAGCAAAGACAAACCCATTGAGCCACGAACGAAATGCGTTCATTTGTCAACATATCGGCACCTCTTCTACCGGTTTTTGTCTTCTCATCCCGTCTACCGTGAAGAGGAAGGAGCTCTACGAGTCTAAGTCAACGGTGGGTGGATGGGAGGCAGGGGGTAGCCTCAGTCTAGTCTCCTCAGCAGGTACTCCACCTGGACCTCCTTGGTCAACGGCATTATCCAATCTCCATAGAGATCGGCCACCAGCCCTGGCTCAATCTTGTACACCGGGGGCTTACAGTCGTCCCCCTCGTGGATCTCCTGCCCGTAGATCCTCGCCTTCGTCTCCACCCTCTCTTTGACCTTAGACTCAACAGTTTCATACGTCAGCATATCCATTATCCGGTCCCTATCCTGCAAGATGAACCAAATATGGCATCAAGACCATGCCAAATCAGGGATGGGAATTCGAGAAATTTCGGCGGAGTTGACCTGGGCTCTGATCGCAGCTTCGTAGATATCCGGGGAGGCCTGGAACTTGGCTTCTGCGACGAACTTGCCGTAGTGGATCCTCTTGGAGAGCGCCTTCGTCAAAAAGGTCACGTCATAGTGATTATTTCAGGAAAAAAAGTCAACTTTTTTGAAGGAAATTCTTGCGACGGGGGTGGGTTCGCCTTAAATTCTGCACCCATAATCAAATCCTGTGATAGGATTGATTTGTTTCCACAAAAAAAAAGCTCAACCGTCTCATATGCGAAACTTTCAGATGAATCGGGCAGAAAATCCACACAGCACAAAAAAAAAAAAATCAGAAGGCTCACGTTAAAATAAAAGATCCTCACCTGCAAGCAGATAGTGTCACAAACAGCGCTTGACCCACAATTGCCATCACTCCCTTTTTTGGCAAATCGGGGGAGAAGGTCTGTGAAGTACATGTCCCAGATCTTCCTGTTTATGTTTATGGAATCAGCAATTGGATGCAGAACCTGGTCCACCGTCATGAATGCAGGGTCAATCAGTTGGAAGGAAGAAGACAGAGAAAAGGTCAACCATTGTTTTCCAAACTCATCTGGAAAACACAATTCATTATTTACACAATACCACAGCCAAAAGATCTATTATTTGGTCTAGAACTGAAATCAGATATTAATTAAATTACTTTATCCGGTGATGCCTAGTTTAATTAAGCAATTTTACCAACCATGCATGGCCAACTAATAGATAATATAAATAAACATGAAAAATCTCGATATTATTTAAAAAATATATATTATGTTTAAGACTTTATTGATCATCAACTCTAGTTTCGCGAACCGGGTTCATTAATCATCCGAGAATGTTATAGGCCAACGGATGCTCCTAAAAATATCCAGTTTTCCTATATCCATCAAAAACCCAATTTAAAACCCGATTTATTTCTAATACCGTTTCACATTTTTTCCACGATAGTTTGTGAATACCGTTGGCATCATGTGAGGGAAGAACATTCAACACTCGACGCTTCAGAAAAAAATTACCTTCGGATACTGAATAGGCGGCAAGATGGGCTCGGGCAGATCTTCCTTGAAGAACGGATGCTCATCGGGGCTATTATATCTACCAACCTGAGTTGAGCAAATCGAAACGTGAGGATTTTCCAAACACCGATCGACCCTAATTTAGCTTAAAACCGAGATCTACCAGAGCATGAAGCCTCTCAGTTTCATGGAGCATGAACTCGATCAAGGAGCAGTGGAAACCATCCATGCCGAACGCATCTGGGTCATATGTGTCGGGATTATAAGCATACTGAGCCCTTTCCAAGAGGCTGAATATGATGCTGTCTTCTTGCCGAATCAGAGAGTCCCTGATGCCATCGAGAGTCAACCCGTGGCTCTCATCCACTCTCTTGTTCTCCAGTCTACGAGGAGGGGAGATCTCGTGGGGATCAGTATGTATGAGCATGGATCTCCTCAAAACAGCAATAAGATTTTTTTTTATCAGATGAGTTGTATGATAGATACGCATATATTTCAATAATTTTTCAGGCAACTGGTCTCTGAAATGTCAGGCAGAGATGAGATTTCAGCGAGCAAGGTAATTTTTATCCTTCCATTCATGCATATGATCAAATCGACTTAAAACATTCTTTTTTCGTCATTAATTTCTGAGCGCCTGCAACGTTGCAGTCAGAATCACAGCGCGAAGAGCAGCGGCGACGAGACAGAGAATTACCGGGCCTCACCCGATTCCTCTCTTCGAGAAAACCCGATGGCACCTTCATCGAATCGTAAGGTCGAGATCTGGGCGAACCGAGAGTTGCCCATCGCCCCCGTATACCAGGAACCGATGAATGTTTAAAGAAAGCTTCATTAACGGCGGTTGCCTAAATGAAATTAAAAACGGAACGCCACGCTACCGACGCCGAGGCCCGGTTCGCAATATCAGAAAACATCGGCGCGTGAGGAAAAATCATAGACACCCACAAAAATTCAACGGCGAGGAATCATCAAAGACGGCTAGATCAGGGTAATAATCCTGCGTACAAACCGCGAAGAAGAACGGCCCGTGGAGAAAAAAACTCCGTGGGGGCGGTGAAGACATTCAATCTGGTTCGTCGAAGCAGCCAGAGAACACAGACAGGCGACTTTGGGCAACGGAGCGAAATATACCCAGAACGAAAACGAGCAGGGCTCTGGGCTGGCTGCATCTTCCCCTGCGTCGCAGCAGAGACAGCGAACGTTCGCGGGAGCTTTGGGCTGTTACTGGCGGGGACGGCGCGCTGTCTGAGTAGACGGCCCGCCGGCATGCAGGGGGAGACCTTGAGGAGCATCGCCTCCATTGCCGCGACGACCAGGCGGAAAGCACGGGAGACCCGGAAGGGAGGTAGATGGGAGGGGAAAGCACCCGAGGAGAGAAGAACCGTGCAAAAGCGACGGACACGGAGGAGGAAGGAAAGTGGGTGGTCATCTTATATGACAAGGACGAGGACGAGGACGAGGGAGACCTGAGGCATGGGGACGCGGCCAAAACAGAGACTGTCGCCACTCCGGCAGGTGAGAGGGAAGGACGGGAAAGAGAAGGGTCGGTGAGCACTGCCCCCTCCCCTTTCTCCACCAACTTTTTTTCTGGGCTCTTCCTTCACAGGCCGGCCCTAGAGAAAAGCCCCATTATTTCACTAAATCCAATAATTTTCTAATTTAAATCTTGAGACCAAAAAAAAATGTCACAAAAATGGTCGTCGGTGCAGATCATTTATAAAAATTAATTCAATTAATGTTTTATTTAAATGAGACCTATCACCCCAGAACAACCGGACCTTCGTTCTCCTTTTTCATAGAATAATTTGTCTATTTTCTTAGTATTAAATAGTATCCAATTCAGTTAAAGAGCCACATGCCACCATCTTCACTTGTGCACCCAAGAGACGATAAAAAAGTTGGTTTTGCTACAAACAGCCTGGCGATAAGAACGATGAAGATCGTCGTTTTACCAGAGACTGTGCTAGTGCAAGGCATCTGTCGACGACATTATGTTATGAGAACATGACACGTGGGCCTCATATGAGCTTTATAAATTTTACAATGGCACATATGTGGGTGAGTGTGAACGAACATTGGAGAGACCTATTCAACTATATGAAAAAAACTATATGCTAAAAATGTATTTTTTACATGGGAAAAAATATAAATATAATTTTAAATTTGTACTTTAAGTCCGAGTAAGATGAATATTTTTTGAGGTCAACTAAAAGAGTTTAGGAATCACGTGAAAAGTGTCTTACTAGAGTCAATGCATTGCATAATTCATTCTTTTTTTCTTCTTAGGAAATAGTGAGAAGAAAAAGTCAACTAGTGGCTCAATTGTTGACAAAAATGTAGTCAATTCATTAGAACCATTGGTTTTTAATCGTTCCTATTTGCCAACTATCATTTGAAAGTGAAACATTTACTCATTTTATCAATGTTTTATTCGTCTTAAAACTTGATATGTCAACCTATGTTCCATTAATGATGAACTACAATTTATCGTTGACAAACTTGCTCAACATAGAAATTTGCATTATATTTTTGGTAATAAATATTGTTTTCTTTTGTTGTTACCATGGCATCCACCATGGTGCACAGATTGACAAGAAATGGCAGTTATATACTTGTCATTGCTAATAATACTTTTAACAAATGATTGTACCTATGACCTTATGAGGATATAAAAACTTGTATCAAAATTATACTCAATTACCACGACCTTTTAGCTCATTTTAGGAAAAAAATAATGACCTAGAGAAAGATGAGCTATTAAATCATTATAAAAAAATAAAAAGAAACATTATGCATTGTGGTCAACGAGTTTAAAGAAATGGTTCTTGCTTTTTTTTCAAATTGGAGGTTTGAACGGTCAAGAAGACACATGGACAAGTTAGTGCACAAGTTATTCGACGAACCTTTAATTTTTTTTTGTTGCATTAAATGCTCCAGGATTTTTTGCAAATATCTTATTTATTTGTGATGGGTAAAAGCAACTGGTTTTTTTTGCGTAAATATTTTAAAAATTTTTTTATGGCCAATAATCATGCATATAGTATAACGATCGATAAATATTCATCACCACAAATGAGGATTCTCCGGATAATAAATATCATCCGCTGAATTGGGCTTCGGCAAGACCCTTTCCTCTTTTAGATCCTGGCTTTGGGCCGAAGCCCGATATGGAAAATACCGCCCGGGCGGTCAGATCTGAGTAGATCTCTAGTCGTCAGACGTGGGGCCCACAGGGACAGCTTGCGGCTCATTTCTCGCGCGTGGGGTCCACGGGGAATCCTTAATGCCGATGTGTACCGATTGACCCGGTCAAGGGGAGACGACGTCTGCCACATCTGATCTCGTTCGCGATCAGCCGTCCATTCGTCTCTGGACGGTGAACCCGAGCGTCGTGCGCCTCAGGGAGTCGCGGTCGTAGATCGCCGCCACCAACACCGAAGCCCCCCCCGGCGCCACGCGGACTCGTCTGGTCGTCACGACCGCCTAGTCGGCAGGTCCACCTCAGCGCGTTCTCTCTAGAGGGGGGGTATTTTCGTCAGGATCATTCCATTTTTTTCGACCACTCGGCGAATCAGGCGGTCGTTCAAACGGCTCAGGTCGGTTCTTCCCTTTCTAGAACGCTGACCAGGGGGAGTCGGAGGGAGAGGCGGCGACGAGGTTGCTTGCTGCGTCGTCCTTCTCTCCTTCCTCGATCGGCCGCCAGCCCCAAAACCGGCGAAGAAGGTGTGAGCACAGGGGATTTGATCGACGAACCAGTCAACAAGGGCGGCGACGTCATAGTTTATCCTTCTCCTTCTCCTTCTTCTTCTTCTTCCAGCGTTGCTGACCGGGAGAGGCCACATCAGGAACGGGATTTGGGGGAGAATCAAGCATCCCCGGCGAAGAAATGGATCCTCCAGTGAGTTTCCTGAAGGATTCCTGGGGAGTGTTTCATGGAAAAAACGAGCGGAGGAATTCAATGCTGATCGTGTGAACTATTATCTTACTCGGAGAGAATGGAGCCCCGCGCATATATCGCACGAGAAAGAGAGAGGGGCATCTCGGCGTGTTCCGGAACACGAGTCGTCGTCCTCGTCCGCTGACGTTTGAAAGGGAACCGTGCGCTGGGATCATCGACTCCGCAGACAGTCAGGAAAGGTTGCAGCAGCAGCCACGGTTTAAGGGAGGGAGCGAGGAGGCCGAGGAAAGGGGAGAGGCCCTGGCTTTTGGTTCTTTTCTGTTGATCCTGAGGCGGCGAGGGGTCATGAGGGAAGAAATAGCATGTCGGACGGAGGAACGGAGCACCATCACAGGCACACGTTCTTCCCCGGCAACCGTCTCCTCCTGATCTTATGCTGGATCTTAGTTCCAGGTAGCGCAACGATCTGCTGATCTATTTCTCCTGTTTAAGTCCCCCTCTCTCTTCCCTGGTCGTGATTAATTCCTCTGGCGTCCAAATTTTGCAGTCCAGGACCTCGTGGTCGGCATCTCCCTGGAGAAGGATCAGGAGGTTCTGCTCATGCTCAGAGACTTCCTCCTGAAGGGAAACCGATACAACAGAGGCCCCTATGCCCTATGGAATGCGTCCGATCCCTCCCCCTGCGACTGGAACGGGATCACCTGCGGCAACGGACGCGTCACCGAGATAAATCTCAGAGAATCCAGTATCTCCGGCGAAATATTCGGCGGTTTCTCCGAGCTCACCGAGCTCTCCCGCCTGGACCTCTCCAAGAACACCATATGCGGCGCCATCCCGACTGATCTGAACCAGTGCCGACGCCTCAAATACCTCAACCTTTCCCACAACATCATCGAGGGACCGCTGAATCTCTCCGGGCTGAGCGAATTGGAGGTGCTGGACGTGACTCTCAATCGTCTCAACGGCAGCATCCAGTCGAATTTCGCAGAATTCTGCACCAATCTGGTCGTCTTCAACATCTCCATCAACCGCTTCGGCGGCGGGATAAGGGACCTCTTTGACCGATGCCCCAGGTTGAGATTCCTGGATCTCAGTTCCAACATGTTCGTGGGACATATCTGGCAGGGATTTTCTAATCTCCAGGAGTTCTCCGTGTCGGGGAATAACATCACCGGCGTCATCACAGCGGACACCTTCCCCTCGAATTGCAGCCTCAGCCAGCTGGATCTGTCGCAGAATAATCTCAGCGGAACCTTCCCCGACAGCATATCCAATTGCAGGAATCTGACTAATCTGAACATCTGGGGGAACAGATTCAGCGGGATGATACCCCCGGGCATCGGATCTCTGCAGGAGCTGGAGTACCTGTTCCTCGGTAACAACATCTTCGACCGCCGCATCCCAGAGCAGCTCCTCAACTGCTCCAAGCTGGCCTCCCTCGACCTCAGCAAGAACAACTTTGGGCCGGAGGTCCAAGGCATCTTCGGGCGCTTCACGCAGGTGAAGTTTCTTATGCTGCAGGGTAATAACTACAGCCAAGGGATCGAGTCGTCGGGAATCCTGACGCTGAAGAACATCCTGAGACTGGACCTCAGCTTCAACAACTTCTCCGGCCAACTGCCGATCGAGATTGCCCAGATGCCGCAGCTCAAGTTCCTCATACTGGCGTACAATAATTTCTCCGGCCACATACCGCCGGCTTTCGGGAACATTACCACACTCCAAGCGTTGGACCTCTCCCACAACATGCTGTCTGGTCCGATACCCCCCTCGCTCGGGAACCTGACGTCTCTGCTCTGGCTGACGCTCGCCGACAACTCTCTGACCGGCCAGATACCGCCGGAGATCGGTAATTGCAGGAGCCTAATGTGGCTGAATCTCGCCAATAATCAGCTTTCTGGAGAGATCCCGCTATCCATCGCGGAGATGGGGAGTTCCCCCGGCGAGACGTTTGAGTTAAACAGGAGGAACAGCCGTATCTCCGCTAGCTCTGGCGAATGCCTCGCCATGAGGCGGTGGCTGCCGGCGGAGTATCCGCCGTTCAGCTTCGTGCACACCCTCATGAACAGGAAAAACTGCCGGCGCACCTGGGACAATCTTCTCTCGGGGCGCGGCATCATCTCGATATGCCTCAATCAGTCGTCGCGCTCCCGGACTCTGAACATCTCCGGCTACATCCAGCTGACAGGAAACAGACTCACCGGCGAGATTCCCGTTCAGATCGGAAAGATGACCTGGCTCAGTCTGATTCATCTCAACCGCAACAGGTTCTCTGGTCGACTGCCGGACGAGATCGGAAAACTCCCGCTGGTCGTGCTCAATGTGTCGACAAACCTCCTATCGGGACCAATCCCGTCGACCGTCGGTGACCTAAGGTGCCTACAGAACTTGGACCTCTCCTTAAACAACTTCTCCGGAGAACTTCCTCAGGCTTTGAACTACCTCTCGGAGCTGAACATGTTCAACGTCTCATTCAACCCCTTCCTCGCCGGAGTGATTCCCACTACGGGGCAGCTGGGCGCGTTCGACGACAACTCCTTCCTCGGCAACCCTCTCATCAAGCGGTCACACACGAACCAGTCTTCCCCTCCGACGGACCCCAGTTTGCAGCAGGACGAAGGAGCCGCCGCACTCTCGCGTCGGATGGTGGCGTTCTGGATCTTCTTCGCCATATCCGTCGCCCTGTTCTTCTCGGGTTTCCTGATTCTCGCCTTCTGCGTCGTCGGCCGCCGGCGATCGTCCAACGCGGCCCCGTCGGACGATCCGTTTCCCCGGGAGGGATCGTCCTCCTCTAAACGTTGGCATGGCATGGAGGCATCGTCGTCGTCATCCACGGCGACCTCCGGTGCGTCCTTCGACGCCGCGAAGGTGATCCGCCTGGACAAAGCTGTCTCCTTCAGCTACCTGGACATAGTCGCGGCGACCCGCGGCTTCTCCGACGACATGGTGATCGGGCGAGGCGGCTTCGGAGTGGTGTACCGAGGGGTGCTCCCCGACGGGCGCCCCGTGGCGGTGAAGAAGCTGCAGCGGCAGGGCCCAGAAGGGGAGCGGGAGTTCCAAGCGGAGATGGAGGTGCTCTGCCGCGGCAGAGCCGGCGGGTGGCCCCACCCCAACCTGGTGGCGCTCTTCGGGTGGTGCCTCCTCGGAGCCCAGAAGCTGCTGGTCTACGAGTACATGCAGGGCGGCAGCCTGGAGGACGTGATCGCCGACTGGGCGCAGCTCGGCTGGGAGGGGCGGCTCGCGGTGGCGGCCGGCGTGGCGCGGGCGCTGGTCTTCCTCCACCACGAGTGCTTCCCCGCGGTGGTCCACCGGGACGTGAAGGCCAGCAACGTGCTGCTCGACGGCGCCGGCCGCGCCAGGGTGACCGACTTCGGCTTGGCCAGGGTGGTCCGCCCCGGGGACAGCCACGTCAGCACGGTGGTGGCGGGGACGGTTGGCTACGTGGCCCCCGAATACGGGCATACGTGGCATGCCACCACGAAGGGGGACGTGTACAGCTTCGGCGTCCTGGCGATGGAGCTGGCGACCGGGCGGCGAGCCCTGGACGGCGACGATGAGTGCCTGGTGGAGTTGGTGCGGCGGGTGAGCCGGGAAGGACGGCAGGGCGCGGCGGTGGTGGTGCCGGTGCGGTTACCGGGTATGGAGCCCGGTGACGGGACGCCCACGGAGGGGCTGGGGGCGATGGGGAAGCTTCTCGGCCTGGGGCTGCGCTGCACCGAGGAGTCCCCTCAGGCGCGGCCCAGCATGAAGCAAGTTCTGGAAGATCTGCTGGACATCATCAATCCGTCACCCCCGGGGAAGCCACCGGAGACCTCCCTCGCCGTCTCCGCCCTTGACGGCGGCGGTCGGGACTGCGACATTCTTGCTTGTACAGTTTAATAGAAGCCTCGGTCAACGTCGACATGGGGGCCCTAAGATCTTGAAGCCCGTTGGTGGTGTCGGTCTCCGCCGCCATTGCTGATCGTCCATCCGGGGAGTTGGCGGGTCGCTCAAATGGCCCATCATCGCATCCCGTGGGCCCAGGCCAGGGAGGGGCGAGACTTCCTCTTCTCCAGGGCTCAACGATGGCGGGGATCGGCGGTCAACGATCTCGGCTCTTGCGGCGGAGGGGACGCGGCGTTGGAAAAGGTGTGCGCAGGCCCGCTCCCCTCCTCGTTCTCCTTCTCATCATTCACATTACCTGTGTTCATTTTTTCGCGAACTGATCCGTGCCGACCCCCGTCTTCTTTCCTCCCTCTTTCTTCCTGGCGAAGAAGAAACGAGTTTCAGGGATCGTACACCGTAAAAACGCATGCTTGGGCACATGATTCCGGGTTCAACATGCTACTCGTCTTTCTTGCTTGCCTTACAGCCAAACCCAACTAAGATGTACATGTTTTTGTAGTTGACACCAGAAAGCGGGGAAGGCGATCTGGCTCTGGATGGGCGTTTAGTTCTGTTGGATGAATCTGAAGTTTTGTTAGAAGAGCTTATTTTTGTAGTTCGCCATGAAATGTATGCTGGGAGCTCAGAAAATTTGCCTACAGTGCCAGTTTCTAATGAAGCCTCTGGGTAACCCTAGTATGATTACATTGTCAACGTTTCACTGGATGCGAATTAAGTGTTCCTAGATATGTTTTTGGATCATTATACTTGATGTCCGACTAAAAGTGCGTGTTTATGTATTTCTATTGAATTTTGGAGTGTTTTATCCTGAGAATAAAATTGATGTGCCCTCGGCATGATGGCAATTTCTTATTTTCTGAAGTCGGGAATGATTGGTAAATGTCTTGCCTTAATGGCGGGAGATAAAAAGAACAGTATTTAATCAGGGAATGATTCGAAAATGATCAGTGGAACAATTATATATCGTTTACTGAGGTGGCGGAAGCCTTTACTTTTTCAATACTGACGGTAAATGGCCAGAAAAAAACGAAAGGAAGATTGGGTGATCTCCATGGAGCAATGCTGCCCTTTTCCCGAAACATCTGCCAAGAGAAGAGCATTATTTTCCGGTGATTTTTACGTTTTTTTGTCTAAAAATCTCCATTTTGATTCTATATCCGAAAAAATCAGCTTATTTGAGCTGGAATTTTTACAACCTGAATTTTATTTCATCATTTTGTACCTAAATTTTGTTTGTTCGATCTCATACCCATCAAAATCAGCAAGTTGGCCATCATACCTCTAATTGATGTGATGCGCAACTTGTATTTCCTACCATCAATATCATGTAATTTTGTGGCTCCTACCGCGTGGGATTCAAACTACTTTTGCGATCAGCTCCAACCCTTGACACTTAACCCGGCGATGCAGAAAGTCTTCCAATGATCTTGCAAAGGAGATGGGATCATTATTAACTTCCTTTCCCAAAAAAAATGGTTTGATAATTAACGGATAAAACTTTACCAGCTGACAGAATCAATTGAATACTTGCTGCATTTCAACTTGTGAAGTTTTAATCTTAGGAGTAACTTCAAGTCATATCGTTAGATTCAAGATGCTGGTTTCCGCTCAATTTTTCAACATATTATGTTCATCAGCTTGCGGAGAGCCGATGCCTTTTTTTTTTCATGAATCAATTCCTATTATATACCCCTTTGAGATCTATTTTTTTGTCCATCTTCTCCAAGTCATCCTATTTCATTGTTGAGTAAACTGGATGGACAATCTTTACCGTTGGAAAAGGGGGATTGCGCCGTCTGACATGTTGGGTCATTCTTGCCTATTGGAAGCAGGCTGGGCTTGCTTTCAAAAAGAAGATCTACCATCGGATTTCTTTGTTCTACCATAGTAAAAATTTCCATCATTCCAGGAATATTGAAAAATACCGACATCAATCTTGCTCCGATTTCTTTATTTACCGACAAGGCCTTGTGAAGATGTACATCTTTTTATTGGGTGATGGCATTGCTCACCTGATGGGACTGCAGCTTGATCCATTCCTCCTGATTCGTCTATCTGTTTTCTGTCATTTCGTGAATTTTTTGTTCCCAGTCCCAGAAACGGCAATGCCATCACCCAATAAAAATCACAGCCGGCAGCTGTTCTTGAGCAGATAGAAAATTACTCAGACTTCCAGTTCTCGCCGTCGCTCGGAGAGGGTACATGGCGGGCATAATACCATTGAATCTGCAATTGCCAAAGTTAGACTATGAGAGGCATCTCACGCGAGAACTGGGCATCTATCAGTCAACCTCCACGACCAAGTTTTCACGTCCTTTTCTTCGTGACTATGGTTCTGGAAATAGCAGGTTCATAGAATCTCAACTGGGTTCGTCTCTATGTTCATGATCACTGCGGAATTCTATGGGATCTTCCTTTTTTAGTACCGGGTACCAGTCAAAAATTCACCTTTTCACGGTCAATTTCTCTGTGGCCGTGAGTATATGATTTCCGGGAAACATCAGGGCGTACTATTTTGCAGCAAATCCATGTTTTCGGGCTAAAGATTCTCCCTGCGCGGGTTTGAAATGTTCAATATATTTCCTTATTCGTGGGTTTTTTATTTTTTTTGTTCATATGTAGCGTGGAGATGTGAGTATGGATATGGATAAATGTGGAGCTCTTCTGCTCCGCAGTCTCCGCTGCGCTGGAGCCCGGGAGAGCCGCTCATCTGGGCGGAAGAAGACAAAAAAAGGAGGGACTTTTTGCTTGCGCTTGGACAAGGAAGCTGTGGAGTACTCGCCCAGGGAAAAGCACGGCCACAAATGGGCGGCCGTCGGCGACCCCACCCGCCATCCCCACCGAGCCGGGCTCCGCCGCCGCTCCGCCCCCACCCGTTCCACGTCACAAAAAGCGGTGGGGAGCGAGAAGAGCTTGTGGCGGAGATCCGATTCCCCCCTCCATTTATATTCGTCGCGTCAACGGCGGCGGCCACCACCCACCGCCTCTTGGTTCCTGCTCCCGACCCAGATCAATGGAGGCCTCCTGCTTTGTCACCGCCAAGTCCTTCTGCAAGCCCCTCGACGTGGTCTCCCCGGCGAGGTCGGCGGCGCTCGTCTCCGGCGGCCTCCGCCAGCCCACTGGTTCCCGCTCCTCGGCGGTCTCGCGTGAGTCTTGCGAAGAGTTCTGGTCCTCGATGGTGGTTCGATTCTGAGCCGGAGGAGCTTCTGCTTGCCGTGGCAGGTTGCAGCCTCAGTTCGTCCTCGCCGCCGGGAGAGGAGCGTGGGCCGGCGGCACTGGATTCCGACTGGCGGTCCTTCCGCGCGAAGCTGGTCGCCGGCGAGCGCACCACGGCGGCGGCGGCGGCGGCGGTACCTTTCGATCCGATCCTCGGCGTGCCGGAGGCCCCGCTGGGGGACCGGTGGGCGCACCCGCTCCACGAGCCGGAGAGGGGCTGCCTGCTGGTGGCCACCGAGCGGCTCGACGGCGTGCACATCTTTGAGCGCACCGTGGTGCTGGTCCTCTCCACCGGACCTGTCGGCCCCACGGGGATCATCCTCAACCGGCCGTCGCTCATGTCCATCAAGGAGACGAGGTCGGTGGCGCTGGACCACGCCGGCGTCTTCTCCGACCGGCCGCTCTTCTTCGGCGGCCCGCTCGAGGAAGGGCTCTTCCTGGCGACCGGCCCCAAAGAGGGCAGCGGCGGCGGGGGGGTCTTTGAGGAGGTGATGGACGGCATCTACTACGGCACCAAGGAGAGCGTCGGCTGCGCCGCCGAGATGGTGAAGAGGGGCGCCGTCGCGGCGGGGGACTTCCGGTTCTTCGACGGCCGCTGCGGGTGGGAGGGCCAGCAGCTCAGGGAGGAGATCAGAGCGGGGTACTGGGCGGTGGTCGCCTGCAGCCCCAGCGTCGTCCTCGCCATGGACAGCGCCCGCCACTGGGAGGAGATCGTCAGCCTCGTCTGGGGCAGGAAGGTCCGCTGATCTGTACACGCAACATTCATACATACAATTCGTCTCCCCTCAGCTCGACTGTCGGTCGGTCCCCAGTCAATCTAGAGAGAGAGAGAGAGAGAGAGAGAGAGAGAGATGAGATGCGTTATCATGACGAGTGATTGCGTGCGTCAATGCCGAGGCCTGGCACTGTAGTTATTGTATTCTTGCATGTTCATAAAAATCGCATCATAAAGTTTTAATGGTTCTCAATATTGAGGCTTTAAATGGCTCTTTGATGCTTTAAGTAGCATTTTAAAGCTTCAATGATTCACTCGGAACTCTCATCTCTCTTCTCAACAGATGGGTTGATAGATGGTTACGTAAGAATAGTACCCTTTTAATGACAACTGTTGACCATAATGATGTTCATAATTCTCCCACATGACAATTTAGCTAAAAATTGTTACCAAATTAAAGCCTCGGAATTGTGAATATTCCCTAAATTTCAAAAGTCAACGGGCTTTTTACTAATCTAGTTCATGAGTGGAAGGAGTTAGGATCTATCTAAAAAAGTACAGATTATGCATAAAATAGGAGGCGGCGATAAATCTAATTATTTGGGTTTGGCGACAATTTAAGTACTTGCAAGGTTTGTTTTATTTCATACGGAAGATAATATGGTGCTTTTAATTCGACGGGAACGTATCGACCCAATTTTTTAATTAAATATCGACGAAATTATTTAAACGTGATATAACTTTAATTTTTTTAAAATGGGTGTGGCCCCCGCAAGTAGTTGATTCCATCACGTGATTCCGATGGCGATCGGAAGACCTGCGGAGCAGACAGCCGGCAAATGGTACACCGGGGGTTTTTTCGTTATTATTTGGAAATTCGGTGGCATTTGTTTCTGGCGCGGAAACCCAACGGATCCTCCTCGGACGATCCGTCCGCCCCCCAGCCCTCACGAGACGCGCGCCGGCGCCGTCCGTACGATTGCCAGACCGCGCCGCCGCCATCGACTCGACCTCGTCTCGGAGTCCACTCTCAGTCCTCCTGCGCTTCTCAAAAAAGCGGCCACTAAATTCCCCAATATACCCCCATGAACATTCTCTCTCTCTCTACAATCTCTCTCTCTCTCACGGGTGGTCCGTGAGGGGGGACAGGGCGGGGAGGTGGGGCCCACCGGGGGCGGACCACAGGGCCGCCTAAATGGATCACCGAGGATCACATGAAGGGGCTGGTCCAAAGCCATCGCTCCAAGCAGACATTAAACTCCTCTGTCGGGGCTCCGACCAATCGGGAACCCGCACGCCTCGATTCTGTACGTCGGTCCATTGGTCCAGATCCGTACGGCATGGGAGTCCCAATTTGGTAATAATCGGGACGTCGGAGGGCATTTGGGGAAGGGATCGCCGGAACTCCGGGTCGGGCCCACCGAAGGAATGGAGAAAGGTGGCGGAAAATTGCAGCGAGGCCCAGATATTCTGCGTAAAAGAAGGGGTGACCTCGGGAGCTTCCTGTTCTTCGTGCTGTCGGGTACCGCCGGATCAGAGGGGTTCAGCCCATGAACGTCATAAATCCTGCAACCAGGAGCAGTTAATGGAGATATTTGCGGGCTGGGAGAATCCGAAAGGAAATCGATCAGAGGTGGAGGGATGCCCAAGAGGAGAGGGGGGGGCGTAACGCAGAGAATAAAACGACCGGATGTTGACAAATCTCCTGTCACTGTTCTTGGAAGGTCGTCTGTTCTCGCGGAGATTTTCTTATCTGGGATCCCCCCTTCCCTCTCTCTCTCTCTTTCTCTCTCTTTCTCTCTCTATCTCTCTATCTCTGTCTGCCTGTCTGCGGCAGCGGATCGAAATATTTCCGTCTGATGATGATCTGAAGCACCTTCCTTTGTTCTGAAGGGCCTGGGGATACTAGGAGTCGCCCCTCATTACTACCCCTCGGGTTGGTTGCTGCTCTGTCGCTGTGCGACTGCCGCTGGTCTCCTCTTCCTAGTACTGTTCTTCTTCCGATGCCGTCGTCGGCGGCACCGCTGCTGTCGTTTCGCCGGGTTCCTTGCTAAGCTGGGGGTGGGGGGGGGCGCGCGAATTGTTCATGAAGAACAGCTTTTGCCTCAGTCGATTTCGACCGCCGATTCCGGCGCCGGATGGAGTGAGAAACGGGCGATTGGGGCGTGCACGTGTCCAAGTGTGAGGTAATCAATGTTCTTCCTAGCCGCGCCGATTTCGTATCTCTTAGTTTCTTTTTTGTGGTTTGTCGTAGGTTTCTCTCGACGATGGCTGATTTCGTCGATCGGGTTCTTCTAGGCCGTTCTTCATCGAATATTTCTCTCGCTGCCGGGGAATCCCTATTACAGTTCAACTCTAACAAGTCTTTCATGATTCAGCGCCTTCACTCTCTTCCTCTATGCCGTCACATATTCTTCTCGTATGCTGTTCGTCCGATTTTCGAGCGAGGTCACCGGAACTGGAGGAGCTTCTGAAGGCCCCTGGATTAGAGGGTGTGTTGTATTATCTTCTCGTTTTCCATGCTCGAGATCGTCCTCAACTCTGCTCAATGTAGGCGGTGCTCTGGATGAGTTCTTGTTTCACCTTCCTGTTGCTTGTAGCGTCCATGCTTCGATTGAACTGTGGATCTTGGCGCTGCCTGGCATCTCAAATCGATTTTCCTCTCTGACGTGCCTTCTGGGTCTGTTCGTTTTATTGTGGTCCTATTACTGCTGCATTTGCAGTTTCTCATTCCCTAGCAGATTAGCTCAAGATACGCGTCACAGTTTGAGCCTTTTATAGTTAGTACTTTGTGCGTCTGTTCTACCCCTCAAACTGCGGTTCTGATCACAAAAAGTCAATTGCTGGCGTTTTCCATCTATGCCTAAAGCTACCCCCAAAGAGCAAAGTTTATTCCAAATTTGGTCAACTTGTGCAAATTGGCAGGAGAAAATGACGGCGCTATCATTTTTTGTACAAAGATCTTTCGTTATTAGCTTTGATCTCAGGTTGAAAAAATGTCGAATCATTCATGTCAAAAAATGGCACTGGAGATCTTAAAGAAATCCATCCTCCCTCATGGAACCCATCTCCCTTGTGATCTTTTGCTCATGCAAAAGTGAACGCCTGCACTGAGGCCGCTCTCTTTTTAGTAGTCTTAATGCTTTCCTGTACAAGTTCTGTAAATATTCATATATTTTCATCATCCTAGTCATATTCCCGTGGGAGGAAGGTTGACACGGTTCTGTCATTCTATATTATGGCTTCGCCTGGGACAACATTTTTATTTTACTCACCAATTTTTTTCAGGAATGGGAACAGAGGTGCAGCTTAAAAGCTACTTACCTGGATATTTAACCATGCGGGATCTTAAGGAGGATGCGACAAGTGTGTGGGCTCTTTTCAATGACGGGACACTTAATGGGCAGATGTATAGTGGTATGACATCAAGGACTATTAATGGTTACTCTGAATACTGTAAAGAATTATTAAGGCAGACAATGCTGAGGCATGAGGAAATTTTCAGGAAACAGGTAAATATTCATCCGTTGTCATGACATATTTTCTGCGCTTGATGATAACCACATCAAGAAACAGGGTTCTGCACTTTTAGAGCGGGTTTTTAAAGGGTTTTCTATGTTTTTTCTCATTTTCCTTGCTTAAACTATCTTATAATCTATCACGTAACATTTATAGGCTTAATATCATGACTTTATTGTTTTTTCAACGCAAAATGTTCATTTATTTCGTATACCTGAGCATGCTGCCTCAAGTGTACCCTGCTGAGATTTGAGGCTGGGTGGAATCCATAATTGCCCTGTTCTCCGCTGCCTTAAAATACGTGTCCACCTCTGGGCTTCACGCTGCCAGAGGAGGTGAGCGACTCCTTTAGATTTTATCGCCTTAACTTCTGACATCCTAACATCAATGGCGGCAAATGTCTAATGGCTGTTTTTGGGACTACACCTAGAAATCAAAAAAAGGATGAATGAAAAATTGAGATTCTTCTGCAGGAACTTTTCATTTCATCATATGGTTTTATCATGATGTATTTAGATTTATCAGCGCTGTTTTAATTTTAGTCGTATTTTTTAATTTTTTTCCACAATCTAGGTCATGGAACTTCACCGCCTCTATCATGTGCAAAGGGATCTGATGGTTGAACTAAAAAGGAAAGAAGAACAATTTTTTTCTGTGCAAGTTCAGTCCACTCTACCAAGTTTGTTTTCAACTCAGAATCTTCAAAGGGACATAGAAAAGTCTCGTTGGAGGCATTGCTTTCCTCTAACTACTGCCAACTGTAGCATGGCAACCATTTCTGGTGTTGAAGATGGACAGAAAAATCCAAATGGATCCAGCACCCGATCTGGTCCAATATCAATAGAAACTGGTATGTTCAAGGTCAATCACTTGCCTAATTCCAAATCGGCGAAGTTTGCTAGAAAACTGATTGACCTTCAACTTCCTGCTGATGCCTACGTTGAGAATGATGATGCAGAATGTTCTGAAGATAAAGATATCATCAGACCTCTTTTTGGATCTGCAGACTGCGGCAACGGAAATTGTGGGCTCCAGACTGAGAATGATGTGAACTTGACACTTGGGACTGGTCAGAATGGTAGCAGTGAAGCTAAAAAGCCTTGCTCACCAGTAAGAAAAAGGCCCTGTGTTCGCAGGCTGGCTGATTTGAATGAACCTCTTGAAGAAGCTCGCTGCGAGGAAGTTTCAATTTCTTCTGGTGGATTTCCATTTCAGACTGCTTTCTGTGAAGGATCTGAAGAGCATCAGAAGGCCACGAAATCTTTTTCAGGTTTCTTAGGCCTTCCGAAGGATCTCTGCCCCAATAAAAATAAGGCTGAAAATGGAATGACATCTCTGTGCGCACACAGACGTGAAAAGGGGCAGGAAAGGTCATCTTATAGCATTGAAATCGGTATGTTTTTCCATTAGTTGGAGTTTTGAGTTGATATAAAAAATGCTGCTCTGTGTGAATTTGGTGGGCTATATTTCTTAAATCCTGTGTGTTTTTCATTTTCGCACTTTGACTTAGCTGTTGACTTCTTTTTAATAATTCCAGATGCTTGTTTACTGTTTTTTTTTTGAGGCATGAGATTAATTAAATCAACATATATCATTGAGTAGACTTTGTAAATGTTGCGTGAATGCAACATTCTTTGGATCAATAAACAGTGGAATGAAAGAGGTTAGGTACAGGCGATTTGGTGTTTGTAACCAGTCTAATGAATTGCGAGACAAAAGATTAGTTATTTATGCATCAAAAGAGACAGTGGCAGTTTCTTATTCAAACTCCTATTCTTACCAGCTGTGCAGAGTAGCGAGGTGTCCCTGAGACATCTTGTATGGGTCAGCTATGTGTTTATTTTATTCTGATGCCGTTTTTTATGAATGTTTCCTATTTCGAATTTCACTAAGCTTGATCTTTGCGGAGGAATTTTTTTTGGTGAAACATTCTGATACATCCCCCACTATTTATGATGAATTTTTTTTGGTGAAACATTCTGATCTGTGGTCAATTGCCCCTGTCACCATAAATAGTTTTCCTTGTTTCTGAATTGTATCCATCATCCGATTAGCATGATGTTCTAAGAACTTTCTTGTTCTCATGGAGCTGAAGATCGGAAGAAATAGAAAACCTGATTCTGGGAAATTGGGACAGTCCTCCACGTAGATCTGTCCGAATTCGATTTTTTCAAATTAAGGTGTATCTCCTTTAATTTAATGCTATTTGATTTTTGGGTGTCACTCAAACCGTGGGCGCTTTTGGCATGACTTTTGGTCAAACCGTGGGCGCTTTCTTAAACCTATACGACTTGCGTTGTCTTTGTATTAATTAATTCATGAATTTTGATACCTCGTCAAGGGTTGAGGTTTGGTAATTGGCGTGGCCAAAAATATTTATATAACACTCTGGAGTTTTGCTCTTTAAAGTGGTCTCTCAATGCTTGTAATTGGGTCCCAGTGCAGATTACTTGAATCTCCCAATTTTCTAACAAGGAATCTGATATGACTAGGGAATCCGTTGTCCCTCAGTTTTCTCAACTAGTTCAGAAGTCCTTTGTGACAGAGGCAGCTTACTTGTTACCTTTCATGTCTTGTTTAATTGTGGTAACCATTTAATATACCCGAACCAATTTTTTTCTCTCGACTTTTTTATTTTATCTTGTGTTATACTTGTAAGTTAAGTTCTATCTTTCTTTACATTTGTTTAAATGTTCAATAATGAAAATTCAAACTGATCTACGATATAATGATAAACCATGTCATTCCCTTTACTATATCGCTGAAAGTCAACGACTTCTTCACAGCACCATCCAATCTAAACGCCGTACTTGGACCACTATAGTTGGTGTAGTCTTCAATTTAGCTTCTTTTCAAGCTTTCAAAACATCTGTGTTCTTGATGCATCTCTATCTTCTCACTCCTTGAAGTTGTATCTCCATTTCCTTATCCATGAAGCTGCATGTTTCCTTTCACTTCTTTTTACCATATCCATGGCGTAGAAGATTTCTTCCATGGATATCCAACTCTAAATCATTTTGTTATCATGCTAAATTTCTTCTGCAGGTCAATCCAGCGACTGCATGGGCTCTTTCATTTCAAGCTTGAACCAGAAGGATGAGCGATTATCGTCTGAATCTTTCCTGCTCAGGCCTGGCAGAGATCCAAATATTTCTGCCGTATTCTCACCCAAGGAAAATAAAATGGAGTCATTGCTCAGAGAAAAGTCTTCTCAAATCAGTGACCCGTCTGATCTGAGTTCCGAGACTGTGAAGACATCTCCCAAGCCGCTCGGCCCTCAATCTGCTCTTGCTAGAAAGCCGCCGAGCGGCATGGATAACGCCTCCATTGAAGCTCAAGCGCTTCCATGTGCCCACGGGCCTTCTCCAGTGGATGCTACGAGTAAAAGCTCAGTCACATCATCGAAGAACCTCGGAATTGCTTGGGAAAATCGGCAACAGGGTCACGATTTCAGATGTGCAGCGATCTTTGGGGGCAAAGCTTGTTTAAATCCAGGTGGTGGGCCTCATAGTTTTCTATCAGAAAGCAGCGGTTCTTCTCACGTGAGCTTAACATCAGTCACCATCGAGAAGCCAAGCTTCATTAATGATGCTGATCCTCCACATTATGGACGTGAAGGTCTTCTGTGGCAGAGGCGCTCGGGGGATTTGAATCACCTCAATTCCAAGATTGTGCAGAGCGTGGATTTGAATCTGGCTCCTCCAAATGGGTTTGATCCCCCGAAAGAATCCAGAATTGCGCTGGGATATTCTAAGATGGTATCAAGCTTCTGTGCATCAAATCCACAGGCCGATCAGGAGAAAGAAACAGAGCATAGTATTGGGTATCCGCAGACCTCTCCGTCGATTCTGAGAGCTGAGGAAACTGGAAGCCTCTCCGCGGGCTCCAAAAGAATCCCCGGTCTTCCTGCTCCTCGATGGAGCGAAATCAGCTTCACTTCATCATCGGCGGACGCCATGAACAGGGTCAACCAAGAATTCATTCAGGGCAGCTTTCCTCGTCATATTACCGAGCGGCTGGACTCAGACAAGCGGACCCATGTGGATTCTGCACCGGAGATCAGCGCTGCAGAGGAAATTAATGGTTTTAGGAGCATGATAAACTTGAATTCCGCTGCAGCGAACGTGGATAGATTAATGTCGCCGGTTAGGTCATCCAATGATGAGATCGTGTTCCCCCGTCCGGCCTCTGTCAAGGGCACCACCACGAGATTTGTTTTCGAGATTGATTTGGAGGCTCCGATTGCCTTTCTTCCAGAGGAGCAGATACCTTCGGCGGAATCAGCCTCGCATTGCAGCCAGCTCGGTTGGGAGGCGACAGAAATGGAGGAGGACGTGCATGCTAAAGCAGCCGCAGAGGCTATTCAGATAATGTCGCTGGATAAGCCTATCCCTTCTCCGGCTTCAGCCGGCAACTTGCTTTGGCTGGCGCAAGTCATTTCTTCCAATCCAGACGATCTGGATAGGATCTTGGACTCGCTGAGGGGTGAAGGAGAGGGTGATCGGGAGTCTTCGGACATTGACGGGATGGACTACTTCGAGTACAAGACGCTGGAACTCAAAGAGACCAAGGTAGATGAACGCTGCTTCGAGCCCCTGGAGAGAGACGATGCAGAGGAGGAAGAGACCGGCATGGCTCATCTTCTGCTTAACAAGCCGCGGAGGGGCCCCGCGAGGAAACGGCGCCAAAAAAGGGACTTCCAGAAGGATATCCTGCCGGGGCTGGCGTCGCTGTCAAGGCACGAGGTGACCGAGGACCTGCAGTTAATCGGAGGGTTGATGAGGACCACGGGTCAGCTGTGGCAGCCCGCTCGTAACCAGTCCCGATGCCAAGCAAAGGGAAGGAGGCGGCCGAGAGCAGGCGGCGCCGCCGCTGCTACGGCGGTGGAGATGCCGGTGGATCCCGAGCCAGGAACAGATGTTGAAGCTGGTGTGAAGAGCATCCTGGGGTGGGGTAGGACGACGAGGCGGGGCCGGCGGCAGAGGTGTTCGCTGGGCAATGCCGTGGCTCTGCCACAGTGTTAGAAGCAAGCGTACGGAGCCGCATTTTACAGACAGACGCTTGCCCTGAAAGAGCCATCGCCAAGCCAGGCTGTATATATTTCTTCCATGACCGCATTTCGGGCTCGATATCCGCCTGCCCAAGTCAACGCAGCTGTACATATCTTCAGAATAAGAAAATTCTGCACTGTTTTCTTGTTTTGACTTGGGCGCAGCACCAGCGAGCAGGACGTCCCTCGGCCTTCTTCGAAGTTTCATGTTTGTCTACGCTGGAGGCTCTCCCCAGAATCGAGAGAAAACATCCCAAGGAGTGGAAGATGAAGCACAGGACAGAAAGTCAGCGCCTGAGCCGCCGCCGCCGCCGCCGCCGCCGCCGCCGCAGTATTTTACTGGCATCTCTTCAGGGAGTTGATCAGAAGTCGCTGCCTTTAGATGTATTACTGTAGATAAAGATCATCTCCTTCACATAATCATATTCCCAGACCTGTGATGGCTCTAATTTGCTATTATTTTAGTTATAATCACGGCAATCGCTCTGACCCATCTCCTATAGCTCGTCGTCTCACAAGAACCGTTCCAACAATCAGACTCGGCGTACTAATTTTTATGATACAGCAGAGGAGCTGAACCACCGAAAGTGGTGATGGGTTCATAGATGAGGCTAGCCTCGCCGCTGCGCAAGAGCTTCATCTCCCGCGCGCCGGCGCCGGCGGCCTTCAATACCCTTCCTGGTCGTGCCCCGCCGGAGAACCAATGGCCGGCGCTGTTGGGTTCTTGCCCAACCACCCGCTCCCTCGCGAGGATCCACGGGCGGCTCGTCGCCGGCGGCCTCGGCGACGACCTGCCCTGCCAGACCAAACTGGCCAGCACCTACGCCTCTCTCGGCGACATGGATCGAGCGACCGCCGTGTTCGAAAGGATAAAGAATCCTGATCTCTACTCCTGGAAGGTGATGCTCCGGTGGCATCTAGAGGGAGAAAGCTACGCTCAGGCCATCGGAGTCTACGCGCGCATGAGGCTATCGACGAAGACCCCGGACAACATCGTCTTCTCCGGCGTGCTGAAGGCGGCCGCCGAGCTGCGAAGCCTGCGCGACGGGCGGAGGCTGCACTGCGACATCGTCAAAGGAGGGAATCCGGACGGCTTCGTGCTGAACTCCCTCCTCGACATGTACGCCAAGTGCGGGGCGCTGGGCACTTCTCGTAGGGTGTTCGACGAAATTCCCAACAGAGACGTCGTCTCGTGGACCTCCATGATCAGTGGTTGCATCCAGAACGGCCGCGCGGAGGAAGGGCTCATCCTCTTCAATCAGATGAGGAAGACGGAGACCGAGCCCAATGGGTTCACCGTGGGGAGCCTGCTCGCCGCCTGTTCAAAGCTGGAAGCCCTGCACGAAGGCAGATGGATCCACGGCTATGTGATAAAGAGATCCATGACTGAAAATCCCTTCCTGGTGACAGGCCTGCTCGACATGTACGCCAAGTGTGGGATGGTGGGCGACGCCCGCCGCGTTTTCGACGATCTCCCCGCCGTGGACGTTATCTCCTGGACGGCGATGATCGCCGGCTATACGCAGGGAGGCCACGCCCTCCACGCCGTCAAGCTCTTCTCCGACGTCAGATCGGCAGGCATGGCACCCAATTCCTTCACAGTCGCCAGCATTCTTTCCGCTGCAGCGCAGCTGGAGAATCCTTCCCTGGGCAAGACGGCGCACGGGCTCAGCATCAAGCTCGGACTGGAAGAGGAAGCCGAAGTGAGGAATGCCCTCCTCACCGTGTACGTCAAGTGCCGGCTGCTCCCGGATGCCGACCACCTGTTCGAAAGAAGTCCTCGCAGAGACGTGATCGCCTGGAACGCCATGATGGCTGGTTACTCTCAGAACGGCCTCTGCCACGAGGCACTGCTGCTCTTCGCGCGCATGAGATCCACCGGCCCCCCTGCCGACGCCGTGACCTTCGTGAACGCTCTGTCGGCCTGCGCCGGCATGGGAGACCTGTCCGCCGGGAGCCAGTGCCACGCGAACGCCGCCAAATGCGGCGTCCTCGCCAACGTCTTCGTGGGCACGGCCCTACTGGACCTGTATGCCAAGTGCGGGGATGCGGAGTCGGCGCGCGCCGTGTTCGACGGGATGACCCACCGGAGCCAAGTCACCTGGTGCGCCATGATCGGCGGCTACGGCGTTCATGGAGACTCCGGCAACTCCCTCTCCCTCTTCCGGGAGATGCTGGGGGAGAACCTCCCGCCGAACGACGCCACCTTCACCACCATCCTCTCCGCCTGCGGCCACGCCGGGATGGTGGGGGAGGGGCAGGAGGTTTTCCACAGAATGTGCAGGGATCATAAGATCTTCCCCTCCATGAAACACTACTCCTGCATGGTGGACCTGCTCGCTAGGGCTGGGAGACTCGATGACGCCCTGGAGTTCATCGGGAACATGCCGGCGGAGGCCGACGCCGCCGTCTGGGGCGCCTTCCTCCACGGCTGCCGCGTGCACTCGAGGATGGAGCTGGGGGAATCGGCGGTCCAGAGGATGCTGGAGCTGCACCCGCAGAACGCCAGCTACTACTTGCTGATGTCCAACTTGTACGCGTCGGCGGGAAGGTGGAGCGAGGCGGCGAAGATTAGGGAGCTGATGAAGAGCAGAGGACTGAGCAAGTCCCCTGGCTGCAGCCTGACGATATGAATTCTTCATCTCCTTTCCCCCCATTAAAGCCTTAGAGCAAGCATCCTCAGTCTTCTTCCGTGGGGCCATCTACAGGATGATGCAGCAGAAGGGAGTAGGGCACCTCAGGGGTCTCCTCCTTCCTCGTCGGGGTCGCCGCTGGCGTCCACCGGCACTTCATACCGTGGCCGCTTGTACTTCTCGCGAAGCTGCTTGACGGGGATGAAGTCCCCGCCGGAGTCCACCCCGTAGAACAAGAAGGAAACGTATGGGTGATCGAACCTTCCCTGTAAACCAACACAGCGTCAGTTTTCTTCCCTTCTGGAAGCAGCAAAGATTATTTATACCAGCCAAGGTAAAATTCGTCGTTCACCATGCTCGACTGATCCTCCGCCAGCAAGTTCTCCTCTGCAACTGCAATGGCAGGGTTGGTAGATTCTTAGCAGCAGCAGGCACTCAGAGGAACCAACGGAATCGCTAACATGGTCTGAACAAGATGCAAGAAATGCTTCTAGAAACCCTCCAATGGGGGGAGGGGGGAGGAGAGAGAGAGAGAGAGAGAGAGAGAGAGAGAGAGAGAGAGAGAGAGAGAGAGAGAGCACAGCTGAATCATACCATATGCCACAAGCAAGTCTGGGTCTGCATTAACATCGACAAGAACCTGTGATGAATAAAAATCAGCTGCTGAGTAGTTGAGATAGGAAAATTGCCAGCAGACCATTGAGAATTCATCCCACAATCCGAGGGAAAACCATACAAAACGCATAAAATCAAAGAAGAGTTTGCAGATAGAAGAGGGGATCGCTCGCCCAGAATGGATAACCTGATAAAAGGGCTGATTAGGGCCTTTGATCAACTTATCAACTCGTGCAGTCTCCATCCATGAGCTCGTTTCACAGCAAACCGGATCCATTCCACAGACCACAGCCTGGTAGCCTAGAAGAACAAAACGGAATTAATATTTTCCTGTAAATTAATCTGCCCCCCCTGTTTTTCAAAAATATATCAAAAAATTGGCGTTGTCTAATATCTTCCATCTAAAATTCTTCAATGGGATTCACAGGCCCATGAAAAGAGAGACGAAATGCGGTAAATGAAGAGACAGGGACTAGTACCAAATATCTTGTGCTTCAGTTTCTGCCCAAGTCGAAACGAGTACCGCAAGTTTTCGTACGCAAGAGCTCTCGCCGAGGCAGCCAGCGACTCTGCCTGCACTAAGAAACCATGGAGAAGGGTGCCAAAAACTGAAATATTACCATAAATTGATGGCGCATCATCACCAGCAAGAAAGATGGTGAAATAAACCGCCGTAATTTTCCATTTTTTACCTCGATCTTGGAGATTTCGTCGCGCAATTCAGCTGCTACAGCGTATTCTTCGTCATCAATTGCCTTCTGTAGATCCGCACTGTAGATCCAGTAATTTCAGCGTCAGAAGGGTATGATCAGAAACCCCATGAAACAACATATCCATGCCCTGCTGTGGGCGAGAGAGAGAGAGAGAGAGAGAGAGAGAGAGAGAGAGATTACGATCAAAACTTACCGCAGACATAGGAGGTTAATCGCTTTGTCCTGAGCCTCATTCTTTGAGGATGATCCTCTCTTAGCTTCCCGTTTGTTTATGATCTCTGTTTCGACCTTCCAAGAAAACCAGACCATTTATCAAGGAAAGCGCTCGAAAAGAATGAACCTTTCATCCGTTCACCGAAATACTACCTCAGAGAGCTTGTTCCTCAGCTGCTGCGCGACATCATACTGCTCCATGTTCAGGGCATACTGAAATGTCAAAAATTGAAGCTTTAGCCGCCTAAAATCTCTGCAACGCCGACATGGAATACATCTGAACATAAATCTTTCATAAAAAAAAAAAGATCATTACTTTGGGATATTAAAGATGAAAGAAAGTAGCCCACCTGGATCCGAGTCTGCAGGTCTAACTGGAAGAAGAAGATCAAGATGTCCTCATTGGCGCTCTCACTGCGCTCGGAGTTAGCATCCATGTCCCCCCTGCTCTGATTGAACAGCCATGTGGCCCTGACTTCAAGTGTTGCTCGCCTTGAACCGTGAGATCTCAGGGAGAAAGATTGAGGGAGGCGCTTCTTCCCCAGGGATAGCCCACCAATCCAAAGGTTCCCACTGATCCCGCTACGAGCCCTAGAATCGCGTTGCCAAAGTGCCACTGTTCCACAGCTTCTGCCACTTGCAGATGCTGTCAAGCTGTTGACCGAAGCGCCTTGCATCATCTCCACACGGCACAGCACAACATCATGCATTTTTCTTCTTCTCTCAGTGAAAAAGATGACTCCCTGAAGAGAACGCAAGGAAAAATGAAGAAAAACCCAAGCAAAGCATCAACTGTTTATGAGTTCCTCTGGGCAACATGGAGACAGAAATTGGGAAGTCAACGCCTTCATGGATCAACCTGAATTCAATGAAATCATCATCTTCCCCAACCTACAGGTCCCTCAGGGAGAATCCCATGGTTTAGTCTCCGCGGAAACCGCTCACTCTGGATCAGAAAGAAGAGAGAAGCAACAACCAGCTTTCGATGCTGGGTAATTTTTTTTCAGAAGTAAGATTCGAGCACAGGAATGAGGCTCCCCGCCTTCTTGTGTGTGCGTGTTATTCAGAGACCCTGGGCCATTCCTGGCTCTTAGTCCCTCCCCCTGCGCAGTAATGGCGTTGGCCGCTTGGGGGTTGGTGCGCCAAGGCCATCGCAGGATGACCTAACGGGAGAAAACCTTGCTGATCACCCCCTTCCTCTAGTCTACTCGCACCCTCCTGGCAGGGAGCACCCGCGGGCCATCCCCCGCTCGCCGGAAACGATGACGACGAAGCCACGGCCGAGCTACGCGATGGGATTCGGAAGGCCCGGAGAAGGTGAGAGATGCGTACCAGGCGGCATGAAGCTGCTGCGGGAACCCGTCCCCTGCGTGGGCGGAAGAACGGAGCAGATGTGTCAGGGCGACTGGCTACAGACGCCCCCACCCCCCACCGGGCCTCTTGAGGCCCTGCCCGCCACTCGTTCGGAGAAAAACCTACCCATTTGTAAATCAAAGGTTGATATTTTGCAGAGCATCTGAAGTTGCGACTTTTACGAATGCGATTTGAACCCATGGACGGAAAAAAACCGAGAGATCGGGTAGAAAAATCACAGGAAAGAAGGTCAAACCTCTCAGAGTTTGTGGGCTCGATCAAGATAATTACAGGCACGTGGGAAACGGCTGCAGGACAGAGGAGGTGCTCTTCCGCCATTTACTTGCTCCGGTGGCAAGGAAGTGGGGCCCCAGACGTCACGACGGAGTGTGCCGCCATGCCCATTTAAATACAGCCCACCGCCGCCTCACAACTCTTGCACCGCTCATCGACCTTCCCCCTTCGCCTCCTCCGGTCGGGATTCCGGGAAACATGGAGCAGGGAGATCGCCGCCGTGACAGAAGCTACGATGTGGTCATCTTCGGAGCGTCCGGCTTCACCGGCAGGTACGTGGTGAGGGAGGCCCTCAAGTTCCTCGGCAATCCCCCGTCGTCCCCCCTGCGGACCCTCGCCCTAGCCGGCCGTAGCCCCGCCAAGCTTGCCGAGGCCCTGCGCTGGGCCGCCGCCCCTGCGCCTCCGCCGCCGGTGCCGATCCTCCGCGCCGACGTCGGCGATCCTTCTTCCCTCCTCTCCGTCTGCCGCCAGGCCAGGCTCGTGCTCAATTGCGTCGGCCCGTTCCGCCTCTACGGCGAGCCCGTCGTCGCCGCCTGCGTAGAGGCCGGCGTCGACTACCTCGACATCTCCGGCGAGCCGGAGTTCATGGAGCGGATGGAGGCGGCGTACCACGAACGCGCCGCCGAGGCGGGCTCCCTCGTGGTGTCGGCCTGCGGGTTCGACTCAATCCCTGCGGAGATAGGGGCGATGTTCAACTCCAGCCAGTGGGTCTCCCCCGCCGCCCCCAATCGGATCGAAGCCTACCTGAGACTGGAATCGGAGAAGAGGATCGTCGGGAACTTCGGGACCTACGAATCCGCAGTCCTCGGCGTGGCGAACGCCGCCAAGTTGCAGGAACTGAGGAGGTCCCGGCCCAAGAGGGCGAGGCCCCTGGTAAGGATCCACTCCGACCCTTTCTCCTCCCCCAAGATCATCCATCAAGAGGGGCTACTTAGGTTTAAGTTTTCTCTGCAGATTCCAGGGCCCCCGCCCCCCAAGGGCCAATTGATCGAGCGACAGAAGGAGCTCGGTCTCTGGTCTCTGAAACTTCCCTCTGCAGACGCCGTCGTCGTCCGGAGAACGCTTGCCGCTCTGACAGAGAATCCAGGCGGTCTCCAAGGCTGCGACGAGGGCGAGGAGCAGATCGAAAAGAGGAAGAGGTTCTGGTCGACGGTGAAGCCCGCCCACTTCGGCGTGAAGATCTGCTCGAGGTCTCTTCTGGGAACTCTGCCGTTCATCTTCACGGGGATCTTCATCGGGCTTCTGGGGAGCATCGCCTTCGGACGTTCCCTCCTACTCAAGTTCCCCTGGGTCTTCACCCTCGGAGGGTTCAGCAAGGCCGGCCCGACGGAGGAGGAGGTGAGCAGCGCCACCTTCAAGATGTGGTTCGTGGGCCATGGCTACAGCGACGCCAGCCTCGCGTCGCAGCGCGGAAGAAAACCAGACACTGAGATCATCACCAGGGTCTCTGGTCCTGAGATCGGGTACTTGACCACGCCCATCGTCCTCCTCCAGTGTGCTCTGATCGTCCTCGGTCAACGAGGGAGCTTGCCCAAAGGTGGGGTTTACCCGCCTGGGATCGTTTTCGGTCCCCTCGATCTTCAAGAACGGCTCCAAGAAAATGGCATCTCCTTCGATCTCATCTCTAAGAAGGCGCTCCCCGCATGAACTAGTATGATCCGCCTGTTGCTCTCTGTACTTTCCTCCAAAAACCACGTAGGGTATCGAGTGTTCTGAGCTCTTCTTCCTCATCTTCATGCACAATAATGTTGTTTTCGAATTGGGCAATGAAACGAAACCCTAGATGACGATCCTCGTTCTCTGCAACTCTTCTGTGGAAACGTTGATTCTTCCCGGCGAGCTTTTCTTCCGGGGCGGCGGACGGCTACGACGATCCGTTACGACGCCGCCGCCGGGTAAAAAGGAGGGCGGTGAGACTCAGTCAGAGTGTGTCTCCTCGGAAGTCGGCAGGCGCGTGATCGTGCGTCTCCCTCGTCATCTTCCTTGTTTCTTCTGAATCATCGATCGATGTCCCTCCCCTTCTTCTTCGGAGATGGAGGAACTGCTGCAGGGCCTGAACTGCAGCCTGCGGGTGTCGGGGAAGATCGGCGACTCCATCATGATGGGAATCATCAGCGCCGCCATGGAGGAAGCCTATGAGAGGATCGTCTGCTCCAGGGAGGGTGGCCTGGAATGCCTCAACGACAAGTCCAGGTTCTGCGGGCTGGCCATCATGCAGCTGGAGTGGTGCCTCTGGTTCCTGCAGGAGGAGATGGACGCCTGCGGCGTCGAGAGCGACGATGAACGGCAGGAGCTGATCAGCGACCTACGCGCCACCAGGGACCGCATCCGCCGCCGGCTGGAGGAGACGGAGTCCGCCATCGCCGACAAGGAAAGAGAGCTGGTGGGGATGAGCGAGAGCGAGTCGGAGCTCCGCCGCGCCTTGGAGTCCAAGAACGAGGAGCTTCAATCTCTGCGCGCCTCCCTCGATCTCGACAGAGCCAGACGTAGCAGCCCGCCGGGAGGAGCCGCCGTCGGTGACTGTGGCGAGGCCGCACTCAGCGAGCTGAAGAGCATCACCATCCATCAACTCGACGGGCTGTCGTGTGAGCTGACTGAGGGAGAAGCCCATCTTTCAGACGCAATTCAGAGGCTCGGCGAGGAAGACGACGCCTGCGAAAACTTCTCCGATGGCGGCGAGACTGGCCGGAACTCGGACGCAGAGACCCCGAGGAATCAGCTCCGGACAAATGTGGAGAAACTGTTCAGAAAGCTTAGTCTGGGGATGAGCATCCTCAGGAGACGGCTTCTCCTTGCCTTTGAGGTTGCAGAAGAGGCAATCTTCATCTCCAAGGTGGCTGGGGATGAACAACAGCTGCTCCATAAGCTTGAGAATGAGACCCTTCACCTCCTTCTCGAAAACTTCCTGCAAGAAGTCAACGGGAATGATGCCCCCGGATTTATAAATGGGAACTTCGGAACGATCACCATGGAAGAGCTAGGTCAAGCCCTCTTCAACCCGGCAGCCAAAGACATCAAGGGCTTCGCTGGTGTTGCCTTCGAAGGATCTGCAGAGGAATACTTGCCATGTCCCAGTTCTTCTCTTCAGGCTCCTGGGATCAACGATGAGGGGTCAACCGCATTCACCTTGGAAGAAGGTCTCCTCCCTTCGCTGAGTTCAGAAACCATGGAGTCACAGATTTACCAGTCCGAGCCCATGGATGATGAAGCATTCTGCTCGGTGAGAAGTAAGCTGGAGAAGGCGTTGCAGCAAATAGCCATGAGCAGGATGCAGCTGAGAGAACTCGGGTCAGATCTGGGAGTTCCTCTCGACGAAAAGGAGCATGCAGCTGATAAATTATCTCCGGCTGATGATATTATCATACAAGAAACAGAAGAAACCCCATCCGCCCCCATTGAGAACAGAGAGAATGAATGGGGTGAGATCCAATCTGTGATGACCCATCTTACGGGTTTCTCACAGGATATCTTGGATCTTTTAGGAACAGCCTGTGCAAAAGCCCAAGAAAACATGTCAAGGTGCTCATCTCCATCAAAGTTTCCTCATCCAGTTGCGCCAGCACTTTGTTTTTAATATCGATAATTCAATGGAAACGAAGAAAATATGATGCCTCTGTGCTTATAAACGTCGATTTACGGTGATAACAAGAAATAATGGAGCGTTTGGACAGCAGAGCCTGAATTCTGATGATTTTTACTCATCCTAAGTTGTAAAGAGTAGACTGATTGAGGGTTTTACAGGTTAGAAGGATTGAACGGTCAACTGGACCTTCTTGTTCAACAGGCATCCTCACTGAGGGGAACAGAGTTGGTCTATCGGAGAGCTTTTGCAAGGAGATGCTACAATCTCCAACTTGCTGAAGCTGAGGTTAGGCTGGTTCTAGAGTCCTGATGCTTCCTTAAATGTGCATAAAATCTGATAAAGAAAGAACTTCCACGGTGCATCTTGCCTTCTCTTATGTTTTTTATTTCGCATCATGTGTACTGTTAATGGTAAACATATGTGTGATCAACTCCACCGTTGTCATTATTACGGTTGAATTTGAATAACGCGCCAGAATTTTATGAGATTAGTTCAAATTTCCTGGACTCTAGGTTGACTTGCTGGGGGATGAAGTTGATACACTCATCGGTCTTCTTGAGAAGATATACCTGGTGCTGGACTACTATTCTCCAGTTCTGCAATCTTATCATGGGGTAATCATCTGTCATGTGAGAGTGGTTGCACTTTCAGGAATAATTATACATCTATTTTCATGTTGCTCTCGTATGATAAAAAATTTCCCAGATAAATTGAATCACTAAAAACCGTTTTTTTTTCTTCCAAATAGGATGATATACCTTTAATTTATCCCATGAGAATTTCCATGCATGTGTTGGGTTTCTGTGGGACCCCGGAAAGCTTTATTTGTCACACTGAAATTAAAACATAGAGTACCTCCCCATGGAAAGCCAAATCACGTCAGGCAATATTAAATTGTACAATAAAATAATAAAATAATTGAAATTGATATGCGAAGCAAGCACTGGCAGTACAGTCTCAAGGGATATCATTTAATCTATTACTATATACTGTTGTTTCCGAATTTAAACAGATAGATGTGATGATCCACAATTGGATGATTCAGACTCTTGGAAATTTGAGGAATATTCATCTCGTAGCTACTTAACAACGCAGATTCTTATCACCAAGAAATAGCATAAAATTTAGTCATGTGACATGAGAAATTTCTAGTTACATGACATACGAAATCTTCATATCTAGGAGCCAATAATTTACTGTTACTTTTCTAAGCTCTTAAAAAAACTGAATCATGGGTCTACCCTCAAATGTTTAGAAACTTCTTAACAAGAATTGCGTATCTATTCTCTTGTGAGGGTAACGAGTTGACGAATTTCGTAGAGGCAAAATCCGGGCGGTTTTTAGGAGCCTCTGAAGGAGTGCCTGCAGTTATTCAACCCCCTGGTAAACGTAGAAACTTGGCTTCTAGCAATATTTCATGCGAAATTTGGCCAATTAAATGCTTTCTCGAGGGTAAAAAGGGTATAATGATTTTCTGATTGTAACAAATAATGTCTTATACAACATTTAGAAATTTTCTAAAAATCATCCAGAAACTTTTTCAAAAAAAGGTTCTTTCATTTAGTATGTCGCAACCTGTTCGAAATTTAAATTATGATGAATCTTAGTCGAGCGCCGTTGACAATGTTTTTCTAATTATCTATTCCATTCCTTTGTGCTGATAGTCACTTGCGTTCTGTTCCTGCAGATAATGGCCATCCTAAAGATGATTAAAAGTGAGTTATTTGGCGATGTGTCAGATGGATCACACAAGTGATGGAATGTCTAGTCTAGGAACCATTTCAGCAACCTTGCGATGATACTGTAAGCTTTCTTTAAAATGTAATATTCTCCATTTTATTGGCATTTCTTAATGCTCAAAATTAACAGTATGCTTATCACAGGGGTGTTCATCACCAAAAACATTTCAAATTTTTTCAAGAAAATCAATAAAGGAAGAAATTTACACATCTTGATTTACTGATAACCATTTCATATCGAACAAATGTCGAAATTAAATTATTTTCTCAATGAACACTGCTTACTGTTTCCATGGCAGCCAAAAGCTACCTAAGATAAGATACTTTTGGAATGAAATATAGATGAAGTAAACATGAGTCATTTTCTCAAAAGTGGCCTGCCACATCATTAATTAAAAAAGAACTTACATTCTTGAATGATTGAGCCCAATCCATACTTTTTGTTGTGGATGTTGGATGAGATCTTATTTCCTCTCCCACTAGTGCCTTATTTTGTTGCAAATCACTCAAATAATATATGATAACAAGCTTTTGTGAGACAGAATGGTGGGAAAGAAGAAGTTAGCATTTGGCGTGAATTTAGTCAAGTAGCTGAAATAGTTTCATAGAAGAGGCGAGGTTGGGAGTCAGATGCAAGTTTGGATGTATGCTTGAGATTTCAGCGAGAAAAATCTCTAGTGATATCAGTTCAAGATGGCATTCGAACTTGGAAAGTGGAGAAGACGCAGTTTCAACACAAGCGGGCTGAACTCTTTATGGACGAGTTAATTGATAAATTTCCTCAAAAAAACAATAGATTATTTCTTCTGTAGAGCCTTGGATGATTGTATCATCTTTGCTGTATGCCGCCAAGTTTTCATTTTCATGTTATTTTGGTCCGCAGGGAAGCCCAGAAGAACGCTCGCAGAAAACAAAATATCATCAGATGGAGACGCAGTGAAACAGCCAACAGGACGTAGATTCTTATTAAGCTCAGGCTCACGATTGTTTAGAAGATAGGAGGGTACGCAGGGAGTACCACGAGCAGAGTAGCCTCTCCACGAGCAGTCCAGGGGCTTTGAAGACCCTAACGTCGCGCGGCAGCGACGAGGGGGGTCCCGTCATCGCTCATCATCTTGAAGCAAAACACGCCGTGTTGGGCCGCGTCGAACGCGTAGAACAGAGCAATGCCAAACGGGGAGGATGCGCCAGTTTCGGCCGCACGGCGGCGGCCATGGCCGCCGGATCCGCGCCGTCGGACGGGGCCACCACCTCGCGGCTCCGACGATCCCAAGAGAACGGCTTCGGTTGTGTCTGCACACTTCCGATCCCGGACGGTCGGACTTCCGGGTGCCTACTTAACCCGCCTGATAGCGCAGAGAACTCCATGGGCATAAATTACTTGAAGAAAATTGTGGAACTAAATATGAAAACAGGGTCTCTCTCTCTCTCTACCCGGGCAAGGTATGGGCCTCGCTGACTTCCCGGCTCTGACTTTATGTCCCTGTAGTCGGTCTTCATTCTGCCTGAACCGATTTCTGTGGAAATAAAGTGACTGAACCAGATTCACTCACCGGCTCCCAAACAGTAACTCCTTCCAAGACATCGGGAGAAACGGAGATATTTAGAGGAATTTTTTCAATAAAAAGGGCTTTTTTTGCATGAACTCGCTCCATTAGAAGGCACCGACTACAGCGTGAAAAAGAATATATTATTCAGAGATCTGAGCACTTGCGGACGGCTTCACCATGACGCTTTCACCTTCTTCTGTTTGGGGTTGTTCTGCGGGACCTTCACTCCCTCCTCTTCTTCCTTCTTGTTTTCAATCCTTCCAAAGATGGGCTTTGGTTCTGCCATGACCTGGCCTGCTTTGAGCCCTCCCCACTTGGTGTCACCCTGCAGTGTTTTAGCCATATGTTGAGGAGCAGATGAACCATAAAGATATATTTTTTTGGAAAAAATTATAATTTTCTGGTTAAGTTTCTGCTTGTGGCACCAATTTTCTTGGGATATTGAAATCCTGTGAGGGAAATTCAGAAAAAGATGGCCATTGCTCCTAGGTCTGTCCACAACCAAATCCTCATATTTAATGCAGACCTTAATCTATGAATAACTGATAGAACTACCGTTGATTGACCAATGGAGCTCCTGTTCTATGGCTCCAAGGGGGAATTCGTCAGAATTCATCAGCCCTCCACAAATAATCCTCAAACTTCCAGAAATCATTCGTAAAAACCAGACCAAGTTCACTAAAGCCAAGAACAAAGAATGTTTTCTGGATAGAGACATACCCAAGTCAGAGCTTCGAATTGGTCCTTGGAGTAGCCCAACTGTGAATATATTCTCAGGCATAAGCCTGGAGCAACTGGGGACAAAGCAACTGCGATAATTCGCATTGTTTCTAAGATAATAACAAGATCCTGCAAGAAAAAAATTGCCATTATCAACCTGTTTAGAAACCCTCGAGAGCCTGTGGGGAGAGAAAGTTCATCATAATTTCAAAAGTCCATAATGGTAAATATGGGATAGCCACATCCTTTTAATGACCAAATTAATAGATTTCACAGGAAATAATATTGTCGTTAAATTATCACTAAAAACATAAGGTATGAATCGGGAAAGAATCATAGGCACCAGAGCATCATTCGGATCATATCGGCCCAGGAGTCCCAGCCCATCTTCAAGTAAATGTGATATCATCCGTGGAATCATAAATTCGGCAAGCATGAGGAAAAAACAGAAGTGAATGGAATTATGTCTAAGCCACGAGTACAAGCGTGTTGTTGGCCATTTAAGCTTCATCTCTCCAGCTGTGTCGCATATGCTGGAGTAAAGATAAATAGGCCCAAATTATACGATCTATACAGGGAAAAAGCAGTAGAGGCCAAAAAAATAACTTTATACAAGTTATCTACAACACAGAACAGGTTTTCTGGTTCTGAATTAGATATATTCTTATTACAGCACAATTTAATAGAAAACTCTCACCTCGTGACTTTATGGTCATATTAGTCAACCACCTCTGATATGTGAAAGGCGTTTACTTGATAATCACAGACATTCATACATAGACTCCATCTATCATCCTAATTTCAGGCAGGATATGCTTTGAAATTATTGGTAAATTCTTAAACAATTGATTTTAATGAAAGAATTTGGTTGGATAATTGCTCTCGTAGTTACAAGAAATTGTGAATTTAATACCTTCTTCGCAACTTCAGAACTCGGTCCTCCCTGCTTGAAAAGGGACCACGGCGCATGTTCGTCAATATACAGGTTTCCAGCATTGCCAATTTCCAGAATAGATTCGCAAGCTGATGATAGTGATAAGCTTTCGTAGTGGAACCTTGCTTTTTCCACCTATAAAATACAGTGAAATAATCGTGAGAAACGATTATAAGCCATGGAGTATGTTTAAAAATGAACGCCAGAGGCTAAAATTCATGAATGCAGAAATGTTTAATTGTATAAATAATGAAAAATGGTTTATTAACACCTTAGCTGTAAATGAATATTAGGACCTAAAAACTTTGAGCAGTCATTTCACTGATAGCAGCAGGCGAGGAGTCATTCACCATGAAACGAAAGATGATTCCATTCTTGGTATGCATGGTTGCAGGTTAGCAATTCTGTGGAGTTCAGATATTATAGAGTTCTCTGTGATCCTGATTTAGAAGGTTAAACCGCACAAATTTTGTGTATGTATAGATATAACACCCCCCCATCTGAAGAAAAGGAACTGAGTACTGCCGACTAAGGCACAATCTGCCTTCAACGCATTGGGCTCGGAGAACATTCTGTTATGATGATGAGAGAGAAAATATTTCCCTTGAAGGAGACGACAAAAATATCGGTCAAAACTCATTGAAGATGTAAATAAAAAGGCTGATATCAAATGAGAAATAAAAACAGACCATGAATATAAAAAAGAACATAAAAAAGAAACGGAAATACTTACTATCGCAAGCATGTAATCCCACCATGTTTTGCCAGACAAAAATGTTCACACTTATGGGTTTCAAGCGCATATTCTTTGGTCCCCAATTTAAGTTTACTTTCCAGGAAGATAAAGTATTAGTAAAACATGCATAGTAGCAGCTCGTAACTCTCTTACAAAAGATGTGGTAATCAATGATATGCCCGATTTTTCATCACTGAGAAGTAGATAACAGTATTAGCCTTAGTTCGTATTTTTTAGACGCTTAAGGGCAATCCCTCGATGTGCAGGGTAAACCGCAGGGAAAGGCAGGCCACCATCAGCAAGCCATCGCCACAGGTTTTTTTTGGCAATAAGGAAACGAAAATGGACATCAATAACATTGCAGCAGAAATTTATGACAAGTAGATTCACCAAACAACGTAAAATCAATTGGTAAAGGGTACGAGCAATAAAGTTTAACAGCTCTCACCAAGTTTTCTACCATGTCTTTGAATGGGCTTCCTTCAACTGCAGCAGCAGAATCAATTGCCAATACGGACTGACAGTTTTTTTTCAAAAGTCCGAGTGTTCTATTGAGAAGATTTCCTGAACAAATAGCCTCCTATTAGTTTATTCTCCAGAGTAAATTACCATCGTGTAACTACGCAGAAAAAAGTGCAACGATGATCAGAAATCGAGTAAATACCAATTGTATTGGCAAGGTGTGCATTAACTATATTGATGAAGCGGTCCTCAGAATAGTCTCCATCGTTTCCAAATTCCACTTCCCTCAAGAAGAAGTACCTAACTGCATCAGCTCCAAATCTATTCACCAGATCCTTCGGTTCAAGTGTATTCCCCAATGACTTTCCCATCTTCATTCCGTCCTATAAATTTCAAAAGAAAAGGCAAAGCTGCATGAAATCAAAGTAGAATATGAGACAAAATGAAAGGGAGAGTCAAATCTAAAGAGAAGAAAACTAAGATGAAATTATGTTAGCAATTTTCCAGAGTGTACAAGATTTTAGTCAGATAAAAATAATGATAGGCTAAGTGAACTTTGTTGGTTATTCATTGAGTTAGCTGTCAAAAATAATCAATATTTGCGTTCCAGAAAATAGTCAAATTAATTTTCTCTCGACTAAATTCCTAATGAGAAGTAAGGAAATTTCGCACTGCCGAGGCATTTTACACCCATGTAAGAATAATATTGGTAGATATGTAGCTTTTACGTCATGGAAAACCGCAGTGGGCACCGAGTGGACGTCTTTCCCATCCAAGAAAGCCGGGGAAATTTTGTTCCATGCACACAACAGCTTCGAACTTCCTTATTCCAGGACTTAATCAGAAGAACCCCCCCTATCTTGCTAATCAATCCAAGTTCGAAGATGGTCCTACTTTCTCTTGAAACAGAAAAACTTCAATATAGTGAAAACTGACCAAAATAGGGAAAGAGGAGAGAGATTAGTTTGTTGAGAAATCTGCGAGCAAGATTGTTGAGAAGTTCATATTTGGATATGATAGCTAGTAGACAAAACGCTTGAAAAATGAAGACTTCTCAATTTCAGAAAGTCCCGTCTACAATAATTAAGAATTTCCTTTAAATCCTTATATCTGTAAAGCATTATTTCCAATCCTTTCATCGTATGAATGTCTTTCGAACAATGCAAAACCCAAAACGAAAAACCATCTTCAGTTCGGAGGTTTTAAAATTACAGCTTGATTCGTATTATCTTGATGTGTAATTTCTCGATTCGATTTATTGAAATCCTAGAACCACCATTTCGCATTGGTCTACCCTTCGAGATACTAGATTCTCTACCTAACCACTTGGGGTGGCGTTTAAAGGGAAGCATACGGATTTCAATGTTTGGTGTTTTTGGTTGGATGATATCTACCCAAACAATTTCGATTCTCACTCCTTGAGCGGATTCAAACCAATCCAAGAGAATCAAGCGCATTAACGTGCAACACATTAGATGGCAAAGAAGCCGCATAGATTCCTTGTGATCTACTGAATCCTAAAGCAGATAAACTGATTGGGACCCATATCAAGTGATGAACAGGCCAAAGACTGATCCAACTCACATCAAGCGGCCTAATCCAGTCAATGATGGTAAAAAACAGCATACATGAAATCCAACCTTTTTCATCCTCAATTCCTGACAATATGCAGCGAGTTCCCCAAGTTTGGTTGGTTTGCTAACATTGATCTCCCATTTGCCTCACCCCAAATCATCGTCAAGAGAGATATCATTCAGAACATACGGTCCATACGTTACCCCTTTTGACACAAAGATAACAAGTTGTCAAGAACCCTGTCACAACTCACCAGGCACATAAGAATTTGTCAGCATCAGAACCTTCACCTTCGGTTTTAAGGTATCCAATGAAGTAAAGTTTCACCCTAAAGCCACAACATCCGTCAAGGTGGAAGATCACAAGATCTCCACCTCTCCAAGACAGACCAGCAGCCAGAGTCCATAGCAGCAAATGTGATTGTTCCTCTCAAACCTTGGACAAATATCCCGGAACATACAACTGCTCTAGCACTTTCCGCCCGAATACTTCCTATCATTGGCTCGCATCGTTAGCTCTCTATTTCCTTCAGAATTTCAGACAAGAAGAAATTGAAACCCTCAGGCCTCTAATCCCAGCTTCATACCATAAATTTCTGCAGACCTGGGCAAGCCTACATCAATGTCAGTCCCCCTTACCTCGTTATCTGGGTCACAAGAGCAACGACAATGATTATCCTTAATTTTATCTTCAATTGACATTTCCTGACACACGTTTTTTTGAAGAACGATAATTCTCAAACATTCAGTTTCAAAAGAAAATTGTTAGAAATCTTAAATTTAACCTGATTCCATTTGACAACTAATCCATACTACTAGAACCCTACACAGACAAAATATGAGCATCAGTATTTTATAAGCATGAAAAATATGAAAACATATTATGAACATCAAAAATAAACAACTCCCACATAGACACGACAATACCTTTGTCAAGAATCCATGACCAAAAACCATCTCCGGGAGGGGCAATCCTGCTGACATTAACATTGCGGGCCAATAAACTGCATGGAACCGTAATATGTCCTGCACGAGAGGAACAAGATACAATAGAAAGCATCAAACCAGTGAAAAAATATAGCAAGTATGACTCTATAAAAATTAGTTTAACCGAGACAAAATGGCAACTAAGACGCCCTGTGAGGTAAAGAACTTTACTCATAAACGAGTAAACATCATCTGCAGAGTTGGCTAGTAATGTTTGGTGTCCATTCGTGGTGATTTCATGCCTAAGACCACAAAGGGAGAACTTACACTGCACACGTCAGACATTTGGTTGATGCTGAGCTATCGAAAATGCTGACATATCTGTTCAGCATAATGGACTGAAAAGCACACTGAAGTAATGATTGAAAGGTACGTTGTGGATATTATCACTCCAGCAATGATTAAAGGTGCTATCCATAGTATACGCAGAGCTAATGTAGAGCAGCCATCACCCCGAAACCCACAATTCATAAATGTAACAAGTTCCATGAAGTTTCCACCTCACCCAGTAACCCACAATTTCATAGTTTGACTCTATACCTACCTCAAAATTGCTTGAATTGGCAGACAGCCTAGGCTATTACAAAACAGTTACTCTCAGGCCAAGACGTGTGTAAGGTTTTCTATTTCTTCCGTGTTTTATGAATGAAGATTGGTGACAATAGGCCCACCAGTCCAGCAGTTCACAAACAGGCTCACTTGGAAAGACTATATAATGGTATTCTGGTGGATAGCTCTAAGGCAATAGATGCCAGAGTCTATTAGGTCGACAACTCTGCGAGGACAAAATCAAATTAACTCATAAAGCTGCAAAGATTAGTCTTATTCAAGAAAAAATAATGACAAATAATTGTAATGCGCTGGAAGTTGCCAAAGCTTCACGAGAACCTCCATGTTTTAAAAAGCATAAGAAATTGATAAAGGAAAAAATTAAGCTGCGGTATACATTGTAGCAGAGAGCAAGAGCAACAGAAGGACCAGATACCTTGCCAATCAAGTGCAGGGAAGCAGGCCAACCAGAAGAAATAGCTTTATCTAAAGTTGGTTCCTCTCCTTCTTTGAGTAATGCAGAGACATAACTAGCAACAGCACAAACGTAAGATAATGTCTTCCAGTGCTTCCAAACAAAAATGATGCTAGTTACAAAATATAAAGATAATGTAAACTTTCCAACTTGTAACGGATAATTGTGACAGGTGGACCAAGAAATGTGAATAATAGTCGTCCAACGAAAGGCATAAGTTATTTGGTTATTTGGAGAAGTGAGCAAGGTGATGTAGCCTGAAAGAGGCATCCTGCATATGGGGTAAAACATTTGAAGGTACTTATTCGTGGGTACGTAATTGCATATGCTATACGGCCAAGGGCAAACGATGTATCTACTATGTGTGGATATTTTAATTTAATTGAAGTAAATATGAAAAAAAATTACCCCAATAAAGCATCAAACCAAACGTATATGGTCTGTCTACTGTCATTGGGCACTGGTATTCCCCACTCCACCGATGCACGAGATATAGAAAAATCCCTCAGGCCAGACTTTATCCAACTTTGCACCTGAATAGCTATTCCATGAGAAAAGGGCAAGATATACGTTTTATTAGAGACCAAAATGATTCTATTTCATACCTCGTTCAATCGAAATGAAGGTTGTACAAAATTGGGGTTGTCTGTCAGATATTCTTCCAATGACTTTTGGTACTTTGACAAGGCAAAAAAATAGTTGTCCTCCGTTCTTCTAATACAAGGCTTTAGATGAATTGGGCAAAAATTATTCTCAAGTAATTCCTTCTCATCCTGCAATTAGTTCTCAGATAATCACAAAAGATGCAGAATAATTTCTCTTCGGTATAACAACATAAAATAACATCGAGATCTGATCCATCAAAAACACTACACAGAAATACTGCATCTGAAAATAAATCCAAGTTAAACTAAAGAATTAAGGTGAGAGAAATATCAGAAGAGAAAATATTGTAGGAACTAATGAATTTTAAAATGATCGACTAAAAGGTTAGTAAGGTAGGAGAAAACCACATGAAAGCTGCCTTCTTTTTTTGCTTAATACAAAAAATTAGAATAATGCAAAAAAATCAACAGTAAAACCTTGTATTTTTTTCAAATAATTTGATCGAGTGAAGAACAAAATTAACAGAACTAATCATGCAATAAATAAAGTTGCAGCCAGAGTCACTATTTTGAAGAAAAATGTGCACCTCATTCAAATTGGCGAAAGAAATACTTGTTGAAATAATATATGTAGAAAACCAAAAATCCTTAGTTTAAAATAGGCGGATTTTCTGTGATGTATCTCGACGTTGAAAACAAGTCGGAACATTAGGTATCTACCAATAACGGGGATATATTCACTAGTAGGCAGAAAACCTTAATAAATTTGAAAATTACTATGAAATACTAAACATACAAAAAAAAAATCCAGACCCAGAAAACACTTAGAAATGAGACATAAATTAAAAATTGACCTTGTACTCCTCACAGTCCACACAATAAAGGCCCTCGTAATCAGCTCGGTAAATGTCACCACTGCTGAGGACCCTGGAGTAAAACTCCTTCACAACAGCTTCGTGATTTGGATCTGTTGTGCGAATGAACTTGTCATGTGATATATCTAGCTGCATGTGATAAACACGTTTATGCTAAGAAGGAAGAAAAGTCGGCCAAACATGAGCTAGATGAGCAAAAAAAATCTATTCCACAACAGAAGGCGCTTGATAGATAGGTCCAACGCATACATCTTTCCAAAGGGATCTGTATGCCAGTGAAACATTATCGCAATGATCACTAGGAGTGCTGCCACTTTTAGCCGCTGCAGCAGCGATTTTCTCACCGTGCTCGTCTGTGCCGGTGACAAAGATCACATTTTTCCCCAGCAGCCTCTGTGTAACATGTGGAAAGGAGAAGCAGGCAAGAACTATATCAGGTTGACTACATCAAGTGAAGCGTGACATGGAAACAATTAGAAACGTATCTAACCAATATCGATTATCTCATTCACCTATCAAGTTCCCTCGTATTATCGTTATACCCGGATGATAGAAGGACCTCATACGACCGATTCGTGTGTACATATTACGATCCGGAGCATAAAAATGAAAGCTGGGAGTTGTCTGGACAAAGAGTTTTTTTTTTCTGTCATTTTCAATTCAAGATTGAAGCGGACAGGCGGTCATCAATTCTCATTCCCACCATTGTAGTTGTGAATCATCATTCGGCGGCGGTTGAGGCTCGGTTCACCGGGAAGAACGGGCAGTTATATTTTCAATCCATCTGCATTACCTGAAATCGAGCGACGGCATCGGCGGCGATTGTAGTGTAGGCGCTTCCCATGTGCGGAGGGGCATTCACATAATACAGAGGGGTCGTGAGGACGAAAGCCTCCGGCTTCGTGGCCTTCATCGCTTCCGCTTCGCTACGAAGCGCGCTTCTGCAGAACCCATAGGACGAGATCGAAGTTGCCGCGAGTGACCGTGGTCCTAGACGAAGAGTCGCGCCGAGATGCCAGGCTCTGGATGAGCCAATGGAGGAGAGAGACGGCGCCGCGAATAACCCGTTGTGTGGTAGGAACAGTGCCCTTCCCGCCATTTTCCCCTTGCTCCAGCGGCCGCCGCTGCCGATGCGCTTCCCCTATCCACAGGGGAATCGCGACCACATAGCAGCTGCGCCGTTCGTGGTTGGTTATCCCCGGTGCAACCCCGAGCGCCGCCGTTTATTTCTCACCTCTATCTTCTTTTTGATCGTCCCGGCGACCAGGTAACAGACGGATCGCCGTTAATATTCAAAAGTTTAGTATATAAGGATCAATTTGAAAATTTTTCCAATATCTTTAATATGGGTATGCAGAATATTACTTTAATTAGGAAATGTTTGCAAAATTAACCATTGGCTTTAGCTATGAATATTATAATAAAAAATTTTTGAGTGGGTTTGGGAGAAATAATTTTTGCACTTCTTAAAAAAGGAAATTTACGATAAATAATATTTGTTGGAACATAGTTTAGTTTAAAATAAGAATATATTTTCTTGGTTTATGTGACGTCCAATGACTATTTAAGGAAGATAGAGAGTAATAACCATATAGAAATAATATTGACCTGGTTTAGGGGATTTGACATATCCATATTTTGTTTGTTGATTTCCTTCATTCCAAAATGATTTGTAACTCCCATATATTCAATAAGAATTTAGTTAAATATTTTCTATAAAAATATATTAATTATATTTTTCTATAATGATATGATAATATATCAATAAAAATCGATATATATATATATATATATGAGAAATAGTTTGGAAATGATGTCAATTTGATTTAAGATGATGAGGAAGAGAGAAATTGAAAAACCAATGGATTGGAGTGTATGAGAAATAAAAGTTTTGAGAGTATAAAATCTTAGAAGGTCACTATTTTAATAGTTTTGAGACACCTCCAACCCGCTAACCCTTGTTGGATGATGATCATAGATTCCCATGTGACCTCCAATTCTTGTAGGATCTATATTTGAGTACTTCTAGACCTCTCACACCTTGGCGAATATTCAATTGATTGTAGGACTAATTATAGTTTCTCATCAATGCCTAGTGATAAGTTTAACTTTAGCTTTTGCTTTTGTTAATGAGGGCCTGCAGTTATGAATTGGATTCAAAACCTTTCCTTGTCTATAATTGATGAAGCTTGAATTGAAAGCCTATTTTGTGGAGATTAATCCATTTACATTATCTCAAGTTGTTGTGTAAAGGGCCAAGTGATAGTTTTATAATTGGTCACAAATCATCTATACTAACATGTTGAATAAAATAAATCATACACTTACTTTTAGGTATTGAAATTTGGTTAATTGAGTATCAACTCGATTTTGTTACCATCAACTTCAACTATTGATGTTGATATTTAATGACTTAGATGATTAATGTGATTATTTTCAGGAATATATTTATTAATATTATGTTAATTATAATATTTAGTTCAAATATTTGTTGCAAGTCTATCTTGATTGTATGCCGATATATCATTAGAGAACACTAATAAAAAATTTCAGATGAATTGAAAAAAATTATATTCATCAGAGCTTGAAACATAGGATATTTTTAAGTCCAAAAACATCATCAAAGATTCATAATTACCTTTATATATTATAGACATGATTTTGTATTCATCCTCACTTTGTATGTGAATTTAATGGTAGAAAAAATCATCGTGTTGTGTAGTTCATTGTAAGTTATTTTCCTATGAAAATCAAAAATTTATTTTAAATTGTGATTTTGTTGATGCTTCTTTAATTCACACAAAACTTATAAATATAATTCTTCTTTTTTATTAAAAGGATTGAGTTATAGTAGCTAATCATGAGGGTTGAATAATTCTTGACTTATGCATCTTTCATTTTGAGCAGCACTCCTTGACATATTTTGTGCCCTTTGACTTTTGTGTCATTCTCCATGGCTACTTTTGTAGTCAGTGTAGGTGGCTAATGGTAGCTTAAGATATTAATTAATTATTTTGATGTAAAAGTATAAGTGGTCCAACAATTAATCAAGATAATCAACTCCTTATATCTATCCCTTTAATTTCATTATTTATGTCACAATTAATTTGATAACATAATTGAGAAAAAGTTCATGCTAGGTTTATTATCTTCACTTTACATTCAAGAGGCCTCATTTGTTGAAAGGTACTCCACCTCCCCTCCTGCTTCTTCCTCATCTTTGTGTACTAAGAACAACTATAACTCCCTTTTCTTGTAGGTGAGTCAAGGGTGATACTCGTTGTCACAAAAAAAATAGCCCTTTTGCTCTCCTATTGACTTGATGAGAGTTAACTATTTTCTAGTGCAAGGTGGATGTTGAATGATTTCCATTCTTCTCAATGTAGGATCCTAGTGCCCCAATTGATCATCTTATTAGAAGGAAATCCATGACCTTTTAGGTTCACCTCTAGTGTTAGGTATAGCTTGCCCATGGAAAGCAATGTTTACTACCTTATAAGCCCTTGGCTCCATGTTGAGATTAAAAACTGTCCTTCTCTTCCAAATCTTAGTGGTGTCCACAATGTTACTCAATTCATTGGGCTTAAATAGTTTTTCTTCCTCATTAATTTTTAATTTAATCCTTGTAATAATATTGGTCTCCAATAATTCTTTAAGAACATTTTGTATAGCACTTGACAAAAAGTTCAAATTCTTAACAATATATGATGCTTTGCACCTGCGCAGTCTTTGAATAACTCTAACATCTATTTGTATGGAGCACATCAAAGCCTCATCATCAAAGTTGATCCTTATTATTTACAATGATCTTGTCTGATTATCCCTTGTATCTCGATGCATAAAAGATCTGTATATCTAGATTCATCTTATTGAATAGAGGCATCTCTAAGTGGGATCCTATCCAATTGTTAGTTATTTGCTCTTTTGTAGTCCACCCATGCCTGGTCTTTGTGATGGCGCACTTGATTCTCACTCTACAACCACTCATCTTCTTGAATGAGTCATTTAGTTGTTGCCCTGTTAATGTTGGAGTTGCACCACTTTGTGTATTAACTCCTTGATCTTGTTCTCCGGTGATACATCTTTTCTAACTCCACGTCCATCATTATAATTTAGTAGAATCCTACCTTCCCTTCTTCAACGTCTGTCTTGAGATTCTGGTACTCCTCGTTACTATTTACAGGCGCCATGACTATGATATCAAATTGATAGCAAAGGTGGGTTCATGGCGGAGAACCTAAAAACGTCACCTTTATGGTAAGTGGTAAATTAAGGGTGGCCAAAACAATAAGCCCCCCCCCCCACTCCGCCTTCACCGTCGTCGAGGCTTAGGCTCCCCTTTCACCGCCTCCCCCCGCCCCCGGGGGGTCGGGATTTCGATGGGTTCTTCCCCGGCGCGGGCCGGGAACCAGAATCAGAAGGAGAAAGAGAGGCCCAGATTCTTCGATGCCAAGGCCAAGGCTCAGTGCTGGGAGAAGGCAGATGTGGTGAGCGGCCGCCACCCCGAGCGGTGGCGCAAGGATGCCGCGGGTAACATCGTCTGCAAGCGCTTCTGGAACTGCCATGGCTGTCTCTGCTATGAGTACGACCACATCGTCCCTTTCTCCAAAGGTCAGATCCCCGCCACCTCCATTGTCTCTCCCCTCTGTTGCCTCATACCTGCTCCGGCCCGGTGCGTACCCGCAACGAGTTAGGGTTTCCTCGCCGAGAATTTTTTTTTCATCGTCGCGAAGACTACCCATCTTGTCCCCGCAACGAGTAATGGTTTCGCATGAATCTGAAATCCAGACCTTTCAATACACTCCGTTATCTGCTATTTAAAACGCACCTTTCCTTCAATTCTCATGGTGTTGATATCGACAACTATCCGAGTTACTCTGGATCATCATTTTTTCCAGAGTCCTTTGAATCACATCGTCACGCCTCCTTACCATCAGTTAATATTCTCCGTTTTAATTCCCGCCATCATTAATAAACAATCAACAAGCTGGTTGTCCTAGAATCAGCTAGAATTTTTGGCATCGTTATTTATTAGAAACAGGACACGAAAAGAAGATTCGGACGATTAATTCTTCATTACTTAATTTCAGAGACCATCTTCTTGTACCTCATGATTGATCACATACCCTCTTACCCAGCACCGTTGGTCAAGAAGATGGGTATGGTATGAACACAAACACATTTTCTCTTGGACCTAGATTTCATCATGTCCTTGTATCCGATCGTTTTCCCGGTAGAGCCTCTCTTTGTTGGTTACCTCCCAGGACACGACCACTGAATTCCTTTTGTAAGTCAACAGACGTAGCTTGCATGGAGCGCCATTTTTATCGGGCAGGTCTCACTTTCGCAGCAATCTTTCAGTCCTCAGAGTTTGCTCCAGGCCTGACAAACATGCAACCCAGAATAGGAAAGATGTGCCATTGAAGGAGAAGTATGCATTCTTCTGGGGTAACCATCAATCAATGAATAATTGGGAAAATAAATTCATGGATATTGCCCATTTTTCACTCTCTTTAAAATATGGTTTCTTTTTTAAATTTTTAATCAGATGCTCTACTTTCATTGACTTCGCAGGTCGTTTATTTGTGGACCATACCTTTCCTCGGTCTAATCAGTTATAATATTTTTTTTTAAAAAATTCAGATTCTGATACTTGTTTGACTGAAATCAGATAATCCGATGCAGGTGGAGAATCAACCGCAGACAACTGCCAGATTCTTCAGACCAGGGTGAATAGGTTTAAGTCGGATAACGAGTGGGTGGAGAGAGCCGAACTAGAAGGTTTCTCGTGTGATGTCAAGTTTACTGGTACATTTCCTCGCCCTATGAGCTGCCACCTGAAAATATTTATATTTATTTTTGAAATCGGGTCCCAAGTCTTCCTTCCCCCTACTCTGCATTCAGTTATTAATTTTAAACAGTTTCATTGCTCCTTAATTTATGCTGTATTTTTTAAAAAAATACTGTCTGAAACATAAGCTGCCATTGGAATGCACTAAATTTTATGTTTTTCGTGAATTTTACCTTGATTTAAAGCAGATACTTGCTATCCTCACGATCTAGCAACTGGTAGTCATCTGCCTCTGCATGCTTAGATTCTGAGGTCCGCTCTTCCCTTCTAGTGACCTTCCCACTCTACCTTGCCCCCGTGTGATCCTCTCAAATGGGGTCCACTTTTCTCCAACCCTGGAGTCTCTTGAGTTGCCAGCGCGCCAGGCTAGCCCTCCATCGCCGTCTTCTCACATTAATAAACAAGCTGGTATTTTTGCCATGATATAATGTTAATGTATTCCGTATATTTAAATCATGGAGCCATCCCACGTTTTCTGCGCTGAACTTGGGCATATACGGGTTTGCAGACAAGGAGCTGGACATCATCGAGATGGCTGTCTATGGAGACGTGATCCGCCCGGGGAACCAGTGCCGCTGCAAGACAGTCGCCGAGATGCTGGGCCTTCACAAGCACAAGAGCCCACTGGCCGCCTGCGAGCTGCCTTACAAGGAGACGGCCCCCTAGCGAGGGAGAAGGCACTGGACCGTCGCCGACGACTTGAACCCAGCTTAATTTATTCATCCAGGGATCCATCTGCGTCGGGCCCTCATCGTGTTCTTCACCTGGGGCATATAAATGATAAATCTTTCTCTTGGAGGAGCAACCTTTGTGCTGCTCTTCATCTGTGGCAGAACTGTTGATCCCCAGGATTTTTTTTTTTTTAAATTGCGGCAGAATTGATTATCCAGAGGAGCAGGCTTCATCCTCTTCGTGTTGTTGTTGTTCTTCTGCATGTTGCAGAGGGTGAGTCGTCGTGTTCTCTGAGTCTCTGATGGTCCAGCCCTCGGTTGGGAACAAATCGGAGAAGAGGCTGATGGGACTGGAGCCGCTGGACTGAGGGATCAGGCCAGAGGAGAGCCCGGCGAGGCGGGCCCCTGTAGAAGGCCTCTGAGTTTTTTTTCTGAGATTCCGGCCTGGTCCAGTCGGCTTCGTGTGTCACGTGATGATCGAGAGAGACCATGACAAGCCGCCTAAAGACTTTGAGGGAGTCCCACGTGTGCACGCCATCTCTCTCTCTCTCTCTCTCTGGCCCCATTCTGCGCAGGCCGATGAGGTGGTTCCTGGTTCACGTGCGGTCCGTGTGAGAGAGTAGAGGCTTCCAGCAACTCGCACGTGTATAAAGGAGCGGGAGAGAGAGGAGCGAGGGGCTAGGTTAAGCTCGCAATTTCGTAGTCTGGGGGGTGTTTTCATGAGTTCACTTTTCGTTGGAGGTGGTTTCTCAAAGTGTCCCCACCTGACTTGATAGGGGTTGACTATAAGTTAGCGTAGATGTGACCTGATAAAGTAAGTTGTCTTATAAGCAGGGGTTTAAAGAAAATTTTATGTCCTACATGCAGCTGTCCTTTCCCTCCTTGTGACACGGCGTGCTGGGCTTTGACCGCCCTCGTTCGGCCTCGTCCTCTTCTTATTTTATTTCTTAAAAGAGCACAACCCCACACGGTCATAGTCAACTCTCTCTCCTCCATCTCTCTCTCTCTCTCTCTAACTTTCCCCTAGGAAACGAAGGAAAACCAGCAGAGAGGCCAGCGAGAGAGAGAGAGAGAGAGCGAGAGAGAGAGAGAGAGAGGAGAGGAACTGATTTAACGAAGGGAGGTTTACGAGGAGTGGAGAAATAAAGAAGGGGGTTTCTTGGGAGGAAGATGCAGGACGTTTGGGCGGGGAGGACGGGACCCACAAGGTCACCTCGCTCTCCCACCATCCCCCGTCGCTTCCCGGGTCCCCTGCTGGAGCAGATCAGCGGTGGGTCGGAAATCTCTCACCTCACCCGACGCAGCCCGCCCTGCTTCTCCCCCTCTGCCGCCAGTCACGCCGTCCGCGACGACGCACAGTTGCAGGGAGGAGAAGGAAGGAAGAGGTAGGAAGGAGGAAGGAAATTCCACGGAGGCGGAGGAACCCCGCCGCCGCCGCCGCCGCCGTCGTCATCCCGGCCCGGCTTCTCTCGCTGCGGTGGGTTCGCTCGGCGGCCCCTTCGGCTCCCAATCCCCTTCCCGCGTGCTTCCCCTGCCGTATATTATTTAATCTCCTGGGCAATAATTCACACTTTTCTTGTGGCATTCTGGTCTCTATCCTTGCCAATTCTGTCTCCCCTTTGTCTCCGATTGGCTTTTCCATAATCTGTTGATTCAAGCCGATCTGGTTGCCCCTCGCCGGAGTGCTGAAGGGCCATGGGGTGCCTCGCGTCGAAGCACGTGGTCTCCGTTAACCCAGCGCTCGACCACGCCGGGGAGGAAAGGGCCAGCAGGTTCTTCTTCTCCTCCTCCTCGCGGCTCAGCCGGGCGGCGCTCGGCAATCAGGAGAAGAAGAAAACGGGAGGGCTGGACCGGAATGAAGAAGAGGCCGGGAAGGCGAGCTCGATGAGCTTCCGCCTCTCGAACCTGCACAGATACTTGGAAGGGGAGCAGGTCGCCGCCGGCTGGCCCGCCTGGCTCAGTGCGGTCGCAGGAGAGGCCATCCAGGGTTGGGTGCCCCTCAAAGCTGACTCCTACGAGACCCTGGAGAAGGTAAACCCATCATTCAACTCTGTTCATATTACAAACTCGGACTAAAATGCAGGGCATGCCGCAGTCTTCATTCACCACCTTGTTCTTTCATTCTCTGGTGATCGATCACCGACGATTTAATATCTGATTTTATTTCTGGGTTCGGTTCGATCAATGAACACTGATTTCAGAGCCCCGACAACTTATAACCCATCGAAAACCTTCATCTTTCCAAGTGGATTCATAGTTCTTCGCAGAGCTACCCATAGATTTTTCCGGTCATCAACGTTTTTCTCCCCTACTTTTAATTTTTCCTTTTATTTCTGGTTTTGGTGGATTGGAAAACCCAGTTCATAACCTATAACGATACGTCTCATTGCTCCGTGGATTGCCTCCGTAGATCGGACAGGGCACTTACAGCAGCGTATTCCGGGCTCGTGAGATCAGCACTGGGAAGATTTTTGCCCTGAAGAAGGTCCGCTTCGACAATTACGAGCCGGAGAGCGTGAGGTTCATGGCGAGGGAGATCAAGATTCTCCGGAGATTAAACCACCCGAACGTCGTGAAATTGGAGGGCTTGGTCACCTCTCGATCGTCCTGCAGCATATATCTGGTGTTCGAGTACATGGATCATGATCTTGCAGGGCTGTTATCCTGCCCCGACATCCAATTCAGCGAACCACAGGTTTTTTTTTTTTTTTTTTCTTTATCTCTTCAATTCAACAGTGGGGAATCCCCTGTTTTTTTTGGGAAATCTTCCAACTTCTGTTTGTTGATCTTGAAGGTGAAGTGCTACATGAAACAGCTGCTATCCGGGCTCGAACACTGCCACTCGCATGGCGTCATGCACCGGGACATCAAGTGTTCTAATCTTCTGGTCAACAACGAAGGCGTTCTGAAGATTGCAGATTTCGGGCTGGCGAATTTCGCCAGATATGGGCGGAAGCAGCCGTTGACCAGCCGTGTGGTGACTCTGTGGTACCGCCCGCCAGAGCTTCTCTTGGGGTCAACGGACTACGGGCCGTCCATCGATATGTGGAGCGTTGGGTGCGTGCTCGCAGAGCTGCTTCTGGGGAAACCCATCCTGCAGGGAAGAACAGAGGTGAGAGCATCTCCTCCAGTCCCCCAATCGCACGAATTCACTGCTCGGTGGGCATCCAAATCCTGGGGCTCATTCATAGATCCACATATAGAAAACACTAAATAAGATGATGGCTTACTAACCTTGAGATGCTGGTGTGAGTCGAATGATGTTCAGCTTCAACGCAGCCGTTGTGTTCCCAAGTGACGGTGGCACTGGTTGACGAGTCACCATCTTATAGAATATAAAATAATATATGTAGAGATGTAGATGCCTACATTTTGCCACAGGTCTCAGTCGAAGGATGACCCTCCGAGCTGCACATAATTCAGCTATGGCGACTGTACAACGGTGCAATACTGAATCAGAATGGCGTTTGTTGTCCGCAGATTGAGCAGCTGCATAAAATCTTTAAGCTCTGTGGTTCACCCTCTGACGAATACTGGAAAAAGTCGAAGGTACGGCACGCGACCATCTTCAAGCCCCATCATCCCTATGAAAGTTGTCTTCGGGATAAGTGCGAAGGCCTACCAGAGAGCGCTCTGGGTCTGATAGAAAATCTTCTCTCTGTTGAGCCCAACAAACGTTTCAGTGCTTCCTCTGCTCTTCAGTCTGAGGTAAACTCCCTCCCTCCCTCTCTCTCTCTCTCTCTCTCTCTCTCTCGCTAGCTTAGCAAATGAAGTCTTCCATCCAAGAATCTATCAGGATCAACATCACAAGAGCCATCATCAGAATTTACTGACGTTTTCCTCACGCTTCGCCAGTATTTCACCACAATGCCCCACGCATGCGAGCCATTCATGCTGCCGAGCTACCCACCTAATAAGGAGATTGATGCCAAGAGTCGTGAGCAGTCGCGCAGGTGGAGCTTTTATCTTCACAGATCCAAACTTTCCACGGTTCTCTTGTTTCGTACGAACTGGAATAAAAAGCTAGCTTCCTCAAGAACATGAACCAATACGCTTACCTTTTTTTTCCGTCCATCTTTGAAATCCTTAGCTGTGCCTAATATCGCTCACTGCAATGACATCTCAGGAGGAGGATGAGCGGCAGGGTACACCAGCCGGAACCAGCAAGCAGGGCATCGAGGGCACATAAACCGCCACAGGAATCCGATAGCCTTAGTAGACCGGCACCACGAGCAGAGGTAATCGTCTCTCATGCGCCTGAGATCCACTCTCAGTTGGAATTCTTCTTTTTGAGGCGTCTGGTGTCTGTAGGAGGTCATCATGAATCCCAGAGAAGTCCAAATCAGCAACTCGACGCACCATGATTACAGAGGACGTGTGATTTCGAAGTTACCCGTAGATCAGATTGAACCTCGCCCCGTGAAGCAGAGCCCAGAGGAGGGCATACCCTTTTCTGGGCCCATGCTAGTTCCACCCAGTGATTTTGCCTGGGCAAGGAGACCAAGAGACGGTAGCGGGGCGTGGATGAGATCCACCAGCGGGGCAAGCTCAAGAGGGCTCGATTATGCTTCATTGTTCCACACCGGGCCGCTGCGGACTGAAAGTAGTGTCGAGCAGAAGAGGTCGGCAGTGAGGGAGGTACCCCCGAAGGTGCCGACCAGCTCCAGACGCCACGAGGCCAAGAAGATGGTGAAGGGGGCACCTGTGCAGCAGTGGGCAAACTCGGAACGTCCGGGCTCTTTCGATTCTTCTGGAACGCTCCGGTCCCTGGATCCGTCTCGAGCACTTCATCAGAGGCAGAGCCGCTTGGTACTTGCCCGTTGTCCTTACCTCCTGCAAACCTTCAGTTCCTCGCATTGGCACTGATGCTTAGCTTCGTTATGAATAGAATTATCAACAGGACGAACCAGAAAGAGTGGAATTCTCCGGCCCTCTGTTGTACAAATCGCACAAGATCGAGGAACTGCTAGCGAAGAATGAAAGACACATTCGAAAGGCTTTCCACAGGACATGGTTCCGGAGAGGTACGCAAAGCCCGAACGATCTCGTCTTCTCGCCAACAACTGTTTTTCAATCGCGTGGCCACCGGATTGCGCCAGACTTTCACTATTTTTTCGGAAATTCACGAGTTCAAGGGTTCGATTGTGCAGGACAAAAGGAATTGAAAAGAGAGACATGAGTTTCTTCTGGCCGACTCTTAACCGTTGCCGTTGCTGCTCCAACAAGCTGGTGCCGTGCTCGGAACGGATGGGAATCTGTTCGCTAGACCGCTGAGCATCATCTTGCACCATAATGAGAAAAGTGGAAAGGAGGGATCGGGAGTAACCTAGACGTCCGGCTTACAAAAGTAAAAATCAAGGTGGAGGGAGAAGCGCAAGCTTCTCCCGCATCAACCCCGTTTTCAGGGACTTGTACAACGAATACATGCGCCAATGGATTGTGATTCGAACGCTCAATCAGGAAATAGAAAAAGGAAAGAGGGACATGGATCGCCGCACTTTTCCTAGTCTGAATCCCCTCGTCTGAGTAATTCACTAGAATATTGCACATTCTGGGGGAGAGGATTACCGTAGCGGTCGTCTCTTCGCACGCTTTAAGCGAGAGTTGGGACTAATCGTCGGACTTGGCGACTGGTAGCCCGGTTCCACAAGCAAATCACTCTCCCGTGAATTAGCTGGTAGAATGCAGTGTGGTCCTCTACGAAAGACCGACGGCTGCAATTCACTATACCTTCCTCGGGAGTAACCTAGAACGCTACCTGCATGACGGAGGAGACACAACAACGCGACGAACAACGCCGCGGAAATCTTCACCAGAACGCGACGAAGCCTGTCCCGAGCATCAGGACTATGCCGTAGACTTAGGCTATGGTATTCGATGCTTAACAGCAGAATCCTGGAAATCCGCGAGCACGGGATGGAAACGCGAAACCGATCGCAGACGAAAGAGAAAAGACCAGACCAGAGCCGGAAGCGAAAACGAAGAGGGAGAGGATCGGAAGAAGGGAAAGCAAATGGGAAATGCGCCGGAGCGACTCTCCAGCTGATCGGAGAGAGGAGGGAGAAATAGAATGTGGGTCGATCCCTTCGCTCTGCCGGCGACTGCGACGCCGGCGAGCGGCCAAAGGGCGGCCCTGGTTCTCTGATCTGCGCCCATCGCACGTCGCCGTGCGCCACGATTAACACCTCTCCCGTGGAATACCACGCCACCCCTTCCACTCCCGGGGTAAGCGCTCGGCCTAGGGCACCCTTCCCTTCCCCGCCGGCCGGTCCGCCCTACTTATCTCCGCCGGCGAGAGATCCGCTCACGCAGCCCGACCGTAAGGGAACGCTCACTCTCAATCTCCGCAGGGAACGCTGAGCCACATCACTCCTCCCTCTGGAGAAGGTAAGCACACCGCGGATTCGGTCACCTTCCAGCTGTGGGTTTCCCTCCTGAAATGAACCGGAGAAGAAGACTTGACAGGCCTCGCAATTAAGACGGATTACCGGGGCTAATTACACAATATAGCCCTTAATCATGCTGCTTACAGGGTCATCCTCCATCTGGCTGCGGCGATTGGCCACGAGGGCGGAGGGGGGTGGGGGTGTTCTTCCCAGAGATCAGTCGTCGCCATCATCGATGGCTACAATGGTTGGTATCTGCCCATGGTTGACGAAGTCGATCTTGTTCAGCCGCACACAGCAAAGCACCTGCTCCGGGAGTTCCTCTGGTCTCTGTGCCTGCCACAAGCCATTCAGAGCGTCGGCAATCTCAGATTCTGGAGAAAACTCAAATCTCTGCACGAGTAAGCTGATGGGGAACAAGAGAGGTGGTGGAGTCCCCACGAGTTTCTGATTATTATTGATCCTATGAACGGCGCCAGAGGGCCGAGTTATCGAGAACAGAAGAGGAATGACCTCAGGATCTGAAACGGCTTCTCCAATCGAGCCTTATTTTCCTCTGCACTTGAAGCATTCAGAAGAAAATTTCCATGGTTGGCAATGCGGATGCTTGAAGGACATCAGGGCTCACCTGGATTGTCAAACCCAGATCAAGTATCCCATTTCTGAGTCGCTCCCGAAATGCTTCGAGCCCCTTTCTCGCTATGTAGCTGAACCGATGTATGTCCAAGTCGATCTCAAAGTAGTTTGATCCCTGTTGCAGCAGAACGAAGCAGAAGACTGTCAGGTGAAGCACAAATGGAACATTTCAGGCACTCTTGATTTCATATCTCAATGATTGGCTATTTTTCTTCGAGGATGGGTGCTTACGAAGAGGGAGGAGGGCATTCATAATCTACTATAAGTCTAGTGTTCTTTCAGTAAATAAAAATGCCTACTCTTACGCCTTGGTGAGCATGGGCGCAGAGCATTTGTGATTAAACGCATGGAATAATTGTTACTGCTGATCCTTGGTAATTTTTTTTCTGTCTTTACTTCATTATCACTAGAAGAAACGACCAGGAACAACACCAAGAAATGGTTACAGAAATAATAGCCTAAAAAATAAACATGAGCATCATGGCATATTCTGATCGTTATTTTCCTCTCATCGGTGCAATTATTATCCGTAAGCAAATAAGAGCGACTGCTTCGTACCCGGTAGAAGTTGTGCTGAGGGCGAGAAAGAACTGGCTTTTCATTGTAGGCCTGCAGCAGCTTTCTTTCAGGACCGCTGAGGTGAAGCTCTTCTGGGTTAGTGACACCGACCATGATTTTTAGCCTCTCTCTAAATGGTACGGTAGACTCCATGGCAAATCCCTTTATTCTCTCGGTTTCATCTTCCACAAATTTCTGAAACACATCCCCTACATAAGCATTGTGTATGGGCCACAAGAAGCTGACGCCCGTGGTTCTGCCTCACGGATAAATAAAATGTACTAAGAATAGCAGGTTTACCCTGATCATCTCCTGAAAATTGGGGGATATCTCCTTGTCGTAGCTTTCAGAGACCTTAAAATATAGCACCAGGCTCAACCCTTCCCCGTCACTATCACCGAGAAACATGGCAGCAGGATAAGTGGGCAGCTGCCGGAAAAGGAGAAAATGAGATAAGGTGCACGGTAAGATGACTTTGGAGGCTATTGGTACTGTTTGACCCGCTGGCAAATTTAGAAGTGAATACCTGGATGTTGACTATCAGAAGAGATGGGACCTTCTCATGTGCCTTCACATGAGGAAGGTCAACGTGCTGGGCGATATGATGTATCTTGTGCCGGGACACAAAGAGATCCACGCCAATCGGGTGATAAGGAGACTGGTTCGAAGCTGGGTATTTCTTCTTATCCCTAAAAATAAGACATTCTAGATTCAGTATTAGACCATCATTTGAACACCTTTTGAAAACTCTAGCATAATGAAATCTCGACAAAAAAGCTTGTGAGGAGAAGAATCTTGCCTAAAATAGCTCTCTCCGCGTAGTTTAAAAACTGCCGGTTCAATAGTAGACCAGGATCCCTGTGTTACCTTCTCTCCCATTGAGCAGGGTATCAAATGTCCTGCTCTAGGACGATACAGGAAGCTCTTTGAAGCACCTTATCATGTCAAAAAGTACAGAATAAGGTCAAACTAGGAAATATGATAAATACGAGTTCAAACTCATGAGAATACGTTCCCAACACCGTCTGCGACCGTCTTGAGTTTAAATCTTAGTGCAAATAAGTAGTTTACTTCTTTATGATGTGAGCAAATAAATCCTAACCTTAGAAGTAGTTTGCGAGGCCCTTCAGTTTCAGAGGAATCAAATGCGTGCAATCTTTAGGCAGGTGTCGAATTAATTTCATAGACAAATGTGACTTCATTTCCAATTTCAAAGAAGTATCATCTAATTTTACAAAACCGGCACATGACAGAGGAGTAGTCTGAAGTTAGGATCCTGTATTGCTCGGTATTGAAATAAAAGATGCAAAAATCTTTTTCAATGGACTTTAACACAGGGAATATACGAATGATTGCCTAGTCCATGTCAACTATTTATTGAGATTGAAGAGATGGAAGAAAAAAAGTATTTAACATATTATGCAAGATCAAATAGAACTAAGGCCACCTGTGTCCTGAGAAAAATGTTACTCCACAGGAAAGGGAGATGTGACAGAAGAAAACAATACGAATATGACAACATCAATTGATGTTTATCCTTGAAGGATAAAAATTTAAAAATTACTGGAGGAGAACACATGCGACGAGATTACTTATGCGAAAAGAAGAGTATAAAAAGGCTTGGAAACCTGGGTCTGAGTTACGAGATACAATTTAGGTAACCTGGGTCAGAGTGGCTACTCAGGACTATCTCATGGAAGGTGAAATTAAATAAAAGAAATTAAATCATCTCGCTGGAAAGGATATGACAAAGAAGTGAGAGATTTTGAAATTAAAAAGAAAAGACAATGCTGAAATAGGATTGATAAAGGCATCAACTTGCGAGAATATAGGTGTTTTACCCCCACTATAGGGTATACAATTTGAGAAAGAAAAACCCAGACCCAGCGTTTGATAAAAAAGCCAGAACATGACACTGAAGAGCAAGGAATAGCTTATTATCATATAAAAATCGAAAGACCTACTCCTGCGCATCCAGGGATAACATCCGTAAAATAAAAACAGATTTCTAGTAGAAGTAATTCCAAATAATTGATAGAGATTCTGTAAGTGACCTCTTAGTCAGTTCCCTTCACGCCAATGAATGATAAATGCTTTTGAGTGAAGAGTTCTATAAAATTCTCTGGATATGATTATAAAATGAAATCCAATTTACATTTTCGATGTTTTCTTCCCATTAGACGAAAATAAAGAGAATAACTTACAGAAAGTGGTTTCATCTCCCTCATAAGACCTTTTCTTGAAAGAAAGCCTGATAACTGCTGACTTTTTCCGCAGAGGTGATGCGCTTAGGTTCATAGACTGAACTTTGTCATTAAAACTGACGGAGGGAACTAATCGGGGTAACAGGGATGCTGTCACAAGCTCCAAGTTATTCTCATGGCTCTTTTCCTCTCTGTCATTTTTCTCTTGCTTCAGAACATTGACAGTGCCAAAAGAGTTGGTTAATACTGTTGTCCTTGTGGTACAAACGTCATCTTCTGTCTTTTTAAGTCGACCGTCATCCACCTTTTCTAAATGAGTTAAATCATAGTTCTGCGCACTTAAAACTGAAAGAATTTCAGTTTCTTTGTGTTCATCTTTGGTCGTGAGCTTCTCAGGAATACATCCTTCGCTTTTCAGATAATTTCCAACAGTCATAGCTAAAGGGGTGTTATCACAGAGGCCCTCAAACTTACACATCGCATCAACAAGACTTTCGTACTGAACAATTTGCGTGTTTGGCGCATTACTCATTGAGCTTACACAAGGAAAGCAGTCTACATACAACGAAAAAAATTGGTGTGCTAAGTCAGGGATATGAAGTAAATTACTGTACTAAACATCCAAATTCTGCATTATTACCTCCGTGTACGCTGATAAAATCGTCATCAGAATCGGATTCCAAAATGCTTAGGGAGTCAAACCACACTTCCTCTTGGCATATCACTGCAAGCACGTAGAACCTGGAACTCCTTAATACTTGGACAATGTTCCGACTAAACATATGAAAATAGGGTGTTCCAATTTTAACCCCCCCCCACAAGCTTACCCCTTTTAGATAATATAAATGTAAAATGAAGCATAAATTTTAAGGCCTTCAGAATAACTGTGATCTTCTGAAATTACCTTCAATATGAAAAATTGGTTAAAATTCAATAATATTTTTAATAAAATGTTAAAATGGCATACTGATAAAGATTTGCACATTTATGTGTAAGTTTTAATCCAGTATGAAAAATTCTGAACTGTTAGTTCAGTGTGATTACAAAAATAAATTTCATTTAGCCATAGACCTTAAAGGTTATCTGGGAGGCAACAGTAGATATTTTTCTATCACAGAAAATATGGCTTTAATGAAAAAAATGCTTTATGGGCATCGATGTAATAACAGGTACAGAATGCCTTTTAGCAAATCAAAATCAAGAAATAGATCCCATCCAAAGAAAATTACCATTAGAATCGATCTGGCTATGGTGCCATTGTAACTGGGTTAGATGGAATGTTAGATTGGAAACCTCAGACTTTCGACCAGTTGTTGCAGCCGTCTCAAAATCAACCTTAACAAATTCGCCATGGGAATAATCTGGTATTCGTTTCCCATTGTTGCCGATCCGAGCCTTTGATCCATCAGTAATTGTGGCAGAAACCTTTCCATGACGTTTTCTCGATCTTTGGGGATGCTTTTTCCCAGCTCTAGGCCTTTTGTTTGCTGTTGAGGCGCAAGCACCCATAATGATGGCTGGACCTTGTGTAAAAGATTCGTCGGTATTGATATGAAAATACCCTGAAATATGAGGCCGTAACAAAACCGGCTGGTCGTTATTTACATCAAGTTACTTATTAATAGAATAGGACGTTTATCAAAACCAACACAGGTAATATAGAGCTTGGATCAAATGATAAAAGCTAAAAGTATGGACTAATGATGAATGAAATGCAGTTCCTGGTATTGCCATGTAGAGATGGAAATCCCCTACATAGATCTTAGTCATGCAGGTGTCTGACGATTACTCTCTATGATACTGGCCAAACTCTTTCTCATGCGGCTTCAACCGGTTGAGTATTACAGTAATCAGTTCTCTCAGCAGAGAAAAGGGGATCTCTATTCAAAATCTTTAGCGTCTTGATAGTAGAGAAAAGAAACTAATTTCGCTGCACAAGAGTCAATCTTCTAATAGACCTCATTTATTAAGATGGCGCCTCTCCAGTTCACTCAAAAGGAAATATCCTGACTCTTATTCTCTGAAAAATCCTTGGAGTATATATACGCGATGAGATTAAGCGGGAAGGACACGCTTTGCTTCTTTCAATTGGTCATGAAAATGGAATACCAGTTTCCTGTGAGATAAAGGAATGGGCATATATCGGTGCTTGCGATGTCTTCTGCAAAATGGTTCAAGAAAACTACGAAAAGGAACACGTAATTTTGGGTGAAACCGCCCCAAAACAAAAAAGGGTTCATTAAACTCCCAGCTCCACACCGTGAGGACTGCTGCTGAGGAAATGGACATCTCTATGGCAATCGATTGACTCAGATTAATGCGGATAAAATATTTAAAACTTAACAAAACTAGAATGGTGAGCAAAACAGGCACTGTTATAATCAGAGCACATGATAATCACCTGAAGAACGAAACAGCTAATGGGCTCACATCTTTGTCAAGGTCCCCCGTTCAAATTTAGCCGAGCCAAATCTACATGAGCTGAATTGCCTCCTTCAGAGAATTGAAAACAGATTTTTCCGGAGAAAACAAGGAGTGAGAAGGTAGATCCGTACAAGCTACTAAGAAGCAACGATAAGGAATACCATAAAAATCTCAATCGGGTAACAGCGATCAAAAGTAAAAGAATACGAATATCGCAAACATGACGAGTGCGAACGGGCTAACGCTAAAATTAATACATAAGACATGAGAGGAGAGAAGTGCCAGCATGATGAGACTTGACGAAAGTGATATAGGATCCTCGGCAGAGCTTTATATGAAAGTTCTACTCTGTTATGAAGACTTTTTCGTTGGTCAAATGGGTCCGCTAGCGAGGGGGAAAATCCAAATGTTCGGGAGATAAGATTAAGGTTGGAGGGTGTTTTGAAAAAATGGAAGGCAAACATGAGAAGCAGGGAGAATGCATGCGCTATGCTACTATCCACAGCAAACAATCAGGCCTATATAGGAAATTTTGAACTACTAAAGGGCGAAAAATGGAGAAGCTTATAGGCAATGATAGATGGAAAACCGGGGGAGAGAGAGGAGGGGGGAGGGAGGGAGGGAGGGAGGGAGGGAGGGAGAGAGAGAGAGAGAGAGAGAGAGGAGAGGAGAGGGAGAGAGAGAGAGAGAGAGAGAGAGAGAGAGAGAGAGAGAGAGAGAGAGAGAGAGAGAGAGAGAGAGAGAGAGAGAGAGAGAGAGAGAGAGAGAGAGAGAGAGAGAGAGAGAGAGAGAGACAGAGAGAGAGAGAGAGAGAGAGAGAGAGAGAGAGAGAGAGAGATGAAGAAGGTTACGATAAAAATGGAAGAATAATGCAAATGGAAATGTCTTGAAGACGAAGTAAATAAGTGGAATTACAGAACATGAAAAAGGTTCGTCTGGGTATCACAATCAACAACTGGATGGTTAATTTAGGGGGGGAGTGGGGAGGAGAGAGAGAGAGAGAGAGAGAGAGAGAGAGAGAGAGAGAGAGAGAGGTGGGGGGATACGTTATGATAAAGTGGACTACGGTGGGAAGAACGCGGAAGCTTTAATTAAATCGCACATCGCAGCAAAATTCGGGCTTCACGAGATCATGAAAAGCGTCAAGAAAGGAGCTCAAACAGGAAGAACGGGAAAGGCGAACCGACGATTTGACAGAGAAAAAGTGGAAGAAAAGAAATAAGAGAAAGATTTCCCCTGCAAAAGAACAGACTCCCGTCCAAAGCAGGCTGGCTATACATGAGAATAGAAAACTAGACGCACCAATTGCTGATGAATCGCTTGCACAGCCATACACGACGAGATGCGTAAGCCACATTGACCGTCCCCGTCGAAATTCAGGGAGATCGAGAACGAACGAGACTAACCTGAAGCTTGATTGTCGTGCGCGTCGACATATAGACTGCGGCAATCGCTGTGTATTCGTTTGGTATTCCTTTTACACAGATTACTGCGAGGTTGCAGAGGGGTGTACTGCGGTTTTCCGGCGAGCGGAGGATCACCGGCAGATATCTCCCCTCTGCAACACTCCCGACGGCGGGAGGGGTGGAAGACAGCAAAATAGAGAGGTAATAGACGAGGAAGAATAGGAAGAACCAGAATAGACAACGAGGAGAAGCGCGGTGGGTGGGCGGAGAGAAGCCAAGCAGACCGCGGCCCCACCGGAATCGGAGGGGGGGCCCACTTACCCTTATTTATACCCACCCCTTCCACCGTTGACGAGAGACCCCTCGAGACCTCCCAGTGAAGAAATGGAGATTGGACGGGGAAAAAATCGTTCGACCCGGTTTGACGAGACAGAGAGAGGACTCGGACCGAGCCGAAACGGAGGCACGCGTCCAGCTGTGCCTTCACCGCGCATTCGAACGGCTTGGTCTTCCTCTGTCAGAATTACAAAAAAATCCTCGCGTAATTGAGAAATCACGAATCTCCCCTCCCCGAGGCTGATAAAAACAAGGCGGGCGTCGGAACGGTCAACCAATTGCCATCGGGCCGTCCGATTGACCAGCCCGGTGCGGTACCCACGGCGGCTCTGATCATCTGGATCAGCCGCCGCCGTCGCCGGTGGGCCACTCTCTCCTCGGCGCAGTTATGACGCCCAAATGCCGCCTTCTGCATGCCGCGCCGTCGTCTTCCGCGCGCGCGCGCACGGGCGGCCGTCCGTTTCCTGCGCGAGCGCGCGACGGCGCGACGGGACGTGCCGGCGGGCCCGCATTAACACGGCGGAGGCGGCTGCTCCGGCCGACAGGGGGAAGGCCCCGCCGGCTGCAGCGCCGCGCGATTCACGTCCCCATTAATGATGTGTGACGCCACTTCAGAGCAGGTTCCCACTGACCTCTCATACATATATATCAATCTCTCGTGGCGTATCTTCTTGGAAGCTCTGGTATCGTGGGGACTCTCGCCAGCGTATTATATGCGCGCGTTGCTGGACAGCTGGTCTTGTAGGAGCATTCGATCCCACCGATTTGATCCGACGGTGACTGTGGACCCATCGATATAAAAAATGTCTTTTTCCCCTCGAGCAGGAGAGAGAGAGAGAGGAGATAGAGAGAGAGAGAGAGAGATGAATGGAGGAGGGGGGTGGGGAAGCAGATTTCGCTTTATGGTGCAAATAATCGGACTGGGAATTTATTGTGGGTCCAGCCCGAGTTAAAGATTAAATTAAAGAGAAGCCCTCGTGGTTAACAATAGTGCTCTTCTGCCCCCAATTTCCAAGGAGATCGCCGGCCGGTGTCAGAGGGAGAGTTCGGACGCGGACAGCCGCCGAGCCTTTCATTCATTCATTCGTGGGCGCTGTTTGAAAGGTTCGTTCCAACAGTATCCACAAAAGGGCGAACACATTGGATTCCCTGCTCGAGGCTTCGCCGGCGGAGGAAGGACGCTGTTGGCGCCGGTGCGCGGCGGCGCCGGCGATAATTGCCCTCTGCCCTGATTCCAGCCCCCCCCAATTCTGCGCACGGCGGAGACGAGCCAGCGCGCCCGCAATAAGCGAGCGCGACGAAGCAGGACGACGCCGGGCAGGCGCGGCGTCCTGCTCTGCGCAGAAGCTCCCCGGAGTTAAAGGGGAGCGATGAATGGCATTAAAAGGGGCTTGACGACGAGCCTGCTGCAATAAATCTGGCCTTCGCGACTGCCTCACCATCTTCATGTTCCATCAGAGTGGTTGCGGAAGAGCGCGGCGGTCATCTGCTCGGCGGTCCGTCCCCTCTTCATTCACTGCCAACCTGCAGCCGACGCAGACCGCCGTCGGCGGGTGTTCTAATAATTCCGGAGGCAGGTCACCCCGTCCAAAGGGATGCTATGGTCCGATTAATTAAATAATTTTCCTTTTTTTCCTCTCTGATGGGCCTTTTTTGGGCCGAAATGAAGTGGGCTTCTATTTACTTCCTCAGCCTTTTCGTGGCCCGAGATGGATGCCGATTCTAAGCGGACCACGTTCAAGATTGGAGATCTATTCGACTCGCTACGATCAGCAAAATATTCCTATTTCCAATCCGTTTTAAATTTTTATTTAATAATTTATATTTTACTAAAAAACCCTCGGTACTACATCGAAGCCAATTTCGTGGTAGAAATAAATAAATAAATAAATTTTGAAAAAAAATGCTATAATCCGCACCGTGGGAAGGGGGTGTCCCGCCGCACCAGCATTACCCGTCGTTCTCCCTGTCCGGGGCGGCGGTTCGACCGCGTGCTGGCGGAAGGCGGACCATCCCGACGAGGGGGGTGGTGGGAGCCGGACCAACGGCTTCCTTGCGGTGTCCTCACCGTGCAGTCACCACACCCCTCCCAAGAGTAGCTGTCTGATGCGAGGCAGCCGCACCGGCGAACTGGGCGGCTCGTCCTCGGGGACCGCGGGCGGTTGCGGGCTCAGCTCGCCGTCTAGGTTTTTTATTTTATTTTATTTTATTTGTTGAGCGATATTAACCGGAAATTTCTAATTTTATCCTAATGGCGGTACTCTTATCTCTTCATCTATCGTGTAGGAAGAGGTAAAGGGGAATTAATAAATGTTAATTATATTATTTAAATATACAGCCGTTCTCGCCAGCGTGTGTGTGTGCGTCTCTCTTAGGTCGAAGCCACGTGGCTCCTGCCTTACGCCGAGCCAAGCAGCCAGCGTCATCGTCGCCCCCCATCGAGTTGCCGGTCCAAGCCCTTCTCTCCCGCCAGTCCACCTCGGCTACGAGCCTCCTCCCGTCTCGGTGGCCTTCTTCCCCCCGTTTCTCCCCGACCGCCCCCCTTAACGGTGGGAAAACGAAAAGGGGAAAGGGGGAAGGAGGGGCTGGGGGGGAGGAGGGAAAAGTGCGAGGCAAAATCCATTCCCGTGATTGTCGATTGCGGGGGCGCTGGATCATCTGTTGTTGCCGGCTTCTGCCTCTCCCCCCTGGGATATCCGTTTGATTTTCATATTGTCGATTGGTTCAGTGCCGCGAGGACGTTGTCGGGTCGGGGGAGGGACGGCGCCGGCAGGGGAGCCTGCGAATGGCGCTGTTCAGAAGATTCTTCTATCGGAAGCCGCCAGATCGGCTCCTGGAGATCTCTGAGAGGGTATATGGTAATGCTTTCGCCCTGACTGTCCTTTTGTGGCCCGGAATCCTTCAACGGGAACGGAATTATGCTCATACGCGTGATTTCTTAGCGGAGCTGCGTAGAATTTTCTAGTGTCTTTCGTCTTCACTAGAAGGGGAAGGCGTGCCCGATGGCTTCATTTCTCTAAAAGACACTCTGAGCTTCCGTAGCCTTCGATCGAGGAACGGTGGTCTTCTGACGTCAGGAGGGATAGAAGTGGGCGTCAATTTTGTCCGTTCTAATCGACGCTCTCACTCCTCAATCAATCATCTGTTTCATGCCTTCATTCATTTGAAGAAATCTGTCGGTGAAACGCAGAAAATTATTGGTCTTTGAAAATTTTTTACTCATCACATTATTTTGGCGATACATCATTCTATTTTCCACCAAATAATGGGTGTTGATTCTGATACTTGCTAGAAGGGAAATGGCTCCGTGTAACTTCGAATAATTTTGTCACCCTTCTTACAAAATCTACTGAACATATGGATTTTAAAATTTCTCTGCTTTTATCTTTAATTCCTTTCAAAGTTCTAATCTCTTGTGATGCTCGTGTCCATGCATGGTGCAGTGTTTGATTGTTGCTTCGCCACTGAGACACTTGGGGAACTTGAATACAATAATTACATCAGCAGCATCATGGAACAACTGCAAACTTATTTCCCCGAGGCATCTTACATGGTTTTCAACTTCACAGAACGAGCTAAGGGGAGTCGGACTTCCGACATACTATCAAAGTGTGATATGAAAGTCATGGATTACCCTCAGGATTATGAAGGCTGTCCCTTGCTCCCGTTGGAGATGATCCGCCACTTCTTGAAGTCAAGTGAGAGTTGGCTATCATTGGAAGGGCAACAAAACGTATTGTTGATGCATTGCGAGAGAGGAGGTTGGCCCGTGCTTGCATTTATGCTTGCAGGACTTCTACTTTATCGAAAACAATACACAGGGGAGCAGAAAACTTTGGAGATGGTGTACAAGCAATCCCCTAGGGAACTTTTTTTATCCTCTCAAAACCATCAGCCTTCTCAACTGAGATATCTTCAGTACATTTCCAGAAGGGATTCTGATTCAGATTGGTCACCTTTAGAAGCATGCTTGACCCTGGATTGTCTAATTCTTTCATCCGTTCCCAATTTCAGTGGCCAGGGGGGTTTCAGGCCAATAGTTCGTGTTCGTGGTCAAGATCCCCTGACCCCTGCGGAGAGAACTTCCAAAGTTATTTTTTCGTCACTAAAGACTAAGAAACATGGCCGGGACCGCGGACAGGTGACCCTTTTTCTTCATGGAAGTACAAGCTTTTTTTCTTCAGGTTGACTTGTGGAATTCCCGTTGATAAATTCTGTCGCTGCAGGCGGGTGGTTCACCTGTAAAGGTGAATGTCCATTGTCGTGTCCAGGGGGATGTAGTTCTTGAATGCCTATATTTGGGTGGGGATCTACAACACGAGGAACCGATGTTCCGGGTTATGTTTAACACATCATTCATTCAAGGTAACACATTGATACTGAACCGTGATGAAATTGATGTAATCTGGAATTCCAAGGATCAGTTCCCAAAAGACTTCAAAATGGAGGTAGGTACCCGTATTTTCTTTACTCTGACGTAGTTGTATGATTTGAGGTGAAGACACATACATGTCTGAATTCAGGTACAATTTTCGGACTCGGATTCCGTTGGATCTGAATTGCCCATGGAAGATGCAGCCGAAGATGAGAATGAGATAGAAGGTGCTTCTGGAGAGGAGTTCTTTGAAGCTCAGGAAATTTTTAGTAATGCAGACTTGGAGGAAGCAAGGAGGGAATCTGACTTCCACATTGCTCAGATGATGAGTCCATTCAGGGAAGTAGATCAAGAAGAAGGCATTTCAGTCATGAAAGATGAACTAAAGAGCACGCTAATGAGAAATGCTGAGCATGGCATTGTTAATCCTGCCAACCAAAAGGAAAATGGTCTAAATGAGGAGATTCAAACGCAAGAGATCCCACTTCTCACATCTCACATGAACAGCAGATTAGTTATTGAAAACTTTGGAAATGATGAAGAGAAAATGTCAACCCAAACTGGAAGTAAAATTCAGGTGAGTAACAAACTAGAGAATTATGGTCTTGCAGGTGAAGTGAAGCCCAGAATAGAAACCATCCTACCTGGGGAAGGCAAGGTAGTCATGGACATTGAAAGCGTTGACGTTGGTACCAACAATGAAGATCTCTTATTTCCATCATATGAATCAGAAGACATGATCATTATTCGCAGCGTGAGTAATTTTGTTCCTCGAGAGGTCAAGAGTGATGAATTCGTTGCTGAAGCACTGGGTGATGCAACTATGGGCCAGATGCAATCTGCTGAGTTCAATATTGGCATAGAACAGAACATCCGGTCCATTGAATCAGAAAATCTAGGGATGTCCTTAGAATCTGGCGATCTTATACAGATTTCAGGTCAAATTACATTGAAGAAGCCAATCACTTGCAATGATAGGCCACCTTCATATCCAGCCTCATTCGAACAAACATGTGAAGTAGACAAATCACAGAGCAACTGTTTGAACCCAACAAAGCCAAAGACTGTATCCAGGTGGATCTCTCCAAAGAAAAGCTCTAGTGCCACTTCTGTGCATTTACCGTTGCATCCTCCATCAAGATACAATAGTGCTCCGCCTGCTTTGGCCATTTCTGCAATCACTCAAGACAGTGATGCATATACAAATTCGGAGCCTCTATTGCCTTCTTTTTCTGCCCTGGCAGAAACATCTCCTTCGAGTATTACATCATCTCAGAATCCATCTACTTGCACCACAGTTGAATCTTCTCTCCCAACCCCACCGTCTACCCCACCACTTTCTCCTCCACCATTACTGACTGGGGCAATAGACCATGCCCCTCCTCATTCACCATGGTCTTCTTCATTGCCACAAACTGTACCCATTCATTCCAAAGTAACACCTCAAAATATGTTGTCCGCACCCCCTCATTTTAGGGGTGCGCTAGCAGCTTTCCAATCATCTTCTTGTTCTGCTACTCAACACTATACTCCTCTCATGAAGGTTAGTACTCCTCCCACACCGACCCCACCTCCCTGCCCTCCACAACATTATTCCAGTTGTGACATGGTTTTACCAGTGGTCCCTTCCCCTCTGCTTCCAAATCCTCCACCTCCATCTCCTCCGCATGTTCGGATGTCTTCAACCCCACCCCCACCACCCCCAGCACCACCACCTCCTCCTCCAAGGGTGGGGAAACAACCTGCTCCAGTGCTGTTCCCTTCAAGAGGAAGACCAACCCTCCCGCCTCCCATACCACCTCTGAGGCTTCAAGCACCTTCTCCTCCACCATCATCCACTCCTGAGGTTGGTTCTCAAACCCAGCTGCCTCCTCCACCTTTGTCTCCTCCTTCCTCCAGGGTCAATGGCTGTGCTCGATCTCAATATCGGCCACCTCCTCCACCTCCTCCGCCTCCCTTCAAAGCAGTACATGGGGTTGCTTTGTCTCCATCTCCTCCACCTCCTCCTCCTCTACCTCAACCATCTCCAGTACTTCCACAGCCTCCACCACCTCCTCCACCTCCTCCACCTCTTTTTAAAGCACATGGGGTTGCTCTGTTTTCTTCTCCATTTTCACCACCTCCATCACCACCTCCACCTCCTCCACCTTTTAGAGGGCATGGGGGTGCAGTGTCTTCATCGTCATCTCCATGTTCGCCATCTCCACCACCTCCTCCACCTCTTACTCTTACCAGAGCACACGGGGATGCTTGGTCTGAATCTCCTCTATCTCCATCTTCACCACCTCCTCCACCTCCACCACCACCACCACCACCACCTGCTAGAGAGATTGGTGCCCCACCTCCGCCTCCACCTCCACCTCCACCACCACCACTTCATAGAGGGATTGGTGCCCCACCTCCGCCTCCACCTCCACCTCCACCACCACCACTTCATAGAGGGATTGGTGCCCCACCTCCGCCTCCACCTCCACCTCCACCACCACCACTTCATAGAGGGATTGGTGCCCCACCTCCGCCTCCACCTCCACCTCCACCTCCACCTCCACCTCCGCCTCCACCTCCACCTCCACCTCCACCACCACCACCACCTCTTAGAGGGATTGGTGCTCCACCTCCGCCAACACCTCCACCTCCTCCACCACCACCACCTCTTAGAGGGATTGGTGCTCCACCTCCGCCAACACCTCCACCTCCTCCACCACCACCTTTTAGAGGGATTAGTGCTCCACCTCCGCCACCACCTCCGCCACCACCACCACCACCTCCACCACCTCTTCGAGGGATTAGTGTTCCACCTCCACCTCCTCCACCACTACCTCTTAGAGGGATTAGTGCTCCACCTCCGCCACCACCTCCGCCACCACCTCCTCCACCACCACCACCACCACCTCCACCACCTCCACTACCTCCACCACCTCTTCAAGGGATTAGTGTTCCACCTCCACCTCCTCCATCACCATCTCTTAGAGGGATTAATGCTCCACCTCCGCCACCACCTCCACCTCCTCCACCACCACCTCTTAGAGGGATTAGTGCTCCACCTCCGCCACCACCTCCACCTCCTCCACCACCTCTTAGAGGGATTAGTGCTCCACCGCCGCCACCACCTCCACCTCCTCCACCACCTCTTAGAGGGATTAGTGCTCCACCGCCGCCACCACCTCCACCTCCTCCACCACCTCTTAGAGGGATTAGTGCTCCACCGCCGCCACCACCTCCACCTCCACCTCCACCACCTCCTCCTAGAGGGATTGGTGCTCCACCTCCACCTCCACCTCCACCTCCACCACCACCTCCTAGAGGCATTGGTGCTTCACCTCCGCCGGCACCTCCATCTCCACCACCACCTCCTAGAGGCATTGGTGCTTCACCTCCGCCGGCACCTCCACCTCCACCTCCACCACCACATCCTAGAGGCATTGGTGCTCCACCACCGCCAGCACCTCCACCTCCTCCACCACCACCTCCTAGAGGCATTGGTGCTCCACCTCCGCCAGCATCTCCACCTCCACCACCGTCCCCTAGAGGGATTGGTGCTCCACCTCCACCAGCACCTCCACCTCCACCACCACCTCCTAGAGGGATTGGTGCTTCACCGCTACCAGGACCTCCACCTCCTCCACCACCTCCTCCTAGAGGGATTGCTGCTCCACCTCCGCCACCACCTTCCCCTGGAAGACGTGTATCAGACCCCCCAGCACCACCAAGGGCTCCAGGTGCTCCCTCACCTCCTCCACCTCCTGGAGGACGGGGATCAGGTCCCCCAGCACCACCAAGGGCCCCAGGCGCTCCCCCGCCACCACCACCTCCTGGAGGACGGGGATCAGGTCCCCCAGCACCACCAAGGGCCCCAGGCGCTCCCCCACCACCACCACCTCCTGGAGGACGGGGATCAGGTCCCCCAGCACCACCAAGGGCCCCAGGCGCTCCCCCGCCACCACCACCTCCTGGAGGACGGGGATCAGGTCCCCCAGCACCACCAAGGGCTCCGGGCGCTCCCCCGCCACCACCACCTCCTGGAGGACGGGCATCAGGTCCCCCAGCACCACCAAGGGCTCCGGGCGCCCCCCCACCTCCGCCTGGTGCCATTGTTTCTCAAGCATCCTTAAATTCCAATGTTAATGGAAGAGGGCGTGGTCTAACACGGCCAGGCGGCCAAAATTCTGCGTCTACTCCTCGCAAATCTACATTAAAACCCTTGCATTGGGTAAAAGTAACACGAGCGGTTCAGGGAAGTTTGTGGGCTGAGTTGCAGAAGTATGATGATTCTCCAAGGTATCAGATTTTGGTTGCATCTATTTCTTTTGACATATTATCTGTTTATCCATTGTTTTCATGACGATTTGCTCTTTTTTGAGGCAATATATTTTATTAGTGGCCGAACTCTTGAATTACTGCTTGGTCGACGACCACGTGCATTTGTCTCTGAATTTCAGGATTGCACGTACTTTAATAATTTGCATAATTCTTCCATTTTCCTTTTATTTGGGAGATTTTTTTTCCCTTCAGGTTTCTATATCATTAAACGTTAATATTCACCTTCTTTATTTTAGTGCATCAGAATTTGATGTGTCAGAACTGGAAAGCCTTTTTTCTGCTGTGGTTCCAAAATTGGATGACAAGTCTGGCGATAAGTCAGGGGGGCGTCGCAAGTCTGTTGGTGCTAAACCTGATAAAGTCCACCTGGTATGATTCAGAAAATCTCTCCGACTACTTTCCTAATTCTTATTCTCAATAGCCTTTGCCATTTTGACCGGTATGTGATTATTTTGTGCGCATATTAAATCTTTATTCATGTACATTTTGCTCTAGCAGTCTCTCTTTTTTGGTTTATTTTGTGCTCATGATTTCTATATATATATATATATATATATATAACCTAAAGTGAGGGGCTTTGTTTCCTACTAGAAAAAGAAGGCCGATAATTTTAAATGCTTCAATGACAAAAATATGATGGTTCGAAACATGGAATAACTTGATGTACATCAGCGAGCTGTAATTATGAACATTAGTCCTACCAAATTCTTAATACCAACGCTCAGATACTCTATGGTGGATATGTTTCCATAAACCTGCCTTTGAATATTTTTTGATATAAGAGGATCTGAAGCATTATACATAGAAATGGGTTTGACAAGAAGTAGAACTTTCTCTGAGATTTTTCATATCTATATATGCTTCTTACTCCTTCCTACCTTAAGTTGATTGAAATTCTAGCTGATCTTCCGAAAGGCTTAGAACTTGTTACTTGCTACATTACCTGGTTAGAAATCTCCATCCATTTAGTCTACAAAACGTTTAAAGTTGGCAAGTATTTCCTCCAGCAGTTTCAAACTTGTGGAAGAGTCTTTGAACCAACATCATAAGAGAAATGTCTACACAAAGAGTCAACTTCTGTTAATGACGCCAAGTAAACAATAAAATCTCTAATATCTCTTCACAGAATCAATTTACTAGCTACATTTTTTCAGAGATCATTATCCTGCTCCCTGTCATTTGTTTTAAATAATCAGATTAGATCCGCAGGTCCAGCCTATGATAACCTGCAGATCATTCACAGAAATTCTCTACTGATGAAGAAAACACACATCAATCAAAACTTGTTTTGTGGGTCTTGATTACCGTCAAGTGGGATAGCCTATCAAAACATAGTCGACTTCTCAGCTTCAGCCCATTCTAACGAACTGTTGTTACTCTCTAGTATGACCAGCTGTTCATTATAGTTTGCATAATAAGTGACGACGTAGATATAACAACAGATGACTTAAGTGTTAACAAGAGAACATTGTAACGTAAAAAATTCGCTGCAGTGTTAAAAAGAGATTATTGAGTTTGTGAGATGAAGATAATATTAATGTTCAGGATTTCGTACCTGAAAAATCCAGATAGTAAATTCTCACTTCAATTAGTGTCAAGTTCTCCTTTCATCACTGGGCAAGGAAGAAATATTGCTGTCACTGCGTTAGCATCAAATTGCTTCTGTCTTATTTGTTTGACATAATCATAGTAGTGGATTTTTGTGGCCCACCCCGCGGAAAAAAAAAGGAAAAAGAAAAAAGAAAAGCCAAGTGGCTGACATCGGTAAATCTCTTGCAGGTTGACCTCAGGCGAGCCAATAACTGTGAAATTATGCTTACAAAAGTGAAGATGCCATTTACTGATATGATGGTAAGCCTGCTCTATCAAGATCCCTGTAGATCGATAACTTTTTTGTCTCCAATTACTTACTCTCCCACTTCATGGTCTTAGGTTCCTCTGCTCTATCTGAAAACCAAATAATCGTTATTCATGAATATTTGCATTCTTTTAGTTTAACCAAACCTACATGGCTTTACCTTTTATGGTAAATGACCATAACAGGGCAGGGATGAAAGTTGTTCATCTATCTGATTTTGATTGTGCTGAGTGGTTGACTAAGTCGTGTCTCTGTCTTATCATCTGATACCACCATCTTGCTTGTGGCTTGTGACCCACCCTCTCCATGCACTCCTTTTGTTTTAGTTTCACTAACGGACCGTCATGATGCTTAAACTCTGTCATGTGTGGGCATCCACACCATAAGGGTAGATTGAATACAGCCTTCGATGTCAGAGAGAAATGGCGATCTCAGACATCAAGAGATTGAGGACGAACTCTGCCACTGTATTCACACTTGGGGGGTGGATGTCAATAGGATTGGCTTCTACTCAATCAACCCATGGGTTGGGTGACGATATTGAATTGATAAGGAGGGAACAGAAAGAAATATGTCAAGGTAAATTCGTCGGAAATGATAGCATCATGAAGAGAAATGCCTCTTCTGAGCTATTGAGGAAAATGAGGTCTGTACGGAACTGGAGAGGTTTCCGCCAAGTGAGATTGGATTTCCGATGGCTACACTGAGAGAAATAAGTTTATTTCTGCCTTCTCTTACTTCATGCCGATGTTATTTTGGCTGCTGACTCTTCAGCATTCAGGAAAGGGAGCCCATTAGTGTGTTAGTGACAGGTTTTTTCTGGTGATGTCCGATAGTCTTAGCTTCTCAAGTAGGCATCTACGTCCCAGGTATAACATGAACTTGAGATAGTTTATTTTTTCGATTTTATTTTATAACTTAATAGAGGGATTAGATAAGAACGGAAAAGGATTACAGACAGAAAAGAATATTAGATCAGAAGGAAATTGGTTTATCTCTGGCACTGGACAGAAATAAAGAAAATTCTGCCGGTGGCTCGCCCAAGACATGGGAGTCTGTAGTTCTATTCTCAGCTTTTGCAATGTGACCCAGAGCAGAAATTTTGGTCTATCCATCTCGTTTGCATGAGTGGAAATTCTCTGATGTTTTCATAAGATCGGGAAGAAGATCTTGTATCAAGGTGCATATGGTCAATGAGGTCGGGAAGGAGACTGCACATTCTCTTGTTTATGAGGTGTTGGTTTAATGAGAGCTTATCAAGTGTCTTAAGAAGTAGAATGTAAGCTTTCATTATGCTGATAAAAGAACGTCAGTCATCATATGTTTTGAATTTAAAGTTGTGGTGCATGCTAAGTTTGGCAACGTATGATGAGGCAGCCTATATTCATACACCGAACACTGGTGGCAACCATCGAATTAAGAAATTCATTGCATGGGAGTCGATGACGGGGATGTTGACTCCTGGGCATAGAGACATCTTAAAGAGCAGAACAGTTGAATTCATTCAGCATAACTGTGAACTTTTAGTATGATGTCATCCTTTTGATGTGCATAGCTGCTGTCCATCCCGTCTTCTATCTTTTCTTCGCAATCGTGTTTAAAACGCTATTTTTATAGTGTATATTCCATGAACTCCATTACATCCCACCAAATTTTACTGATTTCCAGGCCGAAGAAACCATCAAGTGTTTTTGAGAGGATCGGCCTTGCATGGTTTTCACAATCTTGGTTTAAGTCACGGTTTTTTTTCTATGGTTTGTTTCAAAGTGCAATGGCAGTATTCTTGTAAATCCCATTTTCTTTTGAATGTTCAGTGCAAACGCGACACTATCCACTCTGAAGAGAAAATGGCTTCATGAATCAAACCGTTAAAACAAGGCTTAGTTACCTGGTGCTAATAACTGCCACATGACATGCCAGATGTATGCATAGCTATACTTTTCTCCAGGGATCTTGGACTATCTAAGGGACTCCGAAAACAGATATTTGCTGAATATATATATATATATATATCAATGAAGTCGTTTGTTCCACATGATTTGGTGTTTTTTTTAATTTCCAGGAAAATTTTGACTATTGAAAGATATTTATGCCAGGATGGTATATTAGCTGAGGTTATTTTATCCTAGAAGTTCTATGCAGGGTTCAATTGCTAGCTAGAAACATACAAAGATATTCATTGGTGTTTCTGATACTTTTCTGTTGCTTCAGGTTGCCGTCCTGGCATTGGATGATTCTATATTAGATGTTGATCAAGTGGAAAATTTAATTAAGTTCTGCCCCACAAAAGAGGAGATGGAGCTCCTAAAGGTGCATTTTCCAAAGCTGTTTATAATCCCTAAGCAACAACCATTTAAATTATTAATCCTCTGAATTGTTTTTTTTGGTTTCCTACTCTCCTTGTTGGCAATTTCATCTTTTGTTTCAATTCTATGTGACGATTTTAGTAACACATTTTCCCAAATAGGGCTACGCTGGTGACAAGGAAAACTTGGGCAAATGTGAGCAGGTATGAGCTATGTGGAAACATATTATTACGAATGATTTTTTGATGTATATTCAATGGATTGTTTGTTACCTACTACTGAATGCCAATGTTTCTGTAACAACTCCAGAATAAGGGATCACAAGAACCTGCAGTGAATGGAAGAGAGGGAAGAAGTGAAAACGCGAGAGAGAGAGAGAGAGAGAGAGAGAGAGAGAGAGAGAGAGAGAGAGATCACGGAGGGTCGAAACCCTAATGTCTGCGGGGTTACGGAGCCCTGCGCTCCCAGTCTGGCTGCCCTACTCCGTTGGCAGCCCCTTCCTCCCGTCCCCACAGCCCCCTTTATATAAGTTCCCTGGTGTGACCCTAGACTTAACTGGGCCGGCCCATTAGCGCACCCTGCTTCTGGGCCATTTTCCTCTTACGTGAGTACGTTAGACCTGAGTGTCTCACAATTTCCAAGATAAACAAATTTATTTACTTTCTGGACACATCTATTTCACTTGTCATTTGGAGTGGTACTGGAATTTAATGCTTATATTGTTCTAGATGCTAATAGATTAATTGTTGATGAATACTCAGACAATGATTTGAAGATTGTATTTGCACCATTAATGAGAAATTTTGACTAAGCCGATGTCAATCATAAAGTCCTCCCAAGTTTCTGACTGCTGGTACGACCGTTTATATAATAAGTGTGATGCACAGAAGAGGAGTTTCGTGGTTTCAGTTGGCAGGCAGCTACTGATGTTTTCCTCAGAATACGCTGAGCCAGCGTCAACAAACAGAGCACACTGGGATATTTGCACATCAATAAAAAAGTACTGTTCCCTAAAAAGACGGGGACCTTATTTAGAACCTAATAAGCTTAGACATTTCAGCCCACGTTCTGCTCATGTTTTTCTACCTTAAGATCTATTTTCACCTGAGATTGAAAGAAAGTGCATTACTCCGAACATGTTTCTTTTACATTCTTCAGTCACTTCTGTCAAACCTGCCAGTCTAGATCTGAGACATTTTGATGGCGACATTTATAGTGCTAAATCACATTATATTTGTCTTGCTTTTGTACAAATCAGTTAATGAAATGCCAGGCGTTATTATCTTGTTTTTCTTGCTTCTATTTTGACACAAATGAAATAACCTAAAAATCTTCATTTTTTATTTAATTGATAAAGCCGGTCCTTATCTCTATGTTCTTACTCTGATCCTACGCACTTGAATAATCATCCCTGAAAGGAATTTACATTGCCTAATGTACCTGTCTTGAAACCTTCTCATCTGAGAAAGTGACTGATCACTTGTTTTCCGCCTAGATCTTCTTTCTTTTTACTTGAGAATTGTATCTAATGTTGTTGCTTCTTAGTAAAAGTTTTAGTCTTCTATTTTTTACTTCATAAGAATTTTAACAAATTGAGGATGTGTTTTTTTAAGCTCCTGTTGATTCATTAAGTAAATTTTATGGGATGACAATCATTTGTGATTTGGAGACGATGATTTACCCTGAATTTCAGTTCTTCCTGGAGTTGATGAAGGTTCCACGAGTAGAATCAAAGCTAAGGGTGTTTTCGTTCAAGATTCAGTTTGGCTCCCAGGTCATCCATGTGAATTAGTGCCGTTATAAACTGTATAAATATATTTGATTTTTTCACTGAAACTTTCTTCTTGCAGATATCAGATTTTAGAAATAGCTTAAACACAATCAACTCTGCATGTGAGGAGGTATTTATTCACTTGGGCTCTCTTTTTCATCCAGTCGCTTTTGGTATTTTTTTTCTAATATCTTCACATTCTTTGTATGGTGCTTTGCTAGGTACGAAATTCTATCAAGTTGAAAGAAATAATGAAGAAGATTTTATTTCTTGGGAATACTTTGAACCAGGGAACGGCAAGAGGTAAAATAAGTTCTTTGACGATGCTGATATTTTATTGTTCGTTTCGTGATGATTTGATTGGGCTGATGGATGGAAAAAAATCTCAATCAATTATGTAATTTTTCGTATACAACCTCGCGTAAATGGTACACCATGTAAACTGTCGATTCGCTAATTCCTTAATTGCTGTCCTATTGGGGATATAAAGATAAATTATCTCCATGCGCCTTTGAATACCAATGATGGGGGGTCTTGTTCTTAAAGTCCAATCCCCCATCTCAATAGAAATTCTCTATTGAGATGGTTGAGTGATAATGATTGAGATGATCCCATTAAATAGTAGGCGTCAGACTAGGAAACCATCTGATAGCGTGGAACAGCTTTTTACAGGGTCATGACACAACGGGTGATTGTCTTCATATGTCTATATACAGTGATTTGATATGTCAGGTCCGGTAAAGTGATAAGTGGGTTACCTGAGTGCACGTAGATGTGTGCATGAACGAGAGAGTTATGCAGAAGTTACCCAATTCCTTTAGTGTAAACATTAGATAAGGGGAATGGTTTATGTTATGAAGATAAAGAGGCAGAAAGACAAATGTGGAGAGGGTGATCTTTCATAACATTTTGTGAGTAGATTGTGCCCATGGAAATGGCACAATACATTGTAATATGGTGTACGAATAATGCTGAACTGTCAATTTGTTTGCGAGCTACTCATTCTTGACTATCTTGGATACTTCTACGCTGATCACTCATACGTTTTTTTACTGATCAGCAATTATTGATCTGTACAGGTTCTGCTATAGGATTCCGCTTGGACAGCCTTCTGAAGCTAACAGACACTCGTGCTACTAACAACAAAATGACTCTTATGCATTACCTTTGCAAGGTACTGAATGAATTAGTTTGATTTCAATTGGAAGGATAAGACCTGACAGTATATGATTACTCTTTTAGAGACACTTTAGGCTTCGCAGAAACTGTAAAGAAAACCTAAAATGGAATTTTGACTGTTTTATGTGCTATAGTTCCTCTGTCAAAGTGCAGTTTCGGTGTTGTTCTGTTTCACTCTTTCACTTTGACTTCCTGATGTCAATATTTTCATTGATCAGTTTCCATGTTTCTCTATCGCACTGTACCTACATTTTCGTAGCACTTTTGTGGACCTTTTAATCGAATGACTTGTGTAGAAATATTTTTGCGTTTACAAAATCCATCACAATGAAATGATAATCCTATCCTTTTTCTTTATATTTCTTTATCGATTTTTCAAATTTCAACATTTTTTGTTGCATTGAAGCTGCTGGTAGCTCTCTTTTAGAAGGGTGGTGTTAAGGAATTTCTGGAAGTCAGAGCTAGGATTAGACCGTTGACCTTTGTTTGTGAAGTGGTTATAGAAGTTAAGATCATATGAGTTAGTTCTTGAGGGCAAGATAACGGTTAAATTGGAGTTTCTGGTTGAATAGCGGTGATCTCTGGTTGCGGGGCAAAGTTTGGTTCAATAGAGGTTGGTTAAAGAAATGCTGGTTAATCATCATAATCGGTTTTCCAGGTTTTTTACCTTTGTATGTCCTGATAGATGGGGCAGGTGAATATAAATGTAAAATTTGTGGTGAAGAAGCTCAAACAGTGGGTGATTTCATGAGTGAGTTCCTGGGTGAAGAAGTAGAGTCATCTATCTGTGAAGACTGTAATGGTCTCTTCTAGCGACTTGAGGATTAATTTTCAACTCTGCCACCAGTGGAACTTTTGGTGCGGTGGAATAGGAAATCGGTTACTAAGGTTATTTGGAGAAGCTACAAAGTGAGGGAAGGTACTTTCTTGCTGTTTCAAAATCAGTATTTTAAAAACCAGCTGAACAAAATGGATGAAATGTTTTCAGTTGTATACACTCATATATAATATCACTTAGTGGTTATTTTTATTTAAAGCTTCCCAATGGTTGACAAAAAATTTACTTGGAAATCATAGGGGAAGTAGTCTTCCTTTTCGTTCTGGCACAACTTCCACGGTCACTTAAGGGGAGATGCTTCCTCCCTTCAGCTTCATTCTTCTTTTTGATATCGTATGATCTCACGTCATTGTGTGTGGTAGGATCTTTCCTCTTCCTTTCACCATAAAAATTTTCGCCTTTTGGTGAAACTAGAAAGATAAATTATGAGTTACACTTTATTCTGATCGGCCTGGAGAGTCCTGTCTATTTTTAAACACTTTTTTGACGGTAACAATGAGAAGAGACAGGTTTTGTACTGGTAGCTTCGTCTTTTCTTATTGAGAGGGGTTGCTTTAAATAGAAGCATTATTTTCGTGAACAGAAGCAACGAAAAGTAAACTGCAGGAAAAGAGCAGCAGGGGAAATCCTACTGAAATATAAGAACCAGAAAAAACTTTTGCTTACTAACAAGGCTGTACTCTGGTGAGAGACATGATAGAAAAAAGATTGTTTCCTGTTCTGATCGTATTCCGCAGGTTAAATTGACGCTTATCTGCTATATCTATTCCTTCACAAGATGAACGTAAGCACAATTTAAGTGTCTTTTGACTTTCATTTAAAGATTTCTGAAAACCTTTTATGTAAAAATGATCAATGATCCTATATTTAATGGACTATATCAGCTACCAGGGGATCATTAAGATGGTTGAGCTGGTCCCGGTAATTTTGTAGGTGGAAAAAAAACTTCAACTTAGATGAGATCTCACATATGAGAAAGTTGATGGATTTCCTCACTAAAATCAATTGTTTTAAACAGTTTAATTGAGGGAATCAGGTAACGGTATTGGAAAACCAGAGTCACATACGCGTCATATAGTCTCGTGAAACACTCCCCACAGTAGTCTATCTCCTAAACCATGACGAAACAAATAGGTTATGCCCCATTTTGAGGTTTGCATAATGAAACTCAGACCATCTGAGGCTTATCTCCTCGTCCACTTGCTTCCATGTACATCTTCTTCTCTCCTGGCTTGCAGAATTCTTTCCTGTGTTCCCACTCTGTACACCCCGAATGGTCTACGCCTTTCTGGATACTAATTATTTGTATTTTGTTTCTAATGCTTTTGATATTTAGCGCATAAAATTTGAATTTATTAATATGTGATCTGGTGACATTTTATGACCAAATATCAATATGGGGTAATGTTTGTAAATCTAAGTGGAGTACGTTAAATCATTGTAATAGTCTGGGTTACTGTTTTACTGATTTGTTTTTCTGCACCTTCAAATCAAAAGAGGAAATCAAATCCAGCCATGAAGATGGGATTGGCTTTACCATACACCATTTTCTTCTGGTATTCATGCATAGGAGATACAAACGTTAGCTCATCGTATAGATCATTGGAAGGTCGTTCAAAGATCAGTCAGACTGTTTTTAAGAGATTTTTTCATAAAAAATTGTCCATAAAATCGTACATCTTGGAAGTTATTCCTAGTCATAATCAATTTATAGCTAGAAAGTTTTTTATTTATTTTCGAGTCTCGACAGAGGACTGAATATCCTAACCTTAATTTATACTTTTTGTATTCATATTTTTTTGGTAATTTATATATTTTTAGTTGCAATTTATCATAAAGGCGCATTAATTATGTTATGGTTTTATCTTTATTTCATCGTTCTCTCCTTTGACGTAGTGTCAATGTGATATGTTGGCCAAACTTTTTTTGCAGCATGTGTACCGGTGCATGCTTTTTGTAGTTACGTTGGATAATTTTTGCCAATTTGTTATGTTTTCTATGAGACTCTGTATTTTTTTTTTCTCTTGGTAGTTGATTGAGCTTTTTTATTTCATTGGGCTCAGGTACTTGCTGCTAGGTCACCCAATCTTCTAGACTTTCATGTGGATCTCATTAGCTTGGAAGCATCATCAAAGGTTCTAGTCTAGTCATTTGATTTGCATGATATTTTTGTGACAAAATTATGGGGTTTTCTTTATCTGGAATTTTCTTCTTGTGTAGATCCAACTGAAGCCCCTGGCCGAGGAGATGCAAGCTATAACCAAGGGGTTGGAGAAGGTTGAAATTGAGCTTGAAGCATCCGAAAATGACGGCCCTGTGTCAGAAGTGTTTTGCAGGGTAAATCTAAGCATCTTGTCGACCCATATCGTATCCTATTGATGTCCGTAGAACCGGTTGTTGATATGTAGCATATTTTATTTGGATGTAGTTAAACGTTGTAAATATTTTAGAATTGCTTGGACATTTGTTGGATGATTAGAGCGAATATTAAGCTTATTCAAGTTCGTAATTGCCAAGTTGACTATTTTCTCTGTCTATCTTCTTGAGCCTCTTAGTAATGCATTGCATTGAGTTTTTTGCTATATTATGTTTGAATTTGACTTTCAATTTGTAGCTGAAATTTTTTATATTCCTATAGTAAAGCTAGGAAAAGAAATTTTGAGGCCACATGAGATCTGAAAACTGTTTGGGTCATAAAATCTTCTATCTCAGTAGGACAGTCCTTGACCTTATAGCGTTAAGTGCTTTTGTGAAAACCATGGAAGCCCATTAGTAGTCCAAAGGCAATTGTGTAAAACAACATTGGATAGTTTATTTCTACTCGTTGTTGAAGAATATAAAAAAATAGAATTATAAACTTCTGAAATGCCTGGCATGCATCCTTTAGATGTACTTTTACCTTTTCCAAAGTTTCGGAGGACATTGGTTCCTTTGTAAAGTGCATGCCATTGTACATGCTCACTTAATGAAATCATAATTCACATTTTTGATTTCATTAAACTGAATTTAGCACTTCTTTCCCCATTTTCTCGTTACTCGAAAAATGTCTAAAATGTTAAAGGTAAACAGTCAAAGCATCTGAAATATCACGTATTCATATATTCACGTCAGATACCCTCTTTCGTTATTAAATTTAGAGTTTTTCTGTATGGAAGTGTTTTTTTTTCATATTTATTTTGCTGGCCAATGCAATGCATAATTTGCTTTCGAGTTTTCTATGTGCAATCTGTTTACATGAAAAATATTTTGATACTATCAGAGAATCAAAGTGTTTCCAATATTTTGTCTAAATGCCATTGGTTTTTCTGTTATTTAGAAGAAAAAAAATTACCTTTCTTAAAGTTCTGCCTTTAGTGCTTTTTTATTTTCTATTCCCATGATTGATCTTACATCGAAATATGTTTGCTGGTTTTTCTTGTTATCTTTTGTTTCAATTAGACTCTCAAGGAGTTCCTAAGCGTTGCTGTTGCTGAAGTTGAATCACTGACAGCTCTCTATACTGCAGCAGTATGCCACCTCTCATGCTATGTGACTATTGAAGACTAGATTTAGATTGTCTTTCTTATGAATGACTGTGTCATTTTATTCAATGTTTTCAGGGTAGGAATGCAGATGCACTTGCACTCTACTTTGGTGAAGATCCTGCTCGTTGCCCATTTGAACAAGGTGAGCTTCATTTTTGTCCTATTGCTGCTGATCACTGCTGAGATTTTTTGTGTTTGATGTTAGCGCTGATATGATCTACTATGTTACTAGCTTGCCATATGGATTTACCTATCATAAAATCCCTTCTTTGCTTGAATGTGACATTTAAGGTATATTTGCTTCAGCAGTTTTTTTTTCGTTTCTTTCCTTGATGGATATGGTCTTCCATGCATGTTACGGGCTCACATATTGCTAAGTTTGCAAATTTCTGTGAAAATATTTTTGGGATTGATCCATATTTCAATTGGATATTGCATGTTTTTTTAAGAGATTTTCTTGAGTTAAGCATTCAATTTATTATGTCAAATAATTACCTTTTATTGAAGCGGATGTGCCTTGGTTGTTAAATTAAAAATAAATCGAGTTGGTTTTCACGCACCATGCAGGATATTGGTTGGTAGTTGCCATGATCTCGCTAGGCCTAAACATGCTCCGGGGCAATTGATTGTTATGATTTGTAAATGACGATGCTCATAATAGGGGGCATCCATTGTTGTTAGGTTGAGTCTAGATTTAAGGATGTTGGAACCAAATCTTGTCGCTAAAAGTTTTCTCAGGAAGATCCTAACTGTACAGAAAATCGCGATATTCTCTGCTGGTAGAAATAATGCCACGAGGAGCTTTCGGGTTAGTCAGTTTGCAAGACGATGCCCACTGTCTTCAGAGAGACGAGAGGAACGAACAAAAGTTACTCTGTGTGAAAAATTGGTAGAGTAAGTTGAGAAATTTTGATCGCCCAAAATGAGTTCTTGGAAGAATGGTTGAACTGCTACATTTGCCTTGTCGTCAAGAAAATTTCCTCACTTTTGAGATTTTCTCATAAAGGAAGCCTTCCCATCGCTGAGAAGGGCCCTTGCTTATGGTGGAGAGTAATGGGTGGATACATGCATGGTTCATCATCTTCGGTTCCCTTCAAACTTGGTGAGGAGAGTGGCACTATATCAGAGTGGGAGTCTAGTTTCCTCTTGCTCACACCTCTATTCTCGACCTCTTCCTTCTACCACAAAAATGGCTTATGCCACTCGCTTTCAAGTGGTCAAGCCCATTCGGTTGTAGGGGAAGCTATCATTTGGACAGATTAGCTCACAGGGGGTGAAACCAAATGAAGTTAGATACTTTATAAATGATCAAACCAATCTATGCTCAATAGACGATAAACGGCAAGCATATGCCAGCAGTACCAGGATTGGAATACCATCCCACAGATCGTCATTGGCCATTTAGAAGATCGGCAATTACTACCGTTTACTGTCCGTATAGGGCTTATAACTGAGGTCCCTTGAGGGATGTGTGCATGTAACATCTTACGCAAAACACAAAAAAATAAACGAAATTTTTAAGACTCTGAGATTGTAAGTGTAGGTTTTTTTTCCCCTCTCAGGGTGAGAAGTAACTCAGTGTATACAATCTGAGGGAAAAAAAGGAATATAAAGCGAGGCATCAGAGTACCAGGGTTCAGAGACAAAGTCTTACGTGCACAGGAGGAAGCATCCAGGTTCCGCTGTTCAATCCAGTATTAGTACAAGAGAATGATATTTGTGTTCCCCCTAGACTCGAAATTTTGTCTTGTACAAAGTTCTCTTGAAAGTTAAATCCATTGCGTGATATAAATGGTGGTGTCGAAAAAGAGTCCTTGTTGGTTTGACTAACTGGGTTGTGTGAGAACTCCCACAAGCAATGGAAACCCTCGTTGGTTTCCAATTTGAAACCTTGAACATTTTGCATCCAAATTCTTCATTTGAATCTTACCTATGGACCACTGTTTGAGTCAGTTGCGAATATGGGCCTACAAATCTATGTCGAGTCACCCTCCAGAATCCAAATCTGGGATTAAAGTTACGAGCTAATAAGCGAACTTCCTAATCTAGATTGTAAACCCCACTTCTGGTTCCAGTTGCTGGGAATCTGCATTGAAAGATGAAGGGATTGTTCCTTTGGATGAAGCATAGAGGGCTCATTGAACGTAGCATGACACACAATCATAACTTAGGTGACTCAGGATTTGCACGCTATAACTTATATCTCTTCACACAAAAAAGATCTCCAAGAAAGATGGATTTCTTGGCCTTAAACAAAAAGTTGTCTTGATCGACATTTGCACATGCAGGATGTGAAAATTTTCAAACTTAAGAAATTAAGTTTGAAAGTTTTCACACTCTCAAATGTCGTTTCACTAGCATGCATCGGATAGTATCTAATAAGCTCTCTTTAAGGTGTCTCTCATAACTCCTATAATTTTGTTCTGATGTGGAGTATGCTTCTCCATTCTTTGTCCCTCAATGGCTTCAGTTCTTCAAAACTCATTAAAGTCGTGGATCAACATGCCAACCCTTAGTCCATCCTCAACTTTCTAATTTTCTTCCTGGTCTGGTTCGCAATAATTGTCTTTGATTGGTCAAAGTGCTTGAACACTTCATGTTTGTTCTTCCACAAACACTCAAGTCTTTCTTCAATAATCATCAATGAAATCCAATATGTACCGGGATCCATTTTTTTTAATTATACTTGAGGCGGACCCCAAATGTCTGAATGAATGATATATAAGTTGCCTAAGGTTATGTGCACTCCATCGTGAAAGCTACTCTTCTACTTTTCAAAAATACAGTAATCGTAGAAATCCTTCTTGCCTATACGCTGACCAACAGGCAAACATCTTTTTCCTGAATTCTCACGCCCGTCTATATCATTTTTCCCAGCCTAATATGCCTTGGTCTTCACGTACCCGACAATAGAGATGAATTGGGAATTAGTATTGTACTTGTAATCGTGGAATCTGGTAAGTTATAGAAGTTACCTTATCTTCTGTGCTTTATCACAACAAGAGGGCCTCTTAGAACCCTCAAAGCTCTGCTGCCTCTTAGAACGGGTATAAGCAACATTGCCTAAAGAAATGGGGCTTTACTTCAAGTCAGGTTCATAGTTGACGCTTGAGAAAATTTCCACATTGTCATCTTGGATCTGTGCCCTTTAAAACATGCAGTCCTGACATCCTTTTGGGTCTGAAATGGCTTCTTGCTTTTGCGAAATTTTTAATTTTTATTTTGGTACAGTTATCAATTTCTTGCCCAGAAGTTCCTTATAGGACGAGCATCAATTCCTTGCCGGCTAACTTCTTAGCTCGACAGAATGCCTGAACATATTTCATAGAGATTGTATCTCCTACCATATATCAATCTAGGACTCTCTGAAGGATGGTAGTGGGGAGCACAATTGTAGGAGAGCTTGATCCTTATTATCTTGAGATCAATTTTTTCTAGATTTTTTAGACTGATTTAATTCACCAAGATTAGATTTAGGAAATGTAACTTCAACCATCCTCAACATGAATAGGTTCATCTTCAAGTGTTTCTTCATCCTGAGGTATCTAGTTTAGTTTCATGACTCCAATTTGAGTTGTAGGCGCGCTACTGTCCTCTCATGAATGGTTGGTCCTGAGGTATCTAGTTTAGCCTGATCCTTATTATCTTGAGATCAGTCTTGCTCCGATTTTTTAGACTATTTGAATTCACCAAGATCGGATTAAGGAAATGGAACTTCAGTCATCCTCAACATGAATATGTACATCTTCAAGTGCTTCATGCTGAGGTATCTGGTTTAGTTTCATGATTTCAATTTGAGTCTTAAGCACGCTACTGTCCTCTCATGAATGCCCTTCCACAAAACTTTGTTTGATAAACAAAACTGCATGGGTGCCATTGCCCCTTATCGATCCGCCTTTCTTCTTCAGTCATAGAATTTGGTATCTTCCGTTTTCCCAAAAACTGAAACTAGCAGTTGATCGAGCTTCTGTCTTGAACTACCTCGACTTTGTCACGCTCTTTGCCCTCCACATTCTGGTTTGATAGGGCCTTCAGTGGTTGATTTTCTCGGTTGAATGACTACTCTATATCTATTCGCCAGTCCTCAGATCTCTTCCTGCAATTCTTTTACTACAATGTGTCTGTCTCATGGAACATCTACCCTTCAGCATCAACTCGAAAATCGCATTAATTTTAGCTGGTAATGGCTTTATTTATTTCAAACATGGACAGCAATGCTGCAGACATCCTCTGCAAGTGGGCTTCTTAGAAACCGAAGATGATGCTGTGCAGCTTCTTTTCCCCATCTTTTATCTATGTTTTTCTTTTCCCTATCTTTTCTCTATGTTTTAGTTTTCCTCGGTCTGTCATTAATCCCTCTCGCCACGAGGTTCAGAAAGGTGCAGTTAATTATGGTATCATCTATCAGGTTTAACCCTCGGGAAATAAATTATTTGCTTACTCTCTTTTTGTACGAGTACCTACCCTGCAAAACCTCCTTTACGTATCCTAGTCGCCAGTTATTTGGTGTAACTGCTGTTTGGTCTTCTACTTGCTCTCATGCTCAAAAACGGCCTGCAGTTGTAGCTACGCTGTTGAATTTCGTCCGGATGTTTAAGAAAGCACACGAGGAGAACTGCAAGCAGGCAGAACTGGAGAGAAAAAAGGCTCAGAAAGAGGAAGAAATGAAAAGGTCGAAGGCGGAAGATCCCCCTAGAAAAAGAGCCAGACAACCTTTGTAACATCACAAAATCAGGGAAATACTGAGATGCCTTCCCGCCGGATTTGACCCCCCAGTATGGGCTCTCCAAGGCTGCGCCACAGGAGCCGCCTGATTCAAGCACGGAGACAAGGCCCTGCGGTCAGCGGAGCTCCATTTTTCGCCCCAGGGGTCTGGAAGGTGAGCCCTTTGATCCTTCTAAAATTGTAAATTCCCCCTTCAACGCATTTGAACACATAATAGTAGTTTTTTTTATCTTAAACTGATTCATACATGTCCATTTTTCTTCGCGGTGGCAGCTGGAGAAATTGAAATAGCAGCAGATTCCTTGGCCAAAATAAGAACCTCAAGGCTCACCGGAAAATGTACAGAGCTCACCCCTGAGCCTTCTCATTCTTTTTTGTACATAAAGGTTGCCATTCATTGTTTTTATCAAACTCAGGAATAGGGGAAAGCATGATATCACTTGTATAGTTCACAGAGCTGTAAAGGATGCTACGTATCCGTAACATAATACGGCATTTTTGTAACTAAATGAGACAGTTGTCCTCTCCCTTCCATTGGCTCCCTACTGAAAGGAGGGAATGAAGCCATTAATTTTTCCATGTTGTTTCTTCAGACCTTTGCTCTGCCCAAAGGAGGGATGAGATGATGTAGCATGCCCCTGTGCTCCCCCCCATCCTTTGAACCCTTTTATCCTGGGTGTTTCTTGTTAGTGGCTAACACCAGGATTTTGCTTTTTCATTTTTGACCAAAAAAAGTCATGAAAAATCCATTTATAAGCGCGTAGGAAACCTAAATTCCGCCCTTGCAGACTATGGTGATATTGTTCTAGTACCAAAGTAGATGAAAGATAAAGTAGGTGATAATAAAATTATGATATAGGAGACCATTATGCATGGAGTAAGGTGTCAGATTCTGAGTACTTGGCTTCAAGTCGTAAATAATTCTGCTCTACTTGGAATTCGCAGTCACTTCTCCCTCTTGACCTATTTATTGTAAATCAATAGGAGAAAGGTGATGTGCCATGGTTACCTAAGTTCGGTTGTCGGTATCATCCTTGATAAGGCATCCACTGTAACTTTAGACTTGCCTTGTATCCATTGCCTCCATGATATCTTTCTGATGATGGGGCTATCGAAAAGCACACACATTGATTGGTGTAATCCCGGGTGATAATTGGATGGCGTAATCCATATCTTGGTGCATTGGTGGACATGGGCACACCACCTCAAAGCCAAGCTCGAGTTGGGGATGTTGGGATTTCCCTGAGGTGTAATGGCCTTCTCATTCACAATGAAGAACCACTTTTCTTGCTCAAAGTTCGGCTTCTATTAAATAGAGCCATCTTCTATTGCCCTCTAGCTTCCTCAGTCCATTGGTATTCCACTTGGGTGTGAATCTGACTGGTGCCCCTATTTATGTCACTAGGTTTAGTGGTCCATGTTGTTGGAATTGAGAGGTGTAGATATTCGGTAGATTCATCTTCCATGCCTTCTATTGCGAGGACAGATGTTCCTCAGCCACTTAAGCAAAGTTTATCATATCTTGTAGGTCCCTTGGTTTGAACATACTGATATCTACCACAATCTTCTCTTTTTTCCCCATCGAGAAACATGTTCTCAAGCTCAGGTGTGGAGATATTAGGAATGAAGGCTGAGAACACTTCAAATTCTTGCATGTACTAACCGATTGATTTGTCTTGTCTAATACTAACAAATCTGTGAAAAAGATTAATTGTTGACTATGAAAATCCTCACAATCCTTAAATGGGAAGAATTTGGCAGTCCAAGAATATCACTGCAAAGCCCTCCCACTCATCTTCATCACTACCATTGAAATCTTGTTGGTGTTGGCTGTCTTCGCTTCTTAGAAATAAAATTCTACTTGGAACATTGACTCTACCACATTTTCACTGATGAACACTAGAATGTCTAAGTGGGTGCCTACCTTTATGTTTGTCAGCTGCACTCTGACTTCAGGGTTGGTTGTTAGCTCCATTGAAACTCTGTTCGAGCACCCGTACCCACTCCTCTTTGTGGGGAGATTATCTGATGGCTCTCCCATAGCTTCCCCTTTTCTAGACATTATCATCTTGATTTCCATTCACTCCATCATCTGCATCATCTGCTCCATCTGCTCCACATGGTCACAGGACTACACTCAGATCTTCCTCCATGGCTTTTAATTGATTGTTGCTCACCTTGATTCATATTTTGGCTCTAAGATCAAGTGTAACGATCCCCTAGAGAGAGAGAAGCAATGGAAAAAATATCCACAAGTAGATGGAAGTTCTATTTCCACCACTTAGAGCTCCACACCCCCAAAACCCTAGAAGAGAGCTAAACTTAACATGCCTCCGTGCTCCCCCCATTGAACTGTTTTATCATAGTTGTTCCTCGTTGGTGGATATCGCTAGGATTTGGCTCACTTCCACAGCCTGGGTTCGATTTTTAGACATCTTCAACCTAATCTTGGGCTCGTTGCCTTTTATGAGAGTAAATCAGACCCATAGGCCAAACAGATGACCAGGAAGTCTCTGCCAACAACTGCCTTTACTGATTTAATTTTTTTGTCAAATAAACTTAAGCTCTCTCTTGAGAGAGTTTAATCTTCAATTGAGCAGAAGCTTGACTAACTCCAATGAAACATGATCTGAGAGAGATATTAAAAAGTACGTGTTCTTATTAATCGAGCATAACATGGCAATTCAAATTATTACTAAATTTAATAATAATCAAAATTGTGTTCAAATTACCTGGGTACTCAGTACGTCATATCGAGTTCAGACAACTAAGAAATCGTTAATGTTGTTGAATTCGAACATAAACTGATATTATTTGGGTGTTATATATCCCCTTTTTATTCATAAATAAGTACCAAATAACTCTACATGTCCCTGAATTCAATCGTTATCATAAGTATAATCAACTTAGATTATGCGAGTGGCTATGTCTCACATAGCATATCAATCGAAAAATCGATCGATCGATCGACGATCGATCGACCGAGAGAGAGAGAGAGAGAGAGAGAGAGAGAGAGAGAGAGAGAGAATGCTGTAAGAAAAGGCATAGGAGTAACACAAGAAAAGTTACAATTACTCGTTAAGTTACACTTTTCTTTCTATAATCATTCACAGTTAAATTACAGGAAACGCTTGCACTTCAATTATTTGTGTAAGAAGAAACACACTCAATCCAAAAGATATACTTTTTATGTTCATTTCTAAGAAGAATTCAGAAATCACATAAATTTTCCCACTTTCTCACCTCCTTTCGAGCTGGCCTCCTCCGTGTCTCTTTATGGTAGATACCCACATGCTCTGTGACCAGTCAGTTGACAGAAAAATGAGAAAAGTCCCACCCCCCCATTCCATTCCCTATCTTGGACGCCTGCTTACTTGGGGCCTATCCCCCTTCTCGGAAGGTATAAGTCGGATAGGCCAGCTCCATTGATCACGGGCTCGGATTTTTCTTCCCTGGGCCCCCGTATGCTCACATGGGAACCTTTAGGAACATAGGTCATCATATTGGTAGACTGATTCTATAGGAAATCATTCAAATTTTCGACGTGAAGATCAAGAAAGATCCAACGGGAACCTGTTTTTCCCTTCGGAGGCCCCTCTTCCTGGGTGCCCATCTCATTCGTTTGAACCATAAATATGTCGTAAAACAGCCTTCAAGAGCTCGTCCATCCGTCTCTTTCTGCTGCAAAGGTTCATGGAAAGTGAAAGTGGTTGTTTTTGTTTTATTTTGATTTTTCATGGAGGAGATGCTCTCAAAAGCGACCCCGCTGGATTGGATGACTACTGCTCGACAAAGATGAGCCCGACAAGGCAAACTCGGTCCCCCGACCAATAATTATTCGTCGTGCTCTGTGGAGTAGCCCAGGCTCCGCTGTCATAGGCAAGCGTCCCCTCGGGTGAGGCCGGAGTTGTCTGTAGCGTGGTGGGGCGCCATAGAGAGGAAGTAGGGCCTAATGGGAGGTAGGAATGGGGTTTTCCGGGTTCGCAGAGAAGCAGGGGAAGAAAGAGGTGGGAGGATGACTTCCAGTGCTCCTCTGTTCACCTCAGGGCCGGTGGGGAGTCGCAGGCCTCGATGAAACGAAAAGCAGACCCCACCTTCCTTCGCTTTCCCCCTATGAAATATTGTGACCGTTGGGTTTGGAGAGTGATAGAAAAAGGTTGTGAAGAAGAAGCGGTCACTCCCCTCCAAGCCAACCCACCCGTTATCTTTCTTCCCTGCTGGGTCTGGCCGCGAATAATCTGTAATGGAGGCTAGCGGGGCTACATCTTGGAGGTATCTTCTCTCCATTCATGTGCCCCAAAGAGCCCAAGAGGAACCCAAGACAAGAAGATCACATCAAGTTTTGTTTTATTTCCTTGATTTTGCTGGGCTCCAGGGGGCAACCCGCTTTCTCCACTTCTCTCCGGCCTCCTTGGGTTTGCAAGAACCACGCTTGTGATGAGGAAACATGGCTGGCAGCTGCCTTACCACCCTCTTCAGGTCTGTTTCTTTTTACTCTTCTCTTTTCTTCATTATGCAGATATGGTGTTCTCATTTCCACTGTCTAAGTAGGTGGTGGCCGTCGCTGTGGTCCTGGCGCTGGGTTTTGCTTTCTATGTCTTCTTCGTACCATTTGTTGGAAGCAAACAGCTTGAGTATGCAGTGATTGGGCTATATAGTCCTCTGGTTAGTTATTTTCAGCTCTTCAGACGCATCTCAATTTTTGATTTAGAATAAGCCGTTGAGATCCGTCTGATGCTTTACGCCCACACTCTTTGATGCTTGTGATTTGGTTCCTCATGTCTTGTTATAACGTCGAGCGATGTGCTCCTGAATCAGTGAACTGATTCTCGTGATCAATGTGATCTCTTTATTTCATCTCCTGGTGCTTTCAAGGTTATCCCCTGTGGGAAGAGGGGTTTGATTGCCCACTGCTAACAAGATAGGTTGCAGGTAGGTTGAGGGGAATGGCCTCATCCCAGGAGTTGCTTATGATGGTTAACCTGGCCGTCTAATAATTTGCGAGTCTCATAAAAAATAAGACCACTGGATGCTAACAGAAAGTGAACAATTACATAATTTTCTATGTAGTTTTCTGCAAGATTCCAGGTTCCCTTAAGATTCGATTTTGGAAGGCATTGTTCTCCTTATAGATCAACACCGTTTAGTGAAGTGCGGTGAATCACTACACGAATCTGAGTCTCCCACATCTGTAACTAATGAAAATGTGATTTTTTTTTCTCCACTGGCTTGAAATGATTGAAAACGTCAGGGTCCTTAAAAATGGCAATAATTCTTAGCGAGAAGGAAATATTTTTCCTGTGAGAGAATCTAGTGAACGCAAACAGGTTGGGAGGGGGTGGTAATGAAGTGATTCATAAAGCTTCTAGCGTATGACCAAACGCCAATACCTGATATTGCGATCTACATCCTGATTTTATACCTGTTTTTTAGGGGACGATCGTAGATACAGAACTTAAACAAATAATGAAGAAAAAATATTAATAATTCAGCTTAATCTTAAAGTTGCTGTTTCTTTAGTGGGCCTGAGCCTGTTATATTGGCGTTATGTTAAGTACCTGCCTGTACGAGAATGGGGGAACTGACACACCAAGCCTTTAAAGCACGTGGGTGAAGATTCATAAGGATCTGCGTGGGCTAGAATCCCATATTGGAGAAGTGCAATAACCAAGTCGGATATTATGAACCTGATTATTCCTGTACATGTTTATAGCCAAAATACATTTGAAAGTGGAATATAATTCTTAACAGCCTTTAGTTACGCAATGCAGCTAATTCCATGTGGGTCAGACTTTTTAGCCTGAAAAATCGAGTTGGTATGCATCATTCTGAGTCTTCAAACAATGATCAAATCCACAGGTATTATAAAACCTTGAAATATTTAGAGCAAACGTTTCCAATAAAACAGCAGAAGATTTGACTTAGAGGTCGAAGTTGTGTATAGAACACTGGTTTTAAGCAAGCACCGCATCCAATTGACCGATGCAATGACTGAAGTATTTCCTTCCATGCAGTTAAGAAATTTTGAACACATTGGCAAGTCGATCCTTACCATTTATAGCATCTTGTTTGTAATGAAACTTTCAGATCACTTTGTTATGAATAATTACAGATGAATGGAAATCTTGACCCCATGTAGCTCTCAGATTTTGGCGTAAATTCCTTTGATTATGACTTATGTTAACTCTGGTTATCCATTTCTAGGTGACTTGCGTATTTTTTCTATACATTTGGTGCGCAGCAGTAGATCCTGGGGATCCTGGGGTTTTCAAGTCAAAGAAATATCTCACAATAGTGGATAATGAATTGTACAGCAATTCAAATAAGTCTAAGGTAGAGTGTATACCCATTTCTTCCACGAATAATGCAAATGTTCTGACAATTGGGGAGAAGCTGCAGAATGAGCCTCTGGCTAAAGAAGCTAGCGGCAGAAAATCATCAAATAATTTTGAAACGGAGAATTCTTCCTCTTTTGTTATCTCCTTCTGCCAAGGCTTGCTGGGACAGTGCCCCCTTTCTTCCTCAGTCTTCCATTATTGGTCACGTGAACAATCTTCTGAACAACGGAGCGAGGATGGCATGTTTTATTGTAGTTTATGTGAGGTTGAGGTATGTGACTGAACTCTAGCGCTAGTTTATTGATGTCATTTCAAGGAAAAAAGGGTTCCTTGTATATTCTCAATTTTTTAACGAATCAGAGAGGTTGTTGTTACCTCCAATTGCCTGGCTATTATCACAATCTCTGTAAGTTATAACAAAAGGAGCATCACTTTTCGAGTAAAATTGGAATTGGTACTGTACGTATAGTAATGTGGGAACATCTCGACGTGTAGGGAAGTGGGGTTTGACAGCTTACGGGGAAGATCACGCAATGCTCTCTCTGAATCAAACCTCCATCTTTCAGTGACGATTTGTTATCTGATTCAAGCCCCTGACCTAAGATCAAAATTGTCCTTATACCAGCCCACCAGTGGTATTAATCCACTTGTCTCTTCCTGTTCTGTTTGTATACTGTTCAGAGCTGGCAAACTGACCTCATGTTCTGTGTCAACTGTTATTTACGGGTCATATAAATCAGTAAATTCGAAATACATATATCATCGTTGCTCCCCTGTTAGTTTACTTCACATAAGATGAGTAGTACATTAAATGGGATGGATGATGTTGCAAGGGAGGGAATACTTGTATTCATGAGTGTATTTATATGGATAAACGGGGATATTACTTTTAAAATTTTACCCATCCGACACTCGTATCCATATCAACGAGTCCCACTTTCAAAGTTAAAATGGATAAAAGCCCGCAGTCAACTATTGTCGAGTCATTAACTATTGAAACCTTGGGATCATGATGTCTTGTTTCTTGATAATGTTAAGCACCGGTTTGATGCATTGGTTACAGTATTCAAGTTTTCTTCACGCTTTTCAGGTATACAAGTACAGCAAGCACTGCAGGGTTTGTGATAAATGTGTTGATGGTTTTGATCACCATTGCAGGGTACCAATCCTTCTATGAACATCATGTATTGAGCCATTTGACGAGCCCTAACATCCTCTATCTGTTTTTTCTAGTGGATCAACAACTGTGTAGGAAGAAAAAATTACAGAAATTTCTTTGTCCTGACGCTATCCTCGGTCTTACTGGTAGGTCTCATGCCCTTAGCAGTTTAACTTTCTTTTATATTTTTATGCACGAACTTCACTGTATTTATACAATTATGAACTCTTTGTCACTTCTCCACACCGGCGATAAAAGAAAAAAGAACGCTGTGAGCATCTTGTTTCTGGTCCTTTTCAACTTGTCTATTTATTGACAGGTATCCGTGGTTTGTGCACATTGGGCTTGAGATTGCAGCTTATTCTTCAGTGGTTGATTGGAGTGCTCGTGTTGGTTCGCTGCTTCCTCGAGCGAAGGCGATTCTCGGTAGATATAGCATCAAAGTTAGGGAGAAGCTTCTCTCTGGGGCCATTTGTTATTGTGGTGGTTGGTTTTCTTCCTCAATCTTCCTTGGCCAATGAATCATTTCTCCTTTGTTTTGATCTCTAGAGTGCTCACTGTTCTTTTGACTAACAAGGTGCTTCCTGTCATCTCTAGTTTACGTGTACCCTCCTGGCTATGGTTGCCACCCTACCCCTTGCCCAGCTCTTCTTGTTTCATGTCCTCCTCATAAAAAAGGTGAAGTCCTCATAATTCCTGTCTGTATATCATTTCCTTTTTGTCAAGTTTTAATTTTGGGTGAGTTGTAAGAGAATAAAACGGTGCGTGGCTTGCAAAAGAAAAGAAAACGGAAAATAGTTTATGAATGACATCCAAGCACCTTCATCATTGGGATGGTTATTGGATTACGTCCCATAAAAAGCTTGTGATCCGAATAGCAATAAAGATTTTTGAAAACCCAATGCCCAATTCTATGAAAATCTAAGGAAATATCACTTGCATAAATTTCTAGGCATGCTACTGACTATGGCTGAAAATTGGCACGATGGCAGGGATTGAGCACCTATGATTACATCATGGCCTTGAGGAATCAGGAGCAGCAAGGGGTGGGGAGTCAGCGCAGCCCCCAAATTTCTACTATCAGTTCTTTTACTGGGCTGAGCAGTGCTAGCTCCTTCACCAATTTTCCCCAAGGCCCTTGGTGCACTCCGCCACGCTTGTTCCTTGAGGATCAGGTATATTGGCAAATTCTTCTCCTTTCTATCCTGGTTGAGAAAAAAATTTATTCCTTTGAGAGGATGCAATCATCCCAGTTATTTCTCTGCAGTATGATCTTGTACCGCCAGGTGCCACCACATTTCTGTACTCTGTGAGCAAGGGTGTGGCGGTGGAGTCCAAGAGGAAAAGAATCCCAGGCACTAGCGCTATAAAGATCAGCCCTTGGGCATTGGCACGGATGAATGCTGAAGAGGTCGGTGAGATTGCAGCTCAGGCCAAGAAGAAGTCTAGGGTTCTGCAACCAGTGATGAGGAGTAGGAATCCTCTGGTCCACGATGTAGATGGCAGCTCCACCAGCGGTGATGATCGAACGGCGTCAAGAATGGATCGCCGAAGGAGGATCAACAGGAGAGGGAGGCTACTCGCGGACCTCCGTCATGAACCCCGGACAAAGATCTCCGCCAGTGCCAATGACAGCAATGGCGGGCACGGCTCCCCTGAGGCATCCACTAGGTTTCCTTCCCTTCTGCTGGGAGCTAGGAGCGCCTTTCACTCTCGTCAAGCCGTGGATTTCACCTGGGCTCTGCCTTCGACCCCCGATTCCACGCCGGGGTCACCCGATCTCCACCCATTTCGGGTTTCTTCTTGTGCTGAGGACCCAGAGCTGCCCTCGTCTTCTCTCCCCTCTCAAGTTTCCGCTTCTCAGGAGGGGACCCTTCTGTCGAGCTCTGCTAGTGATGGGTACGAAGCGTCTGCCGGCGAGGACAGCGACAGGGTTCCGACCAGAACAGCACACAGGCCCTCAAACTGGGGCAAATTGGTCACTGAATCCAGCCATGGTGACGTGACTGATGAGCTGAAGGTGTCATCTTCAGCAGGGCTACGATCCTGGGCACGGCCGTATCGACAGTAGTGAAGGAGGCTAGTTCTTCTGCCTACCCCTTAGCGATGCTCATTGTCTGTAATCGAACTGGATGATCTTGGGCGTCTTCCTCCAGGAATATGACTCTGTTCCGGGTGCTACTCAATTTTCCCCGCTTAGGATTGCAGTTGTTGTTTCATAGATTATGCTTTATACAAAAAATAATGTTATTGGTTAGGAATGGGTCTTTATTTGATGAACATAGATATTTGAAAATTGGTATTTTAAAATGAAGTTGTAACGGGAAACGTGAAATCAGAGAAGCATTTATGGGGGATTAGGTGTTTTCCGACGTTTAAAAGGATGTTTGATCCATAAAATAATATGTTCGAAGATTTTTCCACATGGAGAAGGTGCAGAATAAATAAAAAAATGATATCCAAATCTTCTCTGGCTCAGCGCAGCGCAGCAGCAACTCTGGCGTTCCCTTCACAGAAAGCCCATGCGAAGCGGCGGAGGAAAAGCCGTTGCTTTTGGTGGCTCGGCGGTGAATATCGAATGCCGTGGGTGGCGGCGCGGCAGAATGGAGGGGGGGGTTGGGCTGAAGCTTGTCCGGCCAAGGCTCCCATTCATGGCTGCTCCAGGAGCTTCGATCGTACGAAAACAGAGGCGGTGGCGGCGTCTTTCTTATCCTCTTCCCACGCGAACCCAGAGGAGTAGCTGCATCCCAACTCGCAATCTGATTCGGAGGCGAGCTTGCAGCTCTTGAAGAACATGCAACTCACGATGACGTCGAGGACGAGGAGGAGGGAGTAGATGTAGGTGATTAGGGCGCCCTCGCCGATCAGCGACGGGGTCAACCTGTTGGCGGCGCGGTATGGCTTTATCACGCGGATATGGAACAGGGCTTCGGCCGCCGCCATGAAGAGGGAGGTGGGCAGCGCCAGAGAGAGGGCCGTCGCCGCCCTGCCCCTCAGCAGGGCGCAGGCCTTGAGGATGGGGAGGAATCCGCCGCAGTTCTCCACCCCCGACACGATGATGGCCAGGTTGCAGGCCACAAGAGAGTTGGCCAGGAGGACTGAGTAGGCGATCGCCCCCGCGGCGGAGAGACAGAGAACGAGCTTGTCGGACGTGAGGCCGAGCGCGTCAGCGGTGTTGAAGGCGAGGAAGAGGAGGGAGAAGGCGGCCGCGTTTGCGGAGATGACGACGAAGGCGGAACAGAGGTGGGTCTGGAGGAGGGGAAGGTACAGGCGCAGGAGAGACGGCAGGGAAGGGGGAGATTCCTTGCGGCGGGATGATCCGCACAGGAGTTGGATGACAGAGGCCTTGGCCAGGACGAGGAAGGTGAGGACGAAGGGAAGCGTGAGGACGAAAGAGACGATGGTCTGAGAGAACTTGAGGTTGAGGAAGGAGAACAGCTCGGAGGTCGCCGGGAGCCCCGCCGCGACGAACATAGCGCCGAGGCGGGCCTGAATGGTCCCCATCATACGCGACGATGACGGCGCCATGGCCTGCGAGAAGAGCACAGCCGCCGACACAGGAGAGACAAGGAGGACGGCGATGGAGGTGAAGCTCTGGTAGCCCCGGAGGAAGGCGTAGATGGCCCTGCGGAGAATTCTCCTCGTCTCCTCCATTTCCCCAGGATCGTTGGAGACCAGCGCCACCGGCTTCTTCCCTCTCCTGGTCCCCTCTTACGACTAGAGAAGGAAGTTCGAAGAAGACCGGATATATATATTATCCGGCAGAGAAATCACCTACTCTATCGCTTCCTTCCTCGTCCCGCAGCCCGCAGCCCGCAGCCCGCCCCCTCCACCTCGCGATTCCTCAGGACCTCCTCCCTTCAGGACTCATGGTGGGTCAGACGTGTCCTACTTGGATAGCGAGAGAGAGAGAGAGAGGACAGATGATGGCCTAACTACTGGAACAACCGCCTTGTCAAGTCCACCGAGGAGATACCCGTTGCGCCGGAAGCGTGGTTCTCGCCGGCGCTATCGCGCCCCGTGTGCCGGCGAGCTGGTAGCCGATGCGCCTCGCGGGACGCAACGTGGTTGCCCGCCGGCAAAGGCGCTCGGCTCGCCCGTCGTCTTCCCCCGGGCAGTTGTGCTCCGGCGAGACGTGTCGCGGCGGCGGCCCCGCATGGCCCGCCACCGGCGATACTCCCCGTTAGTGTATATCCGACGCCGGGGACTAAATGAATGAGCCCAGTTCCCACGTCGCCGTCGCCGACGGCGGGTGGGATGGACGAATCCTCGCCGACACATCGCTGAGCCCTCCCCGACGTGGACGCTGGCCCCGGCGGAGAATTCCCCCGTGGCCCGGCGGCGGACCAGGCCGGCATTACGCAGTGGTTGGGGGGTCCGATGGCGCCGCGCTGGCGGGGCGGGCCGGACCGCTGGGAGGTCAATTTCCGGGAAGCCCCAGGAAAGCATCGCATTTGCCCGCTTTTGTTTACTCAGGTTGGGTGGGAAGACCCAATCATCTCCATGATAAAGAGGACCAGACAGGAAGACGAGGAACGAGATGGGGATTATTCCATCTGCTTTTGGGGGCGATCCTTCGATTACCATATTCATGACACCGGCGGCTTTCCGGAGCTTCTAAGTCTGCCCACTGTGCGTGGAGAAAGAATAATGGAGATGGGTCGCTGACTGGACCGAGGGGACGCCTCCCTGACCTAATCCGCTTACTAGAGGGAGGTGGGGCTTATCGACAACTGCCCAAGCTTAGCAGTTGGCAGTCGCGTCACCGTCCTTTGATGATCATGGTCTCTGCGAGCGGAGAACTCCGGCACCGGAGGAGGCGGCAGCGGCGGGGGCTCCAAAGTTTGGATTTTTGTAATCCCACGGAAGCGGAAACGACGGGGGATCTACAGTTTCATAATCGTCTCCGCCGTCTTCATGCAGTCTGTCATCATACGGTTAGTACAGGGTGCCCCCCCAAGAAGGTGTTATTGACTTTGCGTACTGCCGCCCCATTCAATGGCACGTTTCAGTCATCAACTACGCATGGTTCAGTCAACCCTTGTAAGATATATATGAATATAGCATGGACTCGTGTAAGTCAGAGATGACTTTTCTCAAATTGGATCGACGGGATGGGCCCAAGCCCAGGGCTAAATAGGCCCAGCCAGGGTTGCAGATCTTTTATAAGATTAAAACAAACAAAAACTAGAAACAGGGTCTGCGGCGGGTTCGCACAAAGCTCAAGCCTGAATCAGGTGTCCGTCGGAAAGAGCAATGGAGGGAGCGGGCTGGGCGGAAACCCCTTGCCTCGGAATCCTTGCCAAGATGAACTACGAAGAAAACAAGTGGGAACTTCATGGACAGTATGAACTCAGCACCAGCTGCTATCGAGATTCAGCTTGCAAAAAAAAGATGCTAATGAATGAGCAGTAAATTTCCAGGGACTCATCTTGTGGTACCCTTTCGTTTTCCTTTTGTGGGCAGGTTGCTAGTTATTCAGCGTTCACTGTATCATTCATGGATCGTTGAACATAAGAGATTCACCCGTCTAGGGTTCTGATGATACACCGTGTGTTCATATTGATGCGATCAAAACAATGAACAATACATGAGAAAGAATATGAGACGGCAGATTGAATGCAGTGTTTCACTTACAGTTGATTTCTGGCGGAATTTCATCACTTTTCCGCATGAAATCAAGGGAAGAAATCATTATCCTACTGACCAGAAATGAATAAATACTATAAAATATTTAATCGACTGTCTTATGATCTTCCAACACTCGTCTGTCTTACAAGAGCATCAATCTCCTAACTATGTGCATGCAGACGTTGTAAGATTTATTTGTTTGAAAAAAAATCATTTATAGGACAACATAAGGAGCTCTTATACCTGAGTTATACACGGATGGCATAAACAAGGAATATGAACTGAAATTGCTTGCTAGTAATTTCTTCTGCAGGGCATTTGGTGCTGTCGAGTTGCAAGAGCAGAAAGCATCTTGAGGTCTCCAACGAGTAATGAGCGTCGTCTACCTTGGGATGAACTGAGACTGGAGAATCATGGATGCTGCGACATTCGCCGTTCACAGCTTATTTGCGGAGGACCAAGAAAGATGGCTTTGAGTATGATCTGGCTTATCATCTCTGAATCTTAAGCAAAAAACACCAGTCGATTCAGGTAGGATCGACTATCCCTCCTCAGGGATGTCGCTGTTCCAACTCAACTCTTCAATACTGGATGATCGGCAGGTGAAGTAGAAAACAGCACTCATCATTGAGTCAACTAGAACGACGAATGAGTACATGAGAACCAACAGGGGGCCCTCCCAAATCCTTGAAGACCCGTCTCCATAGCTTATAGTCTTCACCCTGTGTTCGAACAGTCCTTCGACAAAAGCCATTCCAATCGTTGACCCCAGGAAGATCATCAACCCTGCTTGAGTCTGCCCTCGCACCAGGCAGATGGATCTCAGCAAGGCCTCCAGCCCCGACCTGTCTTCAAGAACAGAGATGACGCTGGCAAGATTGCACACGATTATTGTGTGAGCGTATACGACGGAGAATGACAGTACTGCCAGCAAGGCGGGATAGACCACCACTTCGGGGGGGTAGCCCAGCAGAGAGAAGAAGTTGCAGACGATGGAAAGCATGACGGCAAAGAGCGGCAGGCAGGTGAAGATTGCCGCACACGCCCACAAGTAAGTAGAGACCAGGCGCCTCCATATACTGCGGAGCAATGCCAGCAATTCGGATACCAGGATCTTCTTTCCGGCGTAGCAACAGGCGACGGAGTAAGCGATGGAGGCCCGGGCCAGGAGCAAGAATGTGATAAGAAGTGGAAAGCAGGACACTGCGGAGAGCAGCGTGCCCGCCAGGTGGTGGCACGCCTGCCTGACAAAATGGGTCAGGGGGAGTCCGGTGGAGCCTGCCACGAGTATGAGACGGCGGGAGAGCGCCCCTACGAGAGTGCGGCTGACGAAGGCGCCCGAGAGGAGGGCAGCGGACACTGGGCAGATCAGGAGGACGAGAATCACGGTAAAGACGGAGCCATCCTGCCGGAGGATCCGCACGGTCTCGCGAAGGATCTCTAGGGCGTTCATGGACGGGACAACTCCGAGAGCCACCGACACCTCGGCCATCGACCGCCCCGGACTGTTGTTCTCCTCCTTGGGGCTCCCCCTCTCCGATCCCGCCATCTCGGTCCGGCAACCTCCTCTCTACAAGAATTGCAATCTACATATGTACAGCTACTGGCCGGGAGGAGATCTCCTGCCTCATGCCCGGCGAGGCCAGATCCGGCGACGCGCAGGAAAGGGGAAAAACGGTCGTCGGCGTGGGGCCCTGCGGGGGTGAGAGAGACCCTCCCCTCGCGGGGCTGAACGGCCTGGTTGCCCCTTCACGAGGTTCCCGCAGGTGAGGAAGAGAGTGGGGAATCCTCCGGTGACGGAAGCGAGAGACGCTGAGAGGTAAGCGCGCTGGTTCACACGCGCAGATGAGGTGTTCGATACTATAACAGGGCCCCCCAGATCTCATCACCAAGGAGGAGGCCTCTCTCTCTCTCTCTCTCTCTCTCTCTCTCTCTCTCTCTCTCTTCCTGTCGTTTGCATTAAGTGGATGTTTTTAAATCTAAATTGACGTTTTTAGGAATAAATAAATAAATAAATAAATAAATAAATATCTATTTACTAAAAAGTGCGGCTTTATCCGTACGGATTTACGATTTTAATAAACAAATTTTCTTCGTTACAAATATTAAAGAAAACCTACGGAGGGAGTACGACAGAGAAAGAAGAGTTCGGAGAAAGGGGTCAAGGTGGGTTTGACCGGGGGGGGCTCGTTATCGCCTCTTCGGCGTCCGATTAGGATTTCCCCACCTCGGAGGGCTCGTCATCGCCTCTTCTGTGTCCACTGCCCGCCGCCGCCATGGCGAAAAACAGCGACGACGATCGCGTCGTCTTGGACGGGCATGCTGACGGGAACGGCCGGGGAATCGCAGCGCGCCGTTGCTGCACACGCCCGCCACTTGCTCGCCCTTTCCGTCCTCTTCCGCCCCTACGGCGTCTCCATCCATCGCCGTATACGTCGTCATCTTTGCTTTGCTCTTTATCTTTTGGCGTCGTCCATTCGTCTGCTGTCTTTGGTCGCTCTATTCACTAAAGTGATGACGTCTCTTGTGTACAAAGGTTGTATTTTGATTCCAAAAGAGTTCTTGATAATTTTTACTGTTTTGTAAAAAATTCACACAATGTAATTAGAGGGCATTCCAAACTCTTACAAAACATATAAATGTATCCATCGGAAAATCTACTAGATTAGTATGAAAACGGACATTAAATCTTGTGACACAATATTTTTATATGCCAATAAAACAAGTCAGAAAAACTTTTCTCTGGCCGATTTCTTATATCTATTATTGATACCATACTAAATTTGGGATGCACGTTCTAGACTGAATATGTATACTCTTATATTAGTTGCGGTTGATCATCTAAGTAGATTTGCTCATTTTTCTTTGTTAAAACGCTTTTACATGGCACAAGATGTTGTCGCTATATTAACGAGGTAGTGGTTAAATTATGTGGCTTCTCACTTTTCATGCCTTTCAATTGCAACCGTATCTTTATGAACCAATTGTGGATAGAAATGTTCTACTTATAAAGTACTATCCTTTACTGAAGCACAACTTGTCCACAAACCGATAGATGAATAGAAGTTCTTAACAAATGTCTCAAAATATATTTAATTTTTTTTGTCAATAACCGACCACATAGTTGGAATCATAGGATTCTATGGGTGCAACAATTATACAATACAACTCACTACTATGGGAGCTGTATAAGGTTAAGATCTTTCACCCCTTCTTAGGTTGGAAACTCAGCATACCCCGGTTGCCTTGATAGAGTAATAAGTATAAGATAAGGGTAAAATCTTGGACCAATTAAACTATTACCTATCTTATCTACTAAATTACATGAAAACCCAACATAATAAGTATCAGTGTGAGATTCACTTCACCATGTTGAACATAGTCTAAATGGAATTACAACCTTATTGTTTGTGAATTTTGACTTGAAAATTTAATGAAAAGCTCCCCATATCTTAGAGCATATCAGACTAGTAACTTACATATTAGATCTTCCATCATACACCTATAATCACTTTGTACTAAATGTGTCTCAACTCCAATTAGTACTAGGTGTTAGGCATCATGAAGTGAGTTCATGTGCCTCACAAAAAAAGTCAGCCATTCAAAAAATTCTCCACACAAAAAACACGGCTATCAAATTTTAATAAAATTAAAAAGTCTTCCAAAATTCAAAGTTGTTTGAGAAGTAACCCTATTATTTCAGCACTAATTTCTAGATTTCAACCTTGGGGACAAAGTTACACCCTTAGGTGCGGTCAACGTACCCTTGGAAAAAGTCGTCAATCAAATGACCACATAATCCATGATACTTTGCCAACACTCCAACAGTATCAATGAAAGATAACCGTTAGGCTCCATGAGGCTATTCTATTCAGTCAGATCTCCAAAACGAGAAGGGTAGTTTGTGGAGTTCGGAACCGCTCAAAGAGTACTCTCTCTCTCTCTCTCTCTCTCTCTCTCTCTCTCTCTATTCTCTTGTCATCACTTACGTCAGCCGGAGCCGCAACTAGGAGTGGGACATGAAAGCTTGCCATTATTACCTATCAAAAGGTCAACTGTCATTATTTTATTCCAAGGTACTGTTTCGGTGGTGACGCCACTCTCAACTCTCTTGCTCTACGGGTTCCTAACAGAGACGCCTTCCTGGCTCTGGTCCCAGGAGCAGTCTATCTCAAAGCGAACTGGGCACTGGTTGGCGTCGTCTCCGCTGTGGAGTCCAACTGGGGCTTCCAATCCCTGAGGAGAGCTTATCTGGTGAGAGGAGTGCGATGATGTTGCTCACCTTCAGCCTAGTTAGAGCTAGTGTCTGCATGTGCCACAAGGCGCTGCATGGGGAGCTTGCCGGTGAGTACTGGTGGCTCCCACTTGATGATCTCGAGCTCCCGGGTGTTGTTTCGGTGGTTTGGCTATGGAGATCCACCTCCACCTGCCGGCCAATTGACTTTCCACCTTGCTCTGTCACCATGCCAAAACGGGCAAGCCCTTGCAGCACACCGTGATTTGTCTAACTGTACGGGACCAGAAATATTGCAAGGACCAAGTACTCTGTTACCCTTGACTTGTCTAACCATTCCCACCTATTAATATTGTTAGTGAGGCAAAAATCTTACTTTACGTCCCGATGCTTATGAATGTTTCTCCACCTACCATTTTACTTTGTTTAGGACTTGGATTTATGTGAACTTTTTCTTTAGGACAGACTTTGGACGAGGATAATGACCATTTTCAGAAATTCGCACGTACCTGGGCGTTGATATTCTCTGAAACCATAACGAGGTTAAGCTATTTTTCTGCATGCAACTAATGCAATGATCTGTTATTGTAGGAATATAATACATATTTTTGGACGAATAAAATGTTCGTTTATATTTCACCCACAAAATAATGTAGCACATATTCGCAATGAAATAAAGTCGAGGACGACCAACCCTCTCTAGTGATCTACCCAGTGCCCATCACAATCAAAGCATAAATACATAACTGTGCTCCGCTGGTTTCCAAAATGGGAAGCTTGGGTTGAACAATTTGTGACGCCCCCGGACGGCCCTTTTATGGATATCAAGCACCTCCTGAAGAGAGAAACGGGGTAGAAAGCCCTTGTTCAGCCTCCACTGTGCGCCCGACTGGCTTCATTGCAGGGTCGCGGTATGCACTTGCAAGACTATTTAGGAAATCGGGCATTGCTGGGTCATTCTGTTCCTCTCTATCTTTCTTTATCAGACTCTGAAACAGGCAAGAACAATAAACGTAGTCAACATGGCAGACAGCAAGCGAGAGCGAGAGAGAGAGAGAGAGAGAGAGAGAGAGAGAGAGAAAGCAAAATAGACGATGCACAGCGCATATCGTCCATAGAAACAAACGGTGCTTTGGGTTGTAGAGTGATTAAAACATGCAATGCTTTAGACAGTTCATAAAATGTGCTTAAAACAAGAATCAAATTATTAGTGGATAAATGAACGGGATAACATACAACTCACTTCCACAAGATCAACTAGCATGGATAGGAAGGAACGCCATTAGATGGTCGATGAATACATAAGACAGCAGATTAGTAGGGAGGATAGCATCAAGGAGCAGAGTAGAGGGTTCGTCAAAAGAGGGTGGTATCGTCAAAACAAACATTCAAAAGGAAGAGGCTGGGCATGTAGAAGGTCTACTTGGCCTTCTCACAAGAATATCGCTTAATGGCAGAGAATATTATCGCAACGAATCTGGCACGGATGAGTTCTACAAGTGATCAACAATCTCCTCATACATATGGCATCAACAACTTCACCTGATGTGAATGACTAGAATCACCAGTTCATAGAGCATTCGTCCCAAGAGAGATTTGGCAGATGCTATTCAGCAACAGCATGCATATAACAGAAAATTTTTATGGGAAATGGAGTTATAGACAAGCTAGGAACAACAGTGGTTGTAGGCAGGCTGCTGTTGTGTAAGCATTTTTATCCATAGCCCTCTCTCTCCATATATGTGTGTATGCATGCATGTGTGTGTGTGTGTGTGTATGTGCGTATGCATGTCGAACCCAAAGTCCGCGGGAGATAACATCTGAAGGAAGAACCAATCAAATGAAACATCATAAAATGATTTCCATCAGCTAAAAAATCTACCAAAACAAAGGAGTTGTTGAAAGAAAAACCGTACACGATACACAATATAAAAACTGAGAAAATGAAATAGAGGGTTTAATTGAATATAAATTTGACACACCTCGGCTGAGTATGCATGGAAATTGGGCAGAAAGCGTTTTCTGCAGTACTCATTGAACAGAAGCGTGAGAATAGGAAGAGGCACAGTCAAGGTTGAAGCAGTAGAAAGCTTCTTCAGCCCAAATATGCCAATTGCAATCAATTGCATCAATACCAAGGCAAATATTGATGTGTTATGCACCATCGGCCAAAACTTTCCAGCGGTTTCATATTTTGGCATGTACACATTGAGTAGCTATTAAAACATTGCCACAAGTTAGAATGCATCAGTAAAATAACGCACAATGTCATAGCGATTTAGCCTACACTGTAATAATACTTTGGATCTAGAATTCAACAAATATTATTCCATGTTTTTATTGATTTCTCCCAATGTATAGAGCAACTAGATCGCATAATTTCTACAACTTCATTTACAGTGTTTCTCACTCAAAATGTGTAACCAAAGAAAATAACTAGAAACTAAGAAGGAATTAAATTATGGGATATGACTGCAAGTTTTAAATTTTACCAGGTTTAAGTCGCGTAATTACAACAATCAACCAACACTGGCCTGAGGATTTTTTCGAAAATTCAGTGAAAAGTGAAGTATTAGAACGTATCGAAATATTCAATAGAGAAATACAAACATTCTCCTATATGTGTTGTATGCATCTTTCTATAGATATTCGGCTGGTAAAGGTTTAAATCATGTAAAACATTCTTTTTAAGGAAAACTGAACACATAATAACGGGTTCAGTTCAATAAGAAGTAAATAAAACTGGCGCAGAGAGGGCAATGTGAGGGTAAATATACAGTCCCTACTAAAAAAGGGTAACTCACCTGATTACGATAAACAAGGAATCCAAGAAAGAAATAAACCATTAAGAATGGCAGAATCAGAGGTGCCAATAAAAAGTAGGCGATACCAAGGAGTCCAAAGAAGAGAATAGCTGGAATTTCACGGTGATAAGGAAGTGATGGCGCGTGAAACTCTCCTCCAAAACATCTGGAGAAGTGCCGTCCTATGAAATCCCCAACAAGAGGTTTTATCCTAGTAACATCTGACGATAAATTTGTCCACCCAGATGTCATAACATAGGTTATGAAAAATGTGGCCTAAAAAGAAAATAAAAGAGGTTATTCTCTCGATTACAAAATATATGCTGACTACTTTCTGCTTAATTGGATAAGGTCAACTTGCAATGAAATGAAATAGCAACACATACAGTTATAAAGCAACACATACAGACCTATCATTAACTAAAATTCCAGAGTTGACAAATAATGAACAGTCATCCATGACAAGATCAAACATGTAGAAGAACCCAACTCTAAGGGGGGAAACTCTGTGATTTAAATGTTTAGGACAGAGTAGAATCAATTTCACAAACATTTGTACGATTTCCGTTCCAGAATAAAATCCCCTGCATCCTGGTTGCAAATCTCAACATCAACCCTAGGCATAAAAAAATACTTTTTTTATAAAAATATTTGTACATGAATCATGTATGGTGGCTCACGAATAATTGATTTAAATAAATAATAAGATCAATAAAACAAGGGTGATCCAGCAAAATGCCACTTCTTGATCCTCAAATTCTGGTGAGGCTTTATAACTGATGTCTGTAGACCAAAGGATTATCCACAAGACCAAAAATGTATGTTCTCATTCATTCACATTCAGTTTGACTAATGTATCTATTTACACAAATCATTTGATTCATAAGAACCCTGAAAGGACACCATTTATTTGCTAACTACACTTACAGCTAGTGGAAAAGTCATAGACTACATGTTTTATCTTCAGCTTAAAAGAAACACTCAGATTCTAACCATCCAGAGTAGGCAAATATATCTTCTGACAGCTAGAAAGGAAGGAACTAAAGGGTTAAAACCCAAATAAACAAAATATGAAAAAAAGATCTATTGTTACGCTATCAAGTTGTCCAAAAATTACTGAAAACTAAAAGAAAAGAAAGGTTTGTCTGGACCTCTTTCCTGTGTCAAGCTCTCAGTATAAAGATTCAGAAAGCATGAATAACCTATATCTGGCAGGAATGTACTCTCACCTGACCAGGAACTGCAACTGCTAGCCTCTGTGGTATATGCCTAGGATCAAGGAATATTTCTGCTTGGCTTGCAACTGAACCACTTAGCACAATTGCAAAAAAGGCATTCCATATGGTGAACAAAATCATTTTACTACATGCACTTTTCTCTATCTCACTATGCGATATATATCCTTGCATGGTTGAAAACACCTTCATGACAGGAGGAACGAGTGTCAAGAACAAGTGAAGAATGAGACTCGGAAGATACCCTGTAATTACTTGGCTAACGAATGTTCTGCAAAAAGAAGAGCAAACGGGATGAGTCTAAATTCACACATTTAATTATGCCTACGGAAGAACATACTAAAATCGGAAAAAAAATTAAGAGCACACAAGATTTAAAATTATCGGAGATTTATACAAATGCCAAAAATTTCCAAATGCTCCAAAGTGCGCCAAAACTGGGAAAAACCAATCCTTAACCAAATATCAGCCCTAGAAACGTCGGAAGTAAACTAATAAAGATCAATTTACCAGGTCCTATTCTTTTGCATAAAATGAAAATGAAAGTACTTTTAAAGCGGAAAACAGCATAAATATTTTAAAATAGCATGTTAAAATCATAGAGATAGGCTTACTCCACTCATGAAAAGTTATTTTCAAATCGAATGTCCCAATAGTTATAGCACGGTATCAGAGTCGATGGTTACTTTTTAAGATACAATGGACACGCTCACATAAGATACCCCCACATACACATAAGATGGCACGCTATAAAGATCGGTCCACTGTACTGATTGGGAATTAATTTTGAATTGAATAGCCATATAAGTACAAAATATAATATGTAACTATAAAGAAATAATGTCTATTTTAACGATATACATGCAATATACACACACACATCTATATATATATATATATGCTACGTGCTAACTCAGTGCTGGTATGGTTGCATGTGAAACTACTAAATTCATGATCCCCAAGCCTAAACGTGCAGTGGTTTAGTATATTGATACAATCTGCCCTTCAACCGCACATACAGATCTCTAAGAGTTGGTTTGCTCCTCTATCTAGGTCACTCACAAAGTAGCACTATCTACTTTTCTCTATGATCATGAATTTACCCTTCTTCGTCTTTACTTCTCAGCAGTATTAAAAAGATTCAAGTATCATGAATATATTATATCTCTGGAATTGATCATGAAAAAACTGTAAATGTTGATTTGTAGTTAAACTCACACATTATAAGCGTAAACTAAAAAGTTTTATTAACAACAAGAGTGATGTAGGAAGGCCTAAACTTGAAAATGTCTCAATTTAACTACAATGATACATGATGTACCTCAATCAGACTCTAGTGTATTTGATTGTATGAAGGTCTTAAACATGAAGCCTACTCATAGACAAATTTAGGGATCTTGACTCATCTAAGGATAATTTAACTCAATGTATGACTCTTTATCGAGTTGAGGAGTAGAACTACATATTAGGATAAGACAAAAGGTTTTCATTATTTTTTAATTTTCGTTATATTTCTTATGTTAGTAAGTTAGCTTAAATTATTAAAGTGCAAGGATCTTTTGGGTATTTCAATAAAGTGTCTCTAGGGTTTATTCTTTTTTAAGATAATGGGTGAGAGAAAGTCTTGGGGTGTCTTTCAGCCGCTCCTCCCCTCTGTCTTTTGGGACAGATGATTCCTCTCTCTCCCTCCTCTGTTTCTCTGTTTTATCAAAGGTTGGGTATTATCCCTCTTATATTATGCTTTCTACATGGTATAAGAACTAGGGTTTCATTCCTCCTATTTTATATTTTCTACATGGTATCAGAGCCAAGTTCTAATCCTGGGACTCCTGAATTATGGGATCAAAGGACCATAACCTTCTGTTTCTTGTCTTCTTCTCCCAGATATGTTCCAATTAAGTTAAAATTCTGTAACAACACCCAAATTTCTTTGATAATCAACAAACTTCAAGTTGATTCCGACTTCTTTCTCTCCTTATATGGAAGCAAGATTTGAACAGAATCTGAATGGCAGATTCTAGTCATATATTGCATGGACAGGGTAGGAGTGAATAGGAACAGATGGGAACTTTTATAGGAAGAAAATCCAAACATTGTTAAAAAAAAATTCCATCAAAGGTAAAAATTAAAATGCTAATTTAAGAAGAAAAAAAGAAGGAAAAAGTGAACTGAAATTGAAAAGAAGTAACAACAAGCAGTCATTACATACATAGTAAGGATTGATTTCAAGAAAGGAAACAATATCTCCAACTTATCCAGATTGGCTAGTCCCTGAACAAAAGCCACTGGAATAAGGAAGAGAATGGTGAGGACAATTGATGCTATGAGAACCACCAACTTGGAAATCCATCTTTTCATGAATGATGTAGAAAAGAAAGGCCAGTATACATCACGTGGCTCAGGTGCCTGCTCCGTGACCCATTGTGTTGGGTTTACTGATTGTTGGACATGAGTAGCCATTGCAGCACTATAACGAGATCTGAAGCAAACAAAGGCAGCAGGCACTTCCTATAACAGAAACGAAAAAAAATCATTGCACAAATCTAAGCCATAATGATCACTCCAAATAAGCAACTTGAATGCTAAACATAAAAACAGAATTAACATAAATGAACTAACAGAACCCTTAGTGTGATGGACGCAATTTTTAATAGATCAATTTTTACACCATTAAATGCAAAGACAGAAGAGTAGATGAAAAAAATACCTATAATACGGCAATAAAATCTCGAAAGGGGGAAAACAATAGATCAAAGAAAAACATAGAAGAACCTGCACCTTGATGTAAAAAATTCAAAAATCCCACTTTCACAGACCCTCAAACATTCAAAATTATCGATTCATACTAAATTTAGGCCCTTTAATGGAATGCTGAAATAAGATAATAAATTAAAATTTTCCTTCACATTATAGATAACATAATATAGATAACTGGATGTGGCAACTACATTTATTGAAACTACAGTAGTGAACACCTGGCCAGACAATGAAACATCTGACTGCTCGATTCTCAAATTTTCTTCCAAATCCTCCAATTTTTTTTCACATTTGTCAACAGAGTTCTCATCTTGTCTAAATAGCCCAAGGAATCCTCTGTGAGGAACCATTTGTCGTGCATCCCGTTGTGATTTTAAACGTGTCAACGTCCTATACATACTCTCAGCATCAACCTGGAGGACACAACATATGAAGCTAAAGGTAAGGAAAAATATATTATTATTGAAAATTGGACCATCGAATGTGAACACCCAGTCAATCAATCGACTCATCCTCCACACTAGAATGTAAGAGCAAAGATAACAAGACCCAAAAGATTAATTCAAAAGCGTTGAAGGAAAAAACTTCTAACAACAGTACGGCTAAACTCTATGCATATTTTGTTCATCTTTTAGAATTCCATAACAGCACATGCTACAATTAAAACATAGCATGCTAATGGTCCTACAGTTCAGCAGTTTTAAATCTTTGATAGTTCCACAATACTAGCATCAGATAAGATGAAAGGACTTTGCCTTCATATCGTTCAGTTTCTCCTCACTGGCAAGTATTCTATTAGATCAGATTCTGAGTTTACTCTTTCTTGTTTTAACAATTCTGTATACTCAATAGCTAAAATATTCAACAGAAGAGTGTGGTGATGCCTCTTGTACAATTATGGCCATGGAAATATGGATATTGGCTGAAATGCATGATCCTATTTCAGAAAAAGACATCAAAAGAGTTTCTGAAGATTCACAAGAAGGGATGGAATCATCAACTCGTCAATAAGAGAAGAGGGAATGTCAGATGCTTTAAAGAACGGAAGAAAGAAATGTGGTCATTCAGAATAGCAAACAGGTGGTCAGACCCAGTCAGATGTGAAAAATATGGAGATTAATTCGAGCCAAAATGAAACTTGATAACTGGAATGTTGGACATCGAAAAGTAGGGGAGGAAAATAACGTTATTCATCATTAAGCGACTTTTTTTCTGCAACAAACAGACAAGTAAAAATGTTGATACTCAACAACCTATGGTTTTAAAGTATTGTGTTATCTACAATTTAATTGGAAATTAGTAAATTAGCCTCATTTTTATAGTCATATTATCTATTTATTTATTTAATATGTTACAGTTCCAACTCGCCCTATGATTGCAAGCCAATATTTGCCCTTCGTCACATAGATAACAGAAAAAGTTGCACAACACACGAGTGATCATTGCCTCTAATACCAGGTATTGAGCTATCCAACTTGACACCAATCAGTAATGAATGTAGAAAGCCCACCTATGTAACTCCGATATTTTATTGATTATGAGGCTATTCTAGCGTACAATATATAAAATAAGGGTGTCACGCGGATCAAGAAAAGCATAAACATATTTTAAGAAAACATTAAACGGAAGAAAGGACTTACAATGAGGCGTCGAAGTTTGCTTGTCTGACGAACCATTATGTGTGTCAAGTATGTCGATGAATGGATATCTGAGAAAAAACTCTCAACACTCCCACTGAAGCTGCCTATACTGCGTCTAGGAATGCCACGAACAAGGATGGTGAAATGATGTGGCTGTGGTTTCGATGCATAGAAATAGGCAAGCCTCTTAGAAGAAACATATTCGTATTCCTGGAATAGAGCTACGTTAGTCATGGTCACACTGAAATTTCCATTTGTTAAAAACTAAGAAAGGTTTTTATTTTCTCCAGAAACGTGGAAATAAATATTATAAACCACCTACGCTACCGGATTAACCAATCACCACCATACTGCTTCCGTAAGGACATGAAGCATCTAAAAAATGAGTGATTAAGAAAGTGCAGAATAATTGTGGATGATTACAGCAGGAGAACATAAGACTGAAAGGAAGATAATAGTCTTCTACAATAACGGAGAAGTCGGGCCATAAAAAAGCATCGTTGCCTAAAAACAAGAGAAATATACACATAAACGTAGCATGATGTTAACTTACCATATAAAGAAGATAACAAACAACAGCAGTCATGACATATGCAGCAGAAAAATGAGCCCATAACCTGTCAAAATAAGTTTAAATTTCAGAAAAAGAATCAGCATTGTTGACTGGTAGGCAAAACTTAATTTTCTGCACCTGTAAAATTTAATCCTAATTGTTCATGAATCAACTGACGAAAGAGGGTTAGAGTTAATCTGTTTTTTCATTGGGTTCAATACAGAGTTGCCATGCTCATTTCCACAAGAAATGATGAACCTTCAGATTTTAACAAAAGTATATAAGCATGACAGAAGTAAACAGCGAAGCCAGAAAGATATTAAGCATTACAGAAGGATCATATCGATAAATACGGCCGTAATAACTATAAAAGTAACTTAAATGAATCCATAAGACATTGAAAGTCAGAAGAGATAAAGAAAATACCAATTCGAACCATCTTTCACGTTTGAAATGGTAAACTTGTCCAACGATTCATTTGGAAGATTGCCAAAGTCAATAGAATGTAGTTGGTTCCCTTCATAATTTATTGGAAGAAGTATAAAGATACCAATCACACAAGCAATGGAGAATACCTTCAAACTGCAAAGAGAACGACTAAGGTCAAACAATCATGAAATCCTAAGACGGCAATATCATGCGTATCAGGATAAAAAATAGAAATAGGAAAGAGTAAGAGGTGCAAAAAGGATTGTCAACATTTCCCCAGTAAAAAGAGTTGCAAGAATGATCTGTCCACCAAGTGCAACGAACACAATTATAAATACGCTCTTCTACAGTAAGCGCAAACATTAAAGATAAAACCAAAAAAATGACGCGTGGACTGGAGATAACCACGACCCAGAAAGCAGAAAATAAAAATGCTTTGCCTTTGGACCCTGAACAGATTCTTCAGTATCCAGAAGAAGACGGGATTCAGATTTCTTGGGTTCCCACAGAATAAATAGTAGACGAACTCCAGAAACTATTTCAAACCCGTGTCTTTTTGTTTTGACAAGAACATCGTATAATATGACCCGACATCAGGACTTCCCTGAGACTAATTACTCCCTTCAGAAAGTAACATAATTCAATGGATTTCTTGAAAAAGCAGTATATATCTCAGCTGTAGACCTGAAACTTTCTTCTCACGAATTCTGGGCTGCTGCCGCTGTTGCTGCCTTTCGAAACACGAACAAGGTGCGAACGAAACCCAATCACTCAGTAACTATTACTGCAAAGGCTTGATTTTTCTCGTGTCCAGTATTGTCATCAATCTACCCATCCAGCCGAACCAGATAGTCGGTATCTCATTCGACTAATCCCTTCAAAGTTAGCGAAGTGATCTAACTTCTCGATCCTTAAGATGGCTCAGAATGGATCAATGAGCTGATCGTTTGAAGACATGGAGATGGAGACAAGCGCACAATGGATTAGAGTCGAGACACAACGGGACTGGGACGGTAAGGTACCTGAACACGAAGATTCGCATGAAGATCACGGCGTCGAGCCCGGCTACCGACAGAAGTTCGTCTTCGGAGAGCTTCCATGCCCTTCTCACCCACCCAACCGTCGGGACGAGCCTCTCGATGTCAAACCCGGCCCCCTGCTGAGCCTCCCCTTCCGCCACCAGCCGGGGTGCATAGACCTTCGCATTCCCTGGCAGATTCCTGAGTATCGAGTAGAGCACAAGGAACAAGATGCACAGGCCGAGGTTGATGCCGACCGAGGTAAACAGCGCGGAGAGGATCATTACTGGGGATCAACAGAGCAATCCGACTCGGGAAGATCAACAGAACCAGGAACCAATCGGCGCTCTAGGGGAGAAGCCGCCGTTGCTCCTCGAGCAACTAGCCAAAAATTGACCTCTCCTTCCGAGACTGCTAACAGGAGTGCGCCTCACACCGGTGGAAGAAGCTAGGCCATTGCCGCCGACAGGATCCCCACACCAGAGGCGGGAACCAGTGCCCAAGGAGCTTCGGAAGTCTTCTTCGAGTGGGTGCCGTGACCCGTGAGGTAGAAACGTGGCCACCGGGACCCTGTAGACTCAACCGAGAAGAAAGCGGTGAAGTGGACGGACCGACGCCTTCCGGTCATTTTCCTTTTGCTTCAGGGAGATAGACGATGAAAACGTTCAATTTCTGCAGCCAGACTCTAAAACGTGCCATCTAAACCGGGAACCTCGGCGAACGAGAGATTCTGACGGCTGTCTTCTCATCTTCGTCGAGATTACAGAACTTGGTCAGCCATCTTCTACTGATCATTTTTATCAAATATATTATCAGAATTATCATCTGAGGACTACCTACCGGTCAAAGATAGGAAACTCGAAAATCATCGTCCCATCTCAGCACTGGTTATTGGATAATCGGTTCTTAGAGTCTTCATTTATTTTATTGGTGAAGACGGAAGGTTCTCCTCTTACGATCGTCTAGCTTTGCCCTCCTGCTCTGCACAGATGTCAGCCGGGGAGAGGAGACGGCATGGCGGCGTTGCAGGATTTTACAGTTAATGGGGGCTCAAGAAGAAGAACACGGCAAGGTGTGTATTTATTCGCCATGGGAACAACGGCGGGGAAGACCCGGGTGGGAGGAGGTGGAAGGCAGGCTTTTCTGTCAGTGTTCACTGTAAATGATCCACGAACAGTAAAAAACAGAGACCATGAACGAGAACTCTGCCTGAAAATACAGAGAGACCCACGAGAGGATGAATCTGAGCGAGTTGAAGTAGCCCTAGGCTGGAGCTGACAGCTGCCTTTATCCATGGAGAGTCTCGAGAGAATTAATCCTTGGTCTTTCGTTGTAGCCCAACGATCGTCCCCTGAGATGATATCCGGCGGCTGTGGAGTTCCCGACGGGTTGAATCAATCATGGCCAGCACTCACCTCCCCTGAACCATCCGAGAGGCGACAATGGCGCCTGAGTCGTCGTCGTCGACGGCGGCGGCGGCGGCGTTGGGTGGGATGACCTCGGAGACCTCCTCGATGGGGGAGAGGGAGGAGCGCTCCTCGGGCTGGCCCGAGGACGCCTCCTGCAGTTGCAGCGCGTACTCGAGGTTCCAGAGCACGTCTCCCATGGAGGGCCGGTCGACGCCGCAGTCGGCGAGGCACTTCTCCGCCGCCTCAACGTACTTCTTCAGGGAGGCGGCGGCGATGGTCCCTGCCACGTGCGGGTCGATGATCTTCTCCAGCTGGTTCCTGCGGTGGCACTGCATGGCCCATTCGGCGAGGTTCACCTGCTCCCTCGGCAGAGCCGGGTTGATGGCGGGTCGAGCGCAGAGCACCTCGACCAGCACCACGCCGAAGGAGTAGACGTCGGACTTCTCCGTCAGCTGCTGCAGCCGGAAGTACTCTGGGTCGAGGTACCCGAAGCTCCCCTTGACGGCGGTGCTGACGTGGGTCTGCTCGACGGTGGGCGCCGCCTTGGATAGCCCGAAGTCGGCGACCTTGGCGACCAGGTGCTCGTCGAGGAGGATGTTGGTGGTCTTCACGTCGCGGTGGATGATCCCCTGCGCGGCGCCGGTGTGGAGGTAGTGCAGGCCGCGGGCGGCGCCGATGCAGATCTCGAGCCGCTGCTTCCAGGAGAGGAGGGGGCGGGCGGCGCCCCCGTAGAGGTGGTCGCGCAGGGGCCCGTTGGCCATGTACTCGTAGACGAGGATCATCTCCGAGTTCTCGTCGCAGTAGCCCATGAGGGAGACGAGGTGGCGGTGGCGGAGCTTGGAGAGCATCTGTATCTCCGTCTGGAACTCGTTCATCCCCTGCTCGGAGGAGGGGTTCCCCCGCTTGACGGCCAGCTTCGTGCCGTCGTCGAGCTCCCCCAGGTAGACCTTGCCGAACCCCCCGACGCCGAGCACCACCTTGTCGTCAAAGTTCCGAGTGGCCTCCTGCAACTCGGCGAACGTGAAGTAGCGGCCGAGGCCAAGTGCGGCGCCGGAGGAGAAGAAACTCGAGTAGCCGCTCTTGCTCTTGTGGGAGCCGAACCTCTGCCGCCGGTGGGAGCCGCCGCCCTTGCTGGAGCTGCTTGAGAAGGTGGAGTGGCTGGCGTGGAGGGGGAGCAGCCACGAGGAGAAGCTGTTCCGCCTCTCCCAGTCGTCAGGCCTCTTCTTCCACCGGTACAGGACCACCCCCATCAGCGCCACCGCCGCCGCCGCCATGGAAAGCCCCACAGCAGAGACGACCCTCCGCGCGGCGGAACCGCCGGCAGAGGTGCCAGTGTCCCCCCCGTGGTAAGACCCGTCGACAGAGAAGAAACCGTCGAGGCTCCCCGCCGAGTTGCTCAGCTTCATGACCTCGAACCCGTTGAGGATGGCGTTGGGGGCGCCAGCGTCCATCCCGGCGGCGGGGCCCACCTGAATCCGGATGCTCGAGTCGCCCACCGCGGAGCCGTTGACCACAAAATCCTTGAAGTAGGCGACGGCGAGCCCCGAGGTCAACGCGGACAGGTCGAGCCCGGAGACCCCGACGAGCCCGTTGAGGTAGACGTTGAAGTAGAGCGCGTTGAGGCTCTTGCTCACGATGTCGCAGAAGTGCATCCGGACCAGGTAGGAGAAGCCCGGGTCGACGGCCACCTCCCAGGTGATGTTGAAGTTGGGGTCGACCACGTCGGCGTCGGCCATCTCCGCCGCCGTCGCGTAGACCGCCGCCGGCGCGATGAGCGGCGTCACCGCGCCGTCATCGGGGAACTTGACGGCCTTGGTGGAGACGGACACATTCTGGGTCGCCGCCGGCACCTTGAGGAACCCGCCGTCGGCCTGCCACGCTCGCCGGAGAGTGTCGTCGTCGGCGGCGATGGCCGGGCCGCCGACGTTGACCCTGTGCGCCACCTCGAGGGCGTACTTGGAGAGATCCGAGAAGTCGCCGCCGCCCTGAGGGGGGGAGAGGGCGACAGCGCCGCCGTCGGGGATGAGGGCGTCGGGGGCGGAGATCAGCTCTATGGCGTTGATGAAGGCCAGGGAGCTCTTCTTTGGGGAGAAGACGAGGGAGGCCCTGTCCCCATCGATGGGGAGGAGGTATTCTTTGACGAGAGGGGTGGCCTCCGGCGGGGAGAAATCGCGGAGTAGGACGACGGAGTCGGTGGTGACCGTGAAGACGGCCCCGGTGAGGTTGTAGCTCGGGTCTGGAAGAGGGAAGAAGTGGAGGCGGAGCCAGTGCAGGCCAGGGTTGGAGATGAAGAAGCTGTAGGTCGAGCGCTCGGAGAAGACCCTGGCGGAGAGCAGGAGCGGAGAAAGGGCGACGGAAGCGTTGGTGGAGTTGTCGCCGGCGGCGGCGACCAGAATGTCCTCGGAGGTGGAGAGGAAGGAGGAGGACTGGGCGTCGGAGCGGAACGTCCGGCCGTCGGCGAGCTGGGGGCTCTTCGTGGCGCCGCAGTCCACCAGGTAATTGTCCGCCGGAGTGAAGCTCACCGTCGGGGAGGAGCGGGCGGCGGCGGAGCAAGACAAGACCAAGAGGAGGAGGAAGAGCGGCGCCGGCATTGCCGCGCATCTCCCCCTGGGCATGTCTCTCCCGAGCTCGTCGCCGTGGGGGTGGGAGCCGTCAGCGGCGCGCAGCTGCGGGAGGGGGAGGCATTGGTTGGAGGAAGGCGGCCTGGTAACGGCGGGGCAGCAGCGGAAGAGGGCCTCGGCGATGCGAAACCGGACGGATTCCGGCCTGGAAGAGATGGAGGGGCTCTGCGCCTGCACCGGAGACACCTGCGTTCTAGAGAAGATATCGGGGAAGCGGACGGAGGAAGGAGACGAGCCACGAGCGACGAGACAGAGAGGGCAGCGAGGTTAAGGATGCCCACGAAACGCCGCCAATTCCGTTGCCCTGCGTTTCTCTCTCTCTCCTCTCTCTCTCTCTCTCAACGGCTAAGGTTGCCTTAGACGACCCGGTCAACGCTACCCCCCTGTCCTCTGGCGGCAGCCAGGCAGGAACAGGGCCTCAGGCCTTTAGCTCTTGGAGCTGGAGTCTATTCCTGTCCTGTCGGGTCGTACAGCCGCTAGCCCCTCTCCCTTTCTCTCTCTTGGGGCGGTCCTAGAAGTGGTTAATGGGCACTGCATAAAAGTGGGCGGATGAGATGATCTGGGTTCTTTCTATTGAGCCGCAGGGTGGGTGGGTTTGATAAAAAAATACAAAAAAATGATTTTTCGTACAAATAAATAGAGTCTCAAGCCGCGATGAGACCCCCTTCCGGTCACTGGATCACACACCCCTGCGCCTCAGCTCCCAGGAAGGTGAGCGCTCTGGAGATCCTCTGGGCACAAGAGAGAGAAAGAGAGAGAAGTGGGCGGGGAGCTGGCCGAGGCAGAGATATCAGAAGTGGCTATGGCGGATGCAAGGTCTCACCTGTTGCGTGTCTCTCAAGCGTAGAAGGTCCAGCTTCTCAGTCGGCCTCATGGACGACAGGGTGGCGAGCTGCAGAGCCACGTCGATGAGAAAAATATGACCAAAAATGGAAAATCTTCCCTGCAGAGAGAAGCGGAGGAGCTCTAACCCAGAAGCTGAATCGCTCAGGATCTTGCGGGCTGGGCATTGCCCCGGCTTGGATGAGCCCTCTCCTCAGTCTTCTTCCTGCAAGGTATGAATCATAGACTAAAGAATTAAAGAATGTGAAAATGCCGCAATATACGCGGCATAACGCACGAATGAATGCAACCCAGTCGGGAATCATGTCTTCCGTCCTGGCGGAGCGGAGCTCGTTTGCACGGTCTGGGGTAGGGGAAAGAGACGAAAATGGGGATGACGACCAGTGAAGAACAGTACCCATGGTCGCTTCGTTTGCGCTCCCAATCAATCCGCGAGCTTGCTCCGCCGCTTGTCTAACCGTCTGCTCCAACTGTTGAGGAGTAAAAAGGAGATGGATTAAATTCAGCCAGCAGTTGTATCTATTGACGACGATGTGATTGCCCATGACAAAGGGAATCGCACTACTGATCCATAGGGCTGTTTTTATTTTATATATGTGGAAGATGACGCAGAAAAAAGTGGATTTCATATACAGATAGATAGTCGACTATGCATCTATTTGATGAAATAAATAGAAGTTTTCAGTATCATCCACATCACGTTGTTTACCAGCTACAATGCATATCATAGACTTAAGTTAAGAAATGTCGATTGTGTGTTTTGGGTTACGATGAAATAAATTTATGTATTGGTTATTTGGTTCCGTAATAATCCTTCCTCGCACCATGCTCCAGATCTCTACTTTTATAGGCTATTTCAGGAAAATAAATATATTAAATCTTGAGGGATTTAAGGATCACTGCCGCCATGTTTCCCTCTTTCTTTGTGCTTGAACTATATAGTTTGCCATTTTTTTATTTATTTTAGATGTTCAACATTTTTTTGCTAAGTTTCCTTGATCAATGAGAGATGAAATTTTACGATTGGCTTGACTCACAGGCATATATTTTTCCGATCTGCATCCTGAGATAGATCAATAGTTTGGGGCAGGACCCGGATTGATCCCATCACCGGGTTAAAGGAAAATCTGGTTTCTAACCTTTAAAGGTGGTTTAAGGAAGGTAAGCATTTTTAAAACATAGGAACCAGATTAATATAACAAGGTAATCCAGATACATACCGAAACATTCTGTGCCCTCGAAATAAAACTTTATCATCATATTTATTAAAAGATAGAATGTAAATGACGAAGGGAATTAAACGTTACTCACAAATTCCCTCTCTGTTGTTCCTTCAAGCGGATAAATATCTTGAATCCACTCAACTTCTGCAACACGATACCTACAAGAGTATGGAGAGAAGAACCAGTTTCAAAACATCTACAGATTTCATACAATACACAGGCAGATGAGGAGAAAAGAAAACATACCCATCCTGATCCCAGGATCGAAGTATATGGAACCGACGGCGGCCTTCTACCTACATATAGAGTGATGATTTAGGCACTCTTTTCATCGAAGTTTATTCATAAAGTACAATTTAGGTAGGATTCAGTGTCACCAGCGACTTCCTGCAGTGTAGAGAGATAATGGAATATCTGAAGACTATAATAGCATCTGAGAGACTTTAAGAAAGTCACTCTAATTCTGGGCCAATGTATACTTGAAATTTTAGGTAGCCTTATGGTTCTAGAGTGATGCAGAAGCTCACTCATGAATTTCATCATATAATGAGAAGGGCAATATCGAATTTTGAAGTTTTCATGAAAAAAGGAAAAAAATAGCAAGGGCTTAATACTAAGAAACGTCAAACTCACTCACCTCTAGATAAAATCTCCCATCAGGAAGCGGTTCACACCTGTACAAAGGCAGTAACCAAATATAATCGCAAATATATTTTTTTGAACACAAATACCGAATATCTGAAATAATAGATTAGCACAGGCGAGACCTACGACCACAAAAAGTCTTGCAGAAGGGAACTAAAATGAAAAATCACTCACTCAGATATTTCCACTTCACAAGCAAAATCAGCGATCAAACCAGTTGAAGAATCAATGCCCACCTGCATATATTGTAGTAGAGGAAATAAGCAAAGGTTCCCTTCAAGACAATCAACAAAAGATGATATAATACGTTACCATCCCCATCCGACGGTTTCCTTCCATCACCCTCCTCACCTGGTTCATATCATAACATAAATAACATCAATTGAACTCACATTTTTTTCACTACTTCCATCGAATTCATTATGACATACACTGGATCGTGATATAAAAAATATGATATAGAGATAGCCAAAGCCTATACAAAAAAGGCATAACGTCATTTTAAATCTATAGTAGAAAAGCGTCGAATTTTTTTTAATAACATAAAAAAAAATCATATAGTCAAGAAAGCCAGCTTCACATGCGCTACTAGCCAAAGAAGAATTTACAATTAGTTTCCACTGACCAAAAGGTGCAAAACATTGACATGAGACTACCCAAGATATAAAAAAATCTGTAATGTATGAATAATATGTCACTAAACCGATTATGCCTCCAAAAACCACTTAGCACCTAGCATTTCTCTCTAGAAAATATGCCCTTCTTTCTCCCCTAAAAGTTCTTTGTCCCATGAATATTTAAATATTTACAGAGTTAAAGAGTATCAAAGGGAGTCACTGAGACATGTTAGGATAATCCCTATCATCCCTCGGGATATCTGTGAATCCCGATGCAAAGAATGTAACACATAAAAGCTGATGCTTTTAGTAACAGAAGGTACTGTAATTTAACTGCCATTAACGTGGTTATTAAATAACATGAAATAACACATTTCATTATCCTAAGTGAACACTGATGCTTCAGAGAGTTCAAATCAGGTCAAAAGTAAGAATGGCGTTTTCTTTCCGGCTAGAACAGGATGTTCTAAGGAAAAAACACAGAAAAAGTAGAAAATTATTATCTTACCATTAATCTGTAACGAGGTTCAAATATATTGAGTGACAACTTCTGAAATGGGAGGACAACATCCATGACAAAAAGAGGCATCAAGTCAATTCCAAAGTTTGTCAAGTTCTCATGTTCAGCTCTTCTCTCTGCATATTCCTCTGGAAAATTTTTTTGTATGATATTTTTCAGAGTCACACTGAAAAAGTTATGGATTAAATTGTGAGTATATCCTTTCAAGAATAGCAGAATCTGGAACGTAAATCACACAAAATACCACAGTGAGTGTTTCATACCTTACAGGATATGTTCTGGGGCTGATAAATAGGACAGTCCGACACATTGGGCACTTGTTGCCTGCAATGGAGTTATCGTGTTTAGGATAAAATAATAAAACAAACGCAGCACATATTCATGCAGGAAACTAGAAGCACTATCTTACCATGGTCCATAGACTGATGTAGACAAGAACGACAAAATGAATGCCCACATGGAGTGGTAACTGGCTCATATAACAACTTGAAGCAAACAGTGCACTCAAAGTCATCATTACGTTCTGGCTTCCCGTGTTTTGTATTTTTACCTAGACTAGATAAAAAGTTGTCCAGCTCCTGGAGAGTTTTCTGAAGGGCTTGACTAACATTTCACGGACATGACAACATAGAAGAAAGAACTGATGTCAGGAACCAAAGTTTTGGACGAACGCAATTAAAGTCGTAAGTTTCTCCTGATCATGAAGATCAATAACTAAATCACTAGGAGTTGGCATATACCAAAGGGGATTGATATGAAGGCCTGAAATAAGCACTTCCCGTGCCTCCTCATAGCGTTCAAGCTGCAATTTTACGATCAGAAACAAACAAATACCTCAGGCATCTACAGATATGTAAAACGAGTACCCAGATGAGAGTAACAAAAGTAAAATTACAAATTATATAGAAATCATACCAAACAAACTAGAAGCATCAACAGAGCACTGAAAATGGAATTCTGATAAAGTTTCATGTCATTCAAAATATTTTATCGACAGTGTATGCTAATCAACTTAAATCAGATTTCTCCCACTTCTTCACAGTGAAGTGGAATCTCCACGATAAATAAATATGCCACCTAATAAATATATCTTTTCACGAATCAATAGCATTAATTGAATAATATCTGAAGCATAGCACCCGACCTTGGAAGGCATCACGGGGGACAGCCACTAAAAATTACTCCGCTCCAAAAAAAAAAGGGGGGACGAAAAAAAGAGACCAAAGCCAAAATTTCAGGCACAGAAATCACCAAGACAAAATAGCCAGAGGTGAGGCAAAAGTGTTAAATTCCGCTGGAAGAGAAAAAAAGATATAAGTCTTACATAATCCTTCTAAAATAATGATCGTAAATGAGTCCAATGAAGATAAAAAATGAAAATATGAACCTCCAGTCGCAATTAGACTTAAAAAGGAAAGCAAACCTACCAGCAGGAGGGCATTAGCTTTAAGAGAATATGATTTTGCCAAATTTTTCCGAGAACTCATGGCCTTCTCAGCATCCTTCAGTGCAAGCTGAAATTATGCAAATAAGAATCAGCATGATCCACAAAGAGTTAGAAGACGAGCGAAGATGCCAATCCATCATCCACGGCTAACCTCAGCATGTGTTGTGGGATCTAATCCATTTAATGGCTGATATTCCGATTCTCTCGAAGGACGGCTTCTGAGAAATCGACTAATTCTATTCAATGAAGGAAACAAAGCGAATGATAAGTTTATTATCAAAAATTTACATAATCGTTTCAGCATACTGCAACATGATATAATTTTATGAAGTTTACATCATAGTTTCTCTGATTTCGCCTTTATTTTCTTGTGCCCTATTGCTTGTTCAATTTTCACAACGCATCATTAGTTTGGTTTCAGCCTTAGTGATAGAAATCATTCATGTTGAATCAGCCTGAACGACTTTTCTGATCAAATAGTTATATGACCATTTATATGACTAAGAATTGTCATCAAAATTTAGTTTGGCGCAAATGCCGGAACAATACATTCTTCCCTCTTGAAAGATTAAGTTCAACATGGCATGGAGGACACTTGCTTATGTGGTGAAGTTGATTTTATCCGTTAAAGGAAAACAGATTGCTGCGCCATGAACTCCAATCGTAACTAGATGACTGTAAATTATTGTCATTGCTTGATTATGGACAGCAAAAAGTATCCATTTCATAGGGCATTTACCTGCAGAGTGCAGCACTGCGATTGCTTAATATAACAGGATCTCCTGGTTTTATGGCTTGAGCTTTAGAGTAGCAAGCAATAGCCTATACACAACCAAAATCATCAATCCACACTCTGCATACAACACGACAAGCCTCGAAAATAAACAAAAATGCCCTCTAAAGCATGGATATCTTGTGACAGAAGCAAGCGTTTTACTTTCAGAATTCAATTGTTCTAGACATCTTCTTTGCATTTAGGAAGTAAAAAAAAATAGGTTCTACATTAAGAACTCTTCCCTTAAATTTTCAATCAAGAGGAACTGGGGACATGAGATCATTCATGACATTTAAAAAAAAACATTTTCAAAGAAAATAAGACCATTGATAGTTTCACTGATGAAGGCATTCCTCTAGATGAAGGATGAGACACACATAAAACGATATCATCAAGTAAAAAGAGGAACCATCTGATCATCGTTCTACAATTTACAACAACTGTCAGAAATCTCTCTAGCATCGGTGTTGAAAATTAGGATTGACGACGGATCACCGCACATATCGGTATCTTCACTTAGTCACACATTCTCACTGTGAATGTTATTGTTCCAGAGGACCTTTTGTTTTCCATCCCTCCAGTACTGCAACATACAGCACAAGGCACTAGGTGAAGCAGGGCCTGCTGACATACTTAATAAAGTTAGTTATGGCCGCAATGTAGAAGGTGAAAATGATGAATTGAAAATAGAGAATAATAATTCTAAACCTCAACTTCACCAGTCTATTTCACAATGGATGGCGCTAAAGGGAAACTTCCCGAAAATTTGGGACACTCATAAGTGAACTAAAGAGCTCTCGTGACATTCTAAACATTTAAGTGGAAGGCCAAAGCTTGTATTCCGGGGAATCTAGTCCTCAATAAGCGCCGTTTCAGATCACGATAAACCAGAATCCAAGTCTGGGCGGACCGTAGGCAATTATCAAATCATCGAGGGCAGTATTCCAACGCCGCATGTAAAGATCCCCCGTTTCCGACATACGCACTCTAGCACGTGTAAATTCGGCATGGCACTGGAAAATTGGCGTAAATACGGTGCAGTCCTGAAAACCCTTGACGTGCATACGGTGCAGTCCTGAAAACCCTTGACGTGCTCGCACACAAGGTGTTCGTCGTCTTAGAGGCATCAATAACACTCATCACTGGCGGAAAGGAATTACAAACACTTAGAAGCTAAATTTGCAGATATTGACACTGCACAATCCGGTGACCATACCTCTTCAATCCGGCCCTCTCGAAAGGCCCGGTTGCCACTCCGCATAAGGTCAAACAGCTTCCCACGCTGCTCCGGGGGGACGCCCACATCCGAATCGTCGACCTGCCACTCCATCACAGCCGCAAGAACAATCAGCGGACCAAAATTGGACTGAATTGGACAAACTCCCCAAAGGTAGAAGGAGACCGAGCGTCAGCTACCGGCGGGAACTCTTCTGGTTCGTCGAATCCCGCGTCGTACGGGCTGGAGGGAACCTCCGCCATGGAGTCCGCGCTGCACAGAAGCTCAACGTCGAGATTGCGGCTGCCAGCGAGACGCCACGGCAACGGAATTGAGAGAAGCCGAAGGAGGTACGAAGGATGTCTCTCCTTCCCCGCCTTCTCCGTCTCGTGGTCTCCCCTCCGTCCTGTATTTTCTCGCGGCCCTCGTTGAGATACGTGTGCTTTTCACGGCCCCCAGAAGCAAGCGCCCCTCGCTTACAGGTCTCAGCGTAAAAGCCACTCTTGTCTATGGGCAATTCAGACAATTCTCCCCTCACACTATCGGGTTCCTCCCGTGGAGGTTGAGGATCTGGCACGCAAATGGCGGGAAGGAAAGTAGAAATATTTTTTGTAAACATTTTAATAAATTATTTAATGAAAATTATAATTTATTTGATTTATCGTGATTGCCCCGTCGCTCGCTCTGGTAAATTGGGCCGAGCAACACGTTGCCATTAGTCATCGGCACTGGGCCGGGCCTCATTAATGGGCCTTGTGGACTCCACCTCCGAATGACGGGGACGAGTGGAACCCCCTACTCGGTTCGTCCGAGTTGACTCTCTCTCTCTCTCTCTCTCTCTCGCTAACACCCACAGGAGCCATGCCGAGTTGAGCAGTAAGGTGAGAGATTCTATACCCTCTCTCTCTCCCCGAGCTGCTTCTGCTGCCGCAGGGGGGAGAGCAAAAGGTGGAGCCAGTCGTCGGAGGAAGCGAAGCGCGAGGACAAAACCAGGAGAGGGGAGCTTCTTCTTCTTCCGCCTAGAGCTGGTCGGAGACCGCCGGTTGACGGCAGGTGGCGCCGCTCCCCATGGCCGGCGACCAGTAGTCCGCTCCGTTGCTGCTCGCCACGCGCGCCGTGCAGGCGAGGGGCACCAGGCAGAGCCCCCGGCTCCGCAGGTCGCAGCTCCTCCCCTCCGCCTCCTCGCCCTCTCCTTCTCCCTGCCGGCGAGAGAACACAAGGTCGCCGGCGATCAGCAAAACCCCCCCCCAGATACGCCGGCTTTCATTCCGGCCGCTGCAGAGGCGGTGGTGGTATTCTTACACTGAGGAGAGCAGACGGTGGCAGCCGTCGCAGATACGGAGAGCTCAGCACCTGACACCACGATATGAATAGAGAGCGAGAGAGAGAGAGAGAGAGAGTGAGAGTGAGAGAGAGAGAGAGAGTGAGAGTGAGAGAGAGAGAGAGAGAGAGGCGGTACCTGGACCTGGTTGTGGAGGAACCTGATGTACCCCACGGCTTCGTGAAGCACGGAGGCGGTGTCCGACTGGAACAGAGGATCGATTCCATTCATGGCGGCGACGACAGAGGCCATCAATGCGATTGCAGACGAGAGATGATGCCGATCGGAGTCAGTAGTTAGTACGTGTTCATCGACCCGCTCTAATCTATCTGTTGATATTTAGAGGCCATACCTTGCCGAAGGGGGAAACGAGCTGCTGGAGCGCGGAAATTCGATCGCCCAGGTTCTCCTTCCTCACCTGATCACAGCATGGCGAGAAACAGAAATCAGAGTGAGAGATTCGCGAGTATCCAGTCGACCACAGAGAGGAACGAAAGTGGGAAAAACAAAATTCAATGGCGAGCAAGGATCGAGTCCGATCTTGAAGGGGGAGACCTTCAGTGCCCATCCTTGGGAGGCGGCGCGCTGCTCTTTCCCTGGCTTCTTGGCGGCGGTGGATGCTCTCCCTCGGCCTGCGGCGGCGGTGCGCCCTTTCGTATCTTCCGTCTGCAGTTCATATGCATGCGCAGGTAGATACAGATGGCCGAAAAGAGCTTTGAACTGAGAGAGAGGTAGAGAGAGAAACCTTCAACTTTGATATGGAGGTACTGTAGGACGAGAGGGGGGTGCAGGAACCAGCGCCGCTGGTGCTCGAATGTGGGGGAAAACCGTTGTTCCAGTCGCCGCAGTGGCCATCGTCCCCCCCGAAACGCAGCAGCCTGTAAGAGGAAGAGGGGGGGGAGGAAGAGGATGGCAGAAGCTGAGCAGAGGGACGCCTGAGGAAGAACCCATCAATCTCGCCCTCTTCCGCGCCCTGGATCTTCTTCTCCATATCCCCGCCGCGGAATCCTCCCGCCCCCAGCAGCTCCACGAAGCTTCCTTCCACGAGGGCGTCGAATCCCCTGTCCTCCCCTTTTCCACCCCACTCCATTACCAGGCAAACCTTGCCGGCAGAGTAGACGATTGAGAGAGAGAGAGAGAGAGAGAGGAGGAGGAGGAAGTTGCAGGAGAAAGCTGCTGGAGAGCCGGTGATCCTTTTCCTGCTTCCAGCCTCTGGCTGCCACGCAAACCAGCAAGCAGCAGAAAGTGGCGTCCGCACGGTGACAGGAAGCAGCGTCGTCACCAGTAGACGCCAGAGAAGGAAGAGAGCGGACGGCGGAGATGGAAGCAGCCTCCCACCTGCGCCCCGCGTTGTTTAGCGGTCTCCAGTGACCCGACCGACGACTTCCCTCCTCCCGGCACGCGCTTCCGCCGGTCAAAATCTCGGTATGGTCACCTCCCTCGGGGCTGAAGCATGCGCTCCCCGGCTCCCCCGTAATCGGTAACTCGCCCTCGCCGCCGCTCTCCCAGCGAAGAAGGCGGCCGGCACGGGAACGCGAGCCGACAAAGCCCCGCCGGGGAATTTTATTCCCTCCCGGCGGAAGCGAGATGACCAGACGCTTCGCCGCCCTGCCGGCGGGGTACGCCGTTCTTTCTTCCTCGAGCCGCGGTGGCCGTCGGTAGTGCCCTTCCCGGACAGGACAACGTGACGACGACAACGTCTCTCTCTCTCTCTCTCTCTCTCTCTCTCTCTCTCTTCAGGTAAACGCTCCTCCCCCTGGAAGAGAGTGATCTCTTCGGAAACGACGATGGGAGAACGGTCAACCTGGGCATGAGACTGACGGGCCACCTCGGTCAACTTACTGCGTTTGAGACAGCAACTTGGTGTGGCATTAACTAGATGGTTTTTCTAAATTTAGACGCCGAAATCACGTTGGAGCCAGGCCCCGAGTCCGTAGAATACGAAATACGTACGTAGCACCGTACGCGGTGATTTTTACCGGTGATCCTCGGACGGCTCTGTCCGTGCGTTCGGCCTCGACGTGCGGTCCGAGACAAGACCGGCATTTTTGCGGAAATTGAGGCTGGCCGCCTCCACGCGGTTTTGACTGCCCCGCGACTCGACCGACTCTCGGGCTTCATCGAGCTCGGCTTTAATGGAAGGGAATTTCCGGTGATGATCCCTCGAATATACTGTACATGCCAGTGTGTCACTGAAGCCTACGTAGAGGTGTCTATAAGCATCCATAGATGAGGGGTGTAAACTCTCTCTCTCTCTCTAGGTGCATAGACAGGAATCGGCCCGATCTACAGGGGGTGGGCCTGGGCACATTAAGATCCTTCTACCAAGAGGCAACGCCTGCTAAGTTGTAGGGAAAATTAAATAATGAATAGAAGTGGACCTCACCTCGACCATGGCTTGAATGGGCTGAGATTGGAGCCGGAGACCCGGAGTAGAGGCCGCTTTCAAGGCACCCATAGTTATAGGGGGGGGGAATCCCATCCACACAATAGCAGAGGCTCATTCCTATCTCCTAATAAAATAAAAATTATTGGCAAAATAACCATGCGCGATGCACTGCATATGTATAAACGAAGCCGAGATGAAACGTCAAGGTGGAGTATTTGCTCCACTCTGGAGAGCGAATAAAAATGAGGATGGATGGAAGGGAGGGCTCGTGAAGGAAAAGTAGAAAAGTAGAGAGGCCAGCTCTTTGCTCTCGATTTGTAGCCCAATTTTTTCCTGGAAACAAGTCATAACAGCGGTTTAAGACGGCTTCTTCTGCAGAAAGGCTTCATTATTCATAGCTGATGGTCGGTCACTGCTTCAGAAATCTACCTAAAGAGCATAATGTCTGTGAAGATTTACATATTTAAGAATTTTTTTTGAAAGGATACATATTTAAGAAATTAAAAGGAAACTATTGTACGAACTATCTGCTTTTGTGGTCTTCCACAAAACATGATCCACGGCAGGGATAGTTAACATGATCGATCTCCATACAGATCTAGATGCATAGACTCTAGAACCTTAGACATATCATACGAATCGATGAGAGTCAGATTAACTCTGCACAGAATGGTCTATATGAGTAAATTAGAAAATAGTACCTTCGATTGAGATATTTGAATCACAAGATCACAGGATCTAAATTTTTGTTCTAGGCTGAGTATTAACACATATTCAACAATCTCATCTGGGTAAGCATCTTCTTACGTTCAATAATCTCAACTGTCCAATGCTAAAATGATAGAACTCCGTATGAAGAAAAGCTTTCCAGATCAGCGGTCCAAGAGGTATAGAATGCTGATTAAACGTAAATACCTTCATATTTGAACTGGAAGCTTCTGCCATGTTAACTCATGTATAAATTTATTAAAATCCATTCTTAACACAAGGATGATTGCTAACAAAACTCTCTACTCCTCACTGATATTTTCTGTAACCCCCTTGTCAATTAGTTCGCTGGCTTTCATATTTTGCCAAAGCAGGAAGAAAAATAGTAGCCCTCTAGTCATGTACGAATGACTGTGTGCCACCTTTCCTACTCTATCTTGAAACTTTTGCATTGTAAACTCAGGTTTGAATTCATAAAAATCCATTCTTACCACGAGGATGCTTACTCGAAAAACTTTCTTCTTGATGATAATTCTCGTGACCTCCTAGTCAACTAATTCGCTGGTATCCATATCTTGGTAAAGCAGGAAGAAAAGTAGTAGCCCTCTAGTCATGTACGAATGAATGCATGCCACCATTATTATGCCTTTTTCTTCCCTTAACAAAGAGCATGGTACATGCCTTTCGTAAATCTATCTGAGACATAAGTAACAATTATCAAAATTATTTCAAGGAAAGAGGACAAGGTAAGGATTGTCTACGGTAAATTACCAAGGTATTCAGGTTTAAAATTCGAGAAGGCTAATAAATAAAATAATGATAGCGCTAATCAAACAAAAGTTATGATCAAAAGAGTTTTTTCAAGGCTACATTGAGGGAAAGCTAGAAAAAATGTATATCTAGTAACTCGCCGAAGCATCTGATGCCACCAAACATAAAAAAAATTAATCATCCAGCTACCTAAGTAGAAATGGACACCTTAGAATGTGTTAGAGACATGAATTTCTAACAATAAAAATTTTAGACTGGGATCAGGAGACAGACCAAATTGGTCTCACATATAGAAATAAGATATTGGAATGCCCAGAGTGTTTCGTCTCTAATAATCCACACCAAACTAATCTTCGTGAATGAAATGAGACAAATCAAATCACACCCTCTGACCTTGTAAAGAAAAGGATAGGTAATATGAAACCTTGAAATTGTCGTCTGCAGAATAAATATGAAATATCTATGCTATGATCCATTCTTTAATAAAATATAATCCATCACTTCCATTCGTGTTCAGCTGAGGGAGGGGAGGACAACAATGCAAGAACTAAAGCCTAGATTCGACCAGAAAACCTAATAAATAGAAAAGTAATCATAGGAACCGTCCATCTGTCAAAGCAAAACAAAGAAACTCACGATGGCCTCTCAGATCGAAGAAACAACCAATGCCGTGCACATTAGGAGGATTCCGACTCGTGGGATGACGCTTCCTCAGCGACAGCAGGCGCGACGGCGCTGGGATCTGGCTGAGTATCGACAGATGAAGCGGATGAAGGGGGCACCCTAGCCTTCACTGCGTCGAGCATCCGCTTGCTGATCTCTTTGGAGTAAACCTGGAGCGTTTCAATCCCCCCTTCTTCGGTAGCAGCAATACTCCCCTCCGCGTACGCGGACACAGGGGCGGCAGAGGCGGCGGCGGAGAAGGCCTCCCCCTCGATCTGGCGGGCAAGTGCAGAAGCTTCCTCGAGAGGAACGGTGCCGTATCGCTTCGAAAGAATGGACGCAGAGGACAACGTCTCCACCAAGCGTTTGATCACCGCATCTCGCGTGCGCTGCGACGGCGGCCAAATTTGGAAGGTCATCGAGTTTGAACTCGGCAACTCCTCCATCTTCTTCTCCCCTTCGTCGCCTTCCACTGCAGCAACAGGCTCCTCCCGAGACTCCACCTGCGCCTCCCCCGTCGCCATGGCCGTCCTGGTTCTCGATGAGATACTGCTGACGAAGCCCTCCCACTTCCACCGGAAGGCTAAAAAAGCGGCTCCCGTAAGCTGTACCGGCGGATCACTTTTCTTTCGTCACGCAGTACCTTCTGTGCCATTCACACGCGTCAGAGAACTGCTTGGGCAGGGGCTCGCTCCACGAGGCCACTATTGGGCTCATTTTTGGCCCAACATGGCTTATTAATCTAAAAATAGTCTGTTTAATGGGCTGGAGGCCCATCAGGGACCATTAATAAAGGCGGTTTCTGGTCACCTTCGGTGAGATTACTTCTTTATTCAGACGAAACCGTCTTTTTCAAGTGATAAACAACGCACATTCGCTCATGCCCCCCGCACCCTCCGAAACTGAACTCTTTATAACGCGCTGATCTTACCACCCCACGTCGCGCTTTCGCTTTCCTGCCGATTCGGTGGGGCCTGTGAAACAGAAAATAAAAGAAACTACGTCACCGGTGGCCACCTGCTCGCAACAGCAACGAACAAGCTTGCCGCCGTCGTCGCCGGAGGATTCTCATGAATGATGCTTGCAAGGCCCCTGTAGGTGACGACGATGCCTCTCTCTCTCTCTCTCTCTCTCTCTCTCCACCTTCCTACCTCTATCGATTAGCTGTGGCCCCTTTTTTGGCCAGAATACAGAGGCTTCCTCCCTGTCACTTCACTTTTTCCCGAGAACTACGGTTCTATCTTCAGCGTGGCAACCTCTCGGTATCAACCAGCGGATGCCATGGGTGCCTGTTCGAGAAAACGAGGGTGAAGCGAAGAGCTGTAATAGTTCGCTTCTGTTTGGTACGTGTGTGTTCTGTTCTGTCCAACCCGCTTCTGGACGGATCTGATCTCAGTTTTCTTTCCCGCTGTTCGGAACATAATATGTTTTGTCTTTCTCCCTGGACTCTCTCTCTTGTTGCTGAAGAAAATGGCGAGAGGGAGAATTTAACTCGCAGGCGTTTGGTGTAAGCGAGGAGATTTATTTAAGATTAATTTTCTTCAGTCTCATCTGTGCGTTGAGTGGGGTCCGTTTTGCCTGTGTTATCAGATTTCTGTGGTTTCAGTTTTGTTCCTTTTCCTCTTGATGTGGTATAATAATCCGTTTGGATTTTCGTTTCGTTTCTTATAAAATTTTCTAACGTTACGTGTGTACTCTAAGAAAAGGGGAAAAACATACATTTTCCTCAAATCGCATTTGGAGATTATTTTATCTCACAGTTGGTGTTCATATTCTTGAGATGAGCTACCTATTTTGATTCTTCAAAAACTTAATGCTTCGACTAGTCTCTTATGACTTTCTTTTCAATATCAAGAGGAATCGGCAAACTGTCTCTTGATCATTAATGAATTGTAAGGTTCACTTATGAATTGTAATAATATTTCATACGAACTAACTGGAGTACATTTGTTGAGATTTTCCTGTAGGATCTACGTTCTTTCACCGTCAACTGTCCTCAACATTTTTTAAATGAAAATAAGGTCCTGAATTTATTGCTTCAATGATATTTTCTGTTCAGGACCGGAAAATTCCACTAAAACCGGACGAAGTCTTGGGATTCCGTCCTTGTCTATGATGCAAATTCTCTCTTTATACTCCACGTGGTATATGACTACCATGTAATCAGACTGATTACATGGTATTATCGAATTTAAGAATGGACTTCTTCTTCCAAAGTGGAATAATCTAGATCAGCTTAGACGATCTGAAATTATCTTTTTTATTCTTATTTATCTTAAGCCGTTTTAACGCCAAAATCATCAAACCTTTTTGCAGCATTGATCTTGAGAAGATTTCTTTTTTTCTCTATAGGTCAATCAAGCTCCACAAGGTTGGTATTTGATTGAAGCTCATTGCCAATTTTGCTGAGATGAAGGAAGAAAAAACTGAAGGGGTCCTTCTATCGTTGCCCCCGGAACTAAGAAATTCAAGAAGGGATACTAGGAGCTTCACAAGAAAACCATCCACTGAATCTTTGCCGTCACGGTTAAGTACCAAAGAAAAGATTCTCCCTCATTACCTCACAGCTTCTGCAGGTTCCTGCCATGATTTCTGCAAGTATGGAGGGAATCACACTCATGGATCGAATGGAAGGGCTTCCTCTTTTCCCTTGCCATCAAAGCAGCAAAATCTATTAAACGCCCAAAGTCTAGCTGTGAGACAGAGGAAGTCTCCCCTGAGGCAGAAGGCCACGGCTCCCAATATTGGATCACATTCTAGTAAGAAAAACTGGGGGAAGAAGGCTCAGCTTCCTGTGAAGACATTTAAAATATCCCTAGCATCAGAAAATATCAAGGAAAATATCTCGAGTCCTGAGATAAGTGCATCATATGCAGAGTCTGGGATCAAAGGTCGCATCAGAGCCCCTCTCAAAGAAGGTAAGTTTCCAGAGGGGCTCAAAAGCATGAAGAAAGATGCTCATCGGGGCCTTGGGTCGTGTGATGATTCTGCCTCTGTCAACAAAAATGCTCCTTCCTTAATGAAGAAAACTGAAGCCTCTAGAAATTCTGAAACTGCAGGCTTGAAGAAACATTCTGCACATAATTCCTTCGAAAACTTTGAACCCCAAATCAGGCAGAAGTCTCTGTTGTCAACAACTTTCAGGAAACCCAGTTTATCTGGGAAAGCAAAAGTTTTCAAGCAAGAGGATGCTTCGTTTGTCAAAAAAATTGACGCATCATCAAAACCAGCTACTTCTGGAAAGTCAAATGCGTCCTCTCTGAAGTCAGAATCTCTGCAGAGGCCTACAACCGGGATGAAAGGCGGAAATAGCCGGAGGAAAATAGTAAAAACTTGGAACCTGGTGACATCTGGTCCGAGGAGAAATTTGAAATCTCCATCTGCGTCCTTGTTTTCTCAGTCCCCGGTTGACCATATTTTTAGCAAATGCAAAAGTGCGAAATCCAACTTTCCGGTGTGGCATCCCAAGACAGTGAGGCTGACAGAACTTGGAGGTGGCAAATTAAGAGAAAGAACTCAGTATGTGACCGGGCCAACCGTATCTGCTGAGTCAAGGTTGAGCAGTGGCCAACCGTCTCTATCATCTCCGCATTCATCCTCTTCTCCATCTTTTTCAGATCATGAAGAAGGAGAGTATCAGGATTCTGAGTCTGGATCTTCCGAAATGAATGATATGGTTTTTGAACAAGGTGGAGATGAAACTAACACAACTCCCCGAACTGGAGGCGAGAGGCATCATGGAACAGTCTCCACGGCTCACCCGGCAGATGGAGATGGGACTCTATGCGAGTTAAAGATTAGAAGAGGGAAGATGCTCAACCTTCAGCCCGAAAACTACGTCACGGGTCGACTGAGTGTCAGGCAAACAAGGAGCACGGGCGGCAGCAGGAGTGGAGAAGGAGAAATGAAGAGGATCAGATTCAAGGCGAGCGAGCCGACTAACTCGAATCGGATTGACGCAGAAGCGGAGTCCGTGGAACTGAGGCATCGAGATGTGCAGGATAAGAAGGGTACCTTGGTTCTGTTCAATCATGTGATCGAAGAAACCGCCAGCAAGTTAGCCGAAACCAGGAAAAGCAAGGTGAAAGCTTTGGTGGGAGCCTTTGAAACCGTGATCTCTCTTCAGGGACGCAAATCCGCTGATTCGTCCATGTGAGTGCAATCCCCGAGCTTTTCCTTCCCACTGCTCTATATAGAGATATGTGGCCGTGGCGGATGTCAACGCGGCCTGTTCTTGACCCACCCGACCTGGTTCTGTCAGCCTAAATGAATAACCCAACAAGATTCGGCTGAATAGACCAAAATGAAGACGACCAAGGCCTCTCTCTCTCTCTCTCTCTCTCTCTCTCTCCCTCTCCCCTCTCCCCTCTCCCCTCTCACCCTTGTCTGTTCTTCTAGTCTGACCATTCAAGCATCTTGTCACATTGTATGTTCGTGCTTTATCTTTGCGCCCTCGTCCTAGCTTACGTGCATAGTAATGTGACCGCCATGCAACCATTCGGTAGACCACAAATAGTTAAATTGGCAATGCATGCTAATTGAGGGGAGAGGTGTCCATGACAATGCTATGAGCTTTAGAAGAATAAGTTTTAGCTAGTGATTGCCCTTGTTTAGTGATTTACTTGAATGATGATGAGAAACAAAAACTTAACCACTAGTTTGTTGGTAATTTACCAATATTGACATCTAGATCAGACGGTCAGCTTCTTTGTGTGTAGATCAATCCCTTTTGTCGTATTTAGTAACTCACCTCTTAAACCCCTTCTCTTCATAAAGGAACACCTAGAACATCTTTATCTGCATCCCTTTGGCATTTTTTATTATTTTTCTTGATAAAGCCTGTGCAAGGTTTTATAGACTTTCTACAAAGCCATGTAATAAAATATGGGACAACAATTATGACACAAAAAATCAAAGAGTTATAAAGAGAGGGAGACTGAAAACAACACAAGTGATGCCCTCCATTATTGTCCTTCTTAGACAAAAAATCCAGCAAAAAAGTCAATACCATTACACTTAAATCTCGATCTTGAATTACCTTCCTCTGAAGCATAAATGAACATCAGTGGCAATATTCTTTTTCCTTGATGATTGATTGCATGTTTGAGATCCCTTTTTGCTGAGAATAATACCTCTAGTGTCCTTGTCATTTGATGTGTAGAACACCTTTCCTGTGCTTAATGTTTGATGTGAAGAGCACATGTGGTGTGCTTGCTAATAGCTATGAAAGACACTTATGCTCAGTGCATATAGAATTGGAAAACGTGGTTTGCTGACTTGAATGTAAATGGTGGCTATAGCCATGACTTCTAGCAAAGGTCATTGACACATGGAGTCTATGGCATAAGGGGTTGTTGATCCCAAAAAATTAGTTGTAGTCATAGGTGGTGATTGATGGAACTCATGAATCCTTGAGTAGATGTGGGATTTACCAAGTTTAACCATAGTAAAATCATGTATGAACTCAGTAAGATTTATTGTTCTTCTTCTTCATATCACGAACTTATTGATTATATCTACATATATTCAAATGTAAGAAAAGAAGATTACTAGAAAAGGAACTAAAAGTAAAATTAAATTGGTATTTTCATCAAATAGATTCTACCCCCTTTTATCAAGAAATATGACATCTAGGGACCAACACGATAGGGCCAAAAAAATTATCTTAGATGGTTAACATAGCGATAATTTTTTTTACAAAGCTATGAAAGGTTGTGGGCCATTTAATCAAGCAAAAAAAATATCAAAGTTGGATAGTGGTTTGACAACAACTAAGTTATATGAAACTATAAATCTATCTTACTAGGAAGTGTGCAATTATTTTTGTAAAAGATTTTTTGAAACTAACTAAATAAATCATCGATGAATATTTATTTATCTTTAAGATTTAATTAATGACCTTTAAAATGTTTACATTAATGAGTCATTATAAGCACAAATTACTATATCTCATCATCTTAGAGCATAAGCCAAAAGATATGTATAAATGACTCTAAAATTAGTTATATTTGTATCGTTTTTTTTGCATATTTAATTAATAATATCTTATATCCTTTTTCCAAGGTTTATCACTTTGATAATTCATTTAAATTGATTTTAAATAAGGATTTACAATTTTAAACTTTTATTCTGAAAAAAATTAATTTATATGAATTTTCGAAGTTTAGAAGAATTAGTATGAAAAGTTAATGCTTAAAAAATGAATGATGGAGATTTTTTGAGAAGTCAAAGGTTAAAGCCCCAAAGGGTGAGAAAATGGTAGATTCATGCTTAAACAACTAGACACAACACCTAAAAGATAAGGCTTAATTAGGTCCAATAATCAAATAAAGGAAGAATGCCCAATAAGGGTGTGGGTATATAAAGCTCAAAGAGGGCAAGTGAGAGAGGGGTATTCACACACAAGTAAAAGGAGGCATCTTGGTGACAGAAAGTAGAGACCTCAAGGTCGCAAGTGCTCTCTCTCTACCTTCCTCTCTCATTCTTACCTCCCTAAACTCCATCTTACTTTGTAAAAGATGATTTTCATTTACTAAATGGTATTTCTTTGAGTTTCCAATGATTTCTTTTTCTCTATCTCTTATTTCTCATGTTTTGGTGGTGACACTAAGGCAAATAAAATAAGATATGCATCAAATCTTATGGTTTCTTTTAATTTTTGATTTTTTTCTGAATTCCTTATTTTCTTAAGAATCCATAGAATGTTTTCTCTCTTCCCAAAGCTGTGATTAGGTGATTTAGAGATATAATCATCAAGAAAATTTCTAAAAATAATTTTCTAGTTTTAACTTCTCATATCTAATCTAATTTTGTGAGTGGCCCATGGAGTTAAGTCAATATCTTTTGAAAAAACTTAGGGTAGTTAGTTTTCCATCTTCTATGACCTTTCCATGATTCTAGAATGTGTTTATGATATGCCTAAAGATTTTACAAAAATCATTTTCTAATATTTTTTGTATTTCTTAGATTCTGATTTTTACCTTACATTAATTTTGTTATTAAGTGAGTGACACAAGTAATTATGGCATGATGTTTTGGAGATACTGAAAATATAGATAATTATATTATGATTTTTTTCTAATTTTTTAGAGTTAAACAAATTAGGAATTCATAATTTACAAAACTGTTCTTCAATTTTCTTCTTGAGTTGTCCTTTCATTATTTTTGAGTTTTTTCTACCTTTCTTAATTCTAATTTACCATAATTTAGGTACTAAAAACATCAAAATATTCAAAAAAACATCAAAATTCAAAAGTTAATGCTTCCAAGTTAACTTGCTGACTTTCTCTACTTTTATCTCCTTTATTACTCATTGTTATCCATCAATTATGGTTTCCATGAGTAGAATCGAGTTTTGAAGATTGATTCAAGTCAACTCTTTTATCTAAGTTACTTTATCTTGTCAAGTCCCTAATTTCTCACCCCTTTTTCTATTTTTCACACTTTTTATACCAAAATGATGTTCTCAACTTTTTATTTCCCTGAAGATTGATCGGAAATCACTATAATTTTTTAAAATAAAAAATATTTTTTTAATTGATAAATATTAAATTTGAGTGCATAAGTTAATGATGACTTTGGGGGCATCAATTATTAGACAATAAATGTAAGGACTATTTCATCATTATTAAAAACTATTATGGTCATTCTATGATTGTGCACTATATCTTTCCTATCAATCTAAATTTAAACCAACTCCACTGATGATTGGGATCTATTGATTATTTTTATTGTGTAGTGTTTTGTTGTTTATATTTTAATAGTCTAGAACAACATATAAAAACAAATATTGACACCATTGTTACAATAATTTGTGATTATTATATTGTATTAGTTTTAGGAGCCTTAATTGTTTTGATGACAACAAAGGGTGATATGTTAATGTTTTGATTGTTTATGTTACCCTCAAAATAGACTACTATACATTATATCTAAAATGAAAACTATGATTAAAATTATTTTTTAATATGAGCCATTCATGCTTAAGCATGCACATACTCGTTGGAAAAAAATTAGCAGATGAATATTTGTATATATTATAAGAAGTGTTGGGTTCTAGGGTAACTCAATGATTTTCATGATTTATATTATCTAGAAATTGATGATGTTTGATATGAATGGAATAAAATATTGATGTGTTACATGTATTGAAGAGTTAAAATTATTCAATAATGATCTAAGGTATAGAACATAAAAAATTCCTATTATCTTTCAAATTCTCATCATGGATATGACTTTTAGATAGTGTGGACATGAAGCCAATAAAATATGTGTGTGATAAATATGTTATTATGTTACGTGTAAGTTTTAATGTTGAGTTTTATTTATCAAATGACTTAAATAGTATAGGAATATGAGTAATCGTTTAAATGTATTTAAATGAGGATTCCTTTGGTAAAATATTAATATATATATATATATATCCATATCATTGATTTGTTATTAATTTTATAAATTACGGATCTAATATATTCACCCTATGGTAAAACCATCCAGAGGTATAATATTTGTTAATAAAAATTTTTTATCTTATAAAATATTTTAAAAAATATAGACAAAGGGATAATCAATGTAACTCAAAGAGGAAGCTAGAGATAAAATATATCAAGAGAGTTATGATTTTTTTATTATATACAATCTATTTTTTATATTTTAAGGATTCATGAAAGATCTGTTAATGCCTATTTTAAGCTAATTATTTTACCTAATAAGGAAAAAAAGGGGGAGGCCCAACATAACTATAACTTGGACACCATCTAAATTAGAGTTAAAAGAGAAATACAATATTTATAGGCAACAACTTCTACTCTAACTAAAGTTTTTATTCTCTATCAACCTATCTTTAATTCTACAAGGCTTAATGGTATGGCACATCAATTCAATGATACTTTGGGATACTTCTACATTGACTTACAAGCCTTCTCCTTCAGGTCAACATCCTCCAACCTCCTTTAATACCTTTAATCATCATTGATGAATGAAAAATAAATATCGAAGGATGTGATAAATTTTTTACTCATTATTTATGTATTTATAATTTGATTTTGGTGTGTAACTTGTGTAGAGATCTATGTGGTGTATTGTCCACATAGTCACATTAGTCTATTAAGCCATATGGGGGGTGACTAAAATGAGGAGATCTTAAAACCTATGAATTTTAGGGTCAGAGTTCTAGGTGCTAAAATCAATTCATACCTCTCTTGATTATGTCTAAACCAACTATGAACCAATAAGAAGAACATAAAGCAATAAATTGTGTCAAAATTCAAGATTTTGGTTTCTTATCTTTTTTAAAATATTAATAGACATAAATATAGTTTATATTTCAATCTTATGTGACTCAAAATAGAATATTATTGGGCCATTGGACATACTATGCGTATAAAGTGAGCATTTTAAATTAGAATATAGTTCAAGAGAAAATAAAATAAGAACTTTATAGAGAGAGAGAGAGAGAGAGAGAGAGAGAGAGAGTACCACATCTATCTACTTTTTCCAAAGTGTTCAAGTATGCAATCTACATCTTTTAGCTTGAAAGAGGAAGAAAGTCAATGGTGTTCCAAGTTTGATTAACTTCATCTTACATTTTATGGTTCCTCAACAAAGTGCAAAAAATTTATACCAAAAGAATATATGGGTTGAATTTGTAAATATGTTGAATTATTTTGAACTTTATTCTTAGGTCAGTTGAAACTTAAACATTCAACACTTAGGTTTATTAAAGATTATATATTTAGCTATTGGTTGCTAGAGCCATAAGATCTAACACAAAGGTTCACTAAGGATTAGATATTTCATGGAGGCCAACTAAAGCTACTAGTGCAATGTAAACTTATAATTTATTGGAACTTCAAGACACTATCCTTGAAGAGTGGAGTATGTTAGAATTATTAAAAATTACTATTTGAATCCTTATTGTCTTGTCAAATGCTTAAGAAATAAACAAATATGGAAAAGCTCAATCCACCTTCACATGGACAATAGTGTTGTCTAAGTTAAATCAGATCTATGTTTCTTCCTAAGACTCTAAAGAAACCACATCAATAATTGAATTCATAATACTTTTGAGCATCTCTTTACAACCCCAATTTTGACTAATTCAAGCAAATCTTGGTTGATACATGCGTATCCAAATGAAATAACTCATCAACTATAATTAAGTTGTAGGTTTTGTTGATACCCTTGGGCATATGTTTTGATATTACAATTAATGAGAAAATATATAATTGATATTTGATATGGTTCACAAGATTAGTATAAATGTCTAATATATTTCATATATTAAACTCTATTATTTATTTTGTGATATTATGAGTAGCTTATTAATTAAAAGGATTAAACATTGAGATTAATTTATTTGATGAATAGGTAAAGCACCACATTTTTGAAAATAAATATTTATTAGAAATATATATTTAAATAGGTAAATAAAATGATAAATGATGGTTATCCTTTTAATCTATTTCTCTATAATTAGTTGTCCATTTAACTAGATCCTTTTATTTATTAGTTACATGCATCATGAAAAAAAAACAAAAATGATTCGAAATATTAAATGAGTTCTTGTGAGTTTGGAATCAGAAGTTTAGATGGTGACATCTCAACTACTTAAGTAGAGAAAACAACTAACTAAATGTTTGAATCTGAAGATGGTGTCAACAGAAAAGTTGTTCATCTATAAAATATGAATCTTCAATTCAAATTTTAAATTTAATATACTAAGGAATAGTAAGTTGTTAAATTTTTAATAGTTAGAGGTCGTTATTGTACATTTTGAAAAATGGTAACTATTTGAATTAATTTTTTGATTTTATCTATTGAGTAAAATATATAAATCTATTAGAGGATGATGTCCTTTAAATAAATGAAGTTGGGGGATTATAAATATTCATTTCACTTTGATTTATAATAAAATATCTCTCTCATGATCAAGAAATATCACCGCAGAGCTTCACATGCATACATACTATATCATCTTTTTTCATCAACAATTAGTGAACAATGAAATAGTTGAATTCTTCAAAGAGACTTCTTTCCATCATGTCCTAAGGTAACTATGTATGAAGAGAAGTATTTTTGAGAAAAGGTATAAAGTGCTGTAAGCCCTAGTTAAGTCAAAAGGGGCTAGATTTCTATAGAGATTAAACATAAGTTGTTGAGTTATTGATCCTATTAATTTCAATATGTTTTTTCAAGGGAAATAAAAGTAGCTAGGTGAGGGGTGAACTAGTGTAAAAGATTATGTCTTATCTATGAGGGGAAAAAAACCGTGCAATAACCCACTAGAGGAGAGAGAAAGAGAGCCCACATGTAGATAATTACGAAAAATAGTGTTACCATGTATGTTGACACATTTATCATTTAAAAAAAAATTGAGATTATTAAAACACTAATTCACCCCCTCCCCTTCTTAATATTTCACCTAATCCTTAGATCTTTCAAGTTTCTCATCAAATATTACCCATTACTAAAAAATTGACTTGAGAATAAATATTTCCTTTTGTACTTTTCAAATGATGGCTCTAAGAGTGAAGGACTTCAGTCGTTGATAATTAAAATCCTCAAATTTTATATTTATAAACCTTATTCAAATATATGTATATCTTAAATATATAGTGCATTAGGGTCGAACTCAAGGAGAATTTTTAATTAGCTGACCTATATTAATAAGTGATGATATTTTGATTGTTTACTTTCTGGAATTCAACAACCACAATCAAGAATTTTCATTGCATGAGGTTTTGATCGAATTAACTAGGATAAAAGAAATTCAATTACACAAGAGTCAAAAGAATAAAATGATAATGATTCCTCCCTCGTTCTGACAGACATGGAGAGGGAACAGTGGCCTCATGCATGGGCGTCTTCAGTTGATCCTCTTCTTACTATGTAAGGGAGGAGACCTACAATTGTTTCCGGCATTGTCACCACCGGACGAGGGAGGGAGAGGTGAGTTGGCTCATCTATGGTGTGTTGTAAGTGGTGCCAAGGGAGAGAGGAAGAGTAGGTCGTCCCCACGGTAGGAGAGGGACACACCAAGGAAAAAAGAAAAGAGAGAAGGGCTGATCATGAATGAGGAGAGGGCTGGTGGCAGCTCCCCTGTTTTGGGCTTGTGTGTCCTACCTTAGACCTTCTAATTTTGCCCCTACGTCCTACACTACAAGTGTTCTTTATAGTCTTACCTTTTTATGTTCATATATTACATAAATACCTTTGATCACATTATGTGACATATAACATAATTACAAATTAATTTTCCCCTTTGTCATTTGCTTTGATGCTCACATTCTTGTAGAAAATAAGAAAATGATATAATTCATAAACTAAAGTGTGAAAATATGTAAGTATTTAATATATAATGATCATATTCCTATATTCTTTAGGTTTTAATCATTAATCATGTTTTCCTTTTAATATGATAATTCAGGGAATTATCACAGCCCCCCACTTAAACATTACTAGTCCCTTAGTAATATATCAAGATTGTGTTAATCCCCCAAAACATAACTCTTTCGATTACTACAAATATCCACTCCTTACAATTAAGAATTGAAGAAACTTTTAGATCCATATTCAAATCTATTTTTCAGGCACATACTCGTCACTTCCTTTTTCTTGCTCATCCTTCTTCCCTCAATTAATAAAACTTGTCTACTTTTTATTCTTGATCTAGCTTCATGCTCTCCTTCAACTGACATGATATAAAGCAATTCTTGGTCTAGTGTTTGCGTGACTTAACATCTATTGCACGTTTCTTGTCACACTAATTTTCATTTGATTTTTTACTCCTTTTAGACATTAATATCAATTTTCTGAATATGATGTAAGTCAATTGAAGGAAAAGTGAGAAATAAAGATCCTTGCAAGTTGATTGAACAAAAAAAAAAGGGTTTGAAGAAGGGATTTCATATTTGCTCTATAGGGCTTCCACATGTGAGATTTGAGCAAATATCTCCTAAAAAAAAGAGAGATGAAAATCAATAACATTAAGAAGTAGGCTTCTCATTTACTTTGTGGGGCTTTCACATGTGTGACTAGAGCAAATCTCATAAAGGTAATATGGAAGTAAATAGTAATAAGAAAGAGGTCATGATGGTGAAATCAATAACATTGAGAAGGGGGATTCTTACTTACTTCATAGGGCTTCCACATGTGTGACTAGAGGAAATCTCATAAAGGTAATATGAAAGTAAATAACAATAAGAAAGAGGTCATGATGGTGAAATGGGATTAGCTGCATATTTAATATGGAAGTAAGCTACATATTTAATGGGAAAGAATATTATAATTCTTTATAATAAAAATATGTTAAACTTGAGGAAAGCATAGGAAGTATGATGTGAGACATCAAGGTATCTCTCTCGTAACAAGTATTCAAAGTGAAAAAAATAAAAGTATACAAAATTAAAAATAAAATTACAAAGGATAGAACCAAAGGAAAGCACAAGGGGTGTGTTGTGAGACACCTAGGCATTCCTCTCATAACAAGTACTAAGGATAAAACCTCATTAGTTATTACATGATTTTTAAAAATTACTTTCCATGTGCTTTAACCATTTTATATATAGTCACTTACATATAAGATTTGACATTATCTTTATCTCATGCATATCTTTTATATTGTAAAGTATCTATCAATAATTTTACATGATTAGTTATTACATAATTTTACATGATTTCAATGCATATTTCATTAGTTATTACATGGTGTCTAAAAATTACTTTCCATGTGATTTAACCATTTTATATATAGTCACTAACATAAAAGATTTGACATTATCTTTATCTCATGCATATCTTTTATATTGTAAAGTATCTATCAATATTATTTCTTGATGAGGTGAATTCTTTTCTTAATTTATATAGTAAAATTATTCATATTTGTAGAGTATTGAGAAGCGTGATTAAGATCATGAAAGTGTTTGAAACATATAACTTGAAAAACATCTTGACACCAAAGATAGTTTTACTGTTTATGCTTGACATTGATCATATAATCATTTGAGAACGTTATTTCATATTAGCTTTGATATATAATTGACCCATGATTACTTGATGATGTTTCTTAATCTTTAAATACATGTTTTATTTTCATTGCTAAGGGATTAGTAATGATTCAAGTTGTGGGTGTGATAACTTGCGAAAATTACATGCTAATCTATTATCAAATTTAAGAGAATAATACATATTTGAGAAGTATTTTATAACTTATCATGTTAATTCTTTTGTGTTATTTAAATGAACTTATCTAAATCTTGATTTAAATTGTTATTTTATGTATAAGAAGAAAGTTGATGAGAATTTATTTCATATCTTAAGACTTAATTCTCATGTACTCTATTGTTAACTAAAATTTGATAGCACTAAATTTGTATAATTCATTAGAATATATTTTTTATAATTTTTTCGAAATTTATAGGCATTCAAATGAATAAGTAGAAAGAAAGAAAAATAGGCTATTGGACACATTACTAATGAGCTAGAGGCACACCACTTAATAGGCCTAATGTAGGCTAGAGGCCACACTATATTTGGAAGCGGGCTCAAAGGGCACATTGCCTCAAAACCTGTAGAAATTATGTCGTAGATCATAAGAGTTGGGTTCAGGCCACATAGGCTTATCTTCATGGTCTATTAGGAGCCAAGGGTGGGACTTGTATTAACCCTGGGAGCTAAGGCTAGAACCGGGATCTTTCATTTTAGAGATGTCTCTGATGATTAGAAATGACACATTAATATATAGAAGAGGTATTGCCTAATCCGATTTGGGACTAAAAAGTTTCCTTTTCCCTTTCAAATATAGTAGTAGAGCCATAATAGTGACATCCCTCTTTAGAGCGAAATGACAATATGATGATATAATGGTCTTCATTCGAGCTATACATCAAAGGATATATTTATAAATACTAATTATCATCTAATAAAATAGACGATATTGACTATTTTCAAGTATGCATAGAAGGGTATATCTACAAATATTGATTATCATCTAGTAAAATAAATAATATCAATTATTACTACGTGAGAGGAGAAAATGTCAAAAAATAAAAAAATAGAAAAATGTGACATAAAATAGGAATTTAAATAGAAAACATGATTTTTAAATCTAGGGAAGAAAAAAGAGGAAGATGAGAGAGAAAGGAACCTTTTTTAGAGCTTTTCTTTAGTTATTCTTGAGAAAAATGTTACTATTCTTTCTTATGTGAAAATAAATATCTAAAGTGCTCATTGTCGATTTTGATTGTTCTCCTCTACCCTTTTCACCTTAAATTTATTCTATTGAATTGGATGTAATATTGAAAAGTGCTACCTAGAGGTTGACATTAAGCCATGCAGTCTAAGGATGGTAAGTTTGATTTTTAATAGATTTTTCATTATTTTCTTATTAGATTTATGAAATATATTTATTTTTTAAAATTTACTCATTTATTTACTTATTTCTCTTTTATTTTCATCATTCTAAAGCATATTTTATTTTTTAAATTTTATTTATACTTTAAATTAGTGTTTACATTTATTTGGCATTTTATTTCATTGATTTCTTATGTTCACAAATTACATAAATGTCCATGATAAAATTAAAAGATTATAGGAAAACTATGTGCCCTTGGTCCTACATCATGGTTCTAAATTCCTCTCATACTTTTGCATCATAATAATAAATTGATTTTCTTCCTTATCATTTATCTTTGCACTCACATTTTTGTAGAACATAAGAAAATTATATAATTTATAAATCAAAGTGTGAAAATGTATCAGTAAAATGTTTAATATTTAATTATCATATTTGTATTTTTTTAGGCTTTAATCATTAATATTATCACCCTTTTAACATGATAATTCAAAGAATATCAATCGATGGTGATGTGACCATTGCAAATAACTATTTGGCAGCCAAATATATGCCTCATAAAAGGGGCATTTCACTCCACTCAGAGGATGATAGTAAAAGAAAAGAATCATAAAAGGTAAAGAACAATCAAGAAAAAGGTGCCACCTAATAACTTCCTCCAAAGAGTCCATGCTTGATTGGTACCCTTGACCACTAAAAGTCAAAGCAAAATTGTTACTACTCAAAATCATCAAGAACTCCAAGTCAAAGTTTGCTCACTAAGAAATTTGAGGATTGAAGACCCTAGGTAACTTGAAACTAAATGATAATAGTAATAAAAAAAATTCACATTATATTTAGAGTATATATTTTCACTCAAGGCCCTTCAAGAGTTTGAATTAAAAAGAAATTAGTTGATGCTAATCTTGTTTAGCCTCATAGAAATTGAATCTATATGAGACTAATTGGTGTTAATTTTGTTAATTCATCCAAAGTTCTTAATTTGGAAAATATAAGTCTCCTTTACTTGGCCTTTTAGAGTTGTGGATCTATAAGATGATTTTTAAGTGAGATCTTGAGTTAGATGGAGCTGTTAAATCTCACATGATATAGGTAAAATTTTATAATTCAATATGTATTTCACTAAGAATTCAGTAAAACCTAAGGACAAGACATATAATACCTAGAGAATATAATAGGTGAAATAGACATCCTACCATCCTATAACTAACGAAGAAGAATTAAGTGAGAATCACATTATAGTAATACTAATTCACCTCCCCCCTCTTGATAATGTACTCTACCTTAAAGTATAAAATTGTAAACTTATCATTATAATTTTTTGTTTTCAAGAAAGATGCCTTATTGAATGGGTTTCCATCTTTTGATGTAAAATATAATGACTAAACATGGTACTAACCAAAAAAATATTTGTGTATTTTTTTTGAAAATAAACAAGATATTCGAGTTGTAGGACAAATGTTGACACTAAAGTAAATCAAAGATCAAGTTGAACAAGGCTCAAAAAGTGGTGTGAGTGCATACATTTGAGTAAAATAATGGTCAGCACCTACATGCTAAGGTTGAAAGCTATCCCTAGATTGTTATACGCTTGTAAAGTAGGCACATGTGTGATGGCAGAATAAGGAGGAAGTGAATGTCAACACTCAAGAAGCTGAAGTATCAATAAGTAGACTAGCTATGGGTTTGAAGTTGTCACCCTCATATTGGAGTAATGAAAATCAATACTTGGTAATTCATGATGGCTTTCACCAAAAATACAAAATAGTAATTAAAACGAAACTAAACGTTTTGTATTCAATAAGCATAATACTATAGGCAATAGTCACTAGGATTCCAATATATGAAATATTGAATGGCTCCTAACATCCAAAAGGTCACCCAAGGCTAATCAGCCATTTTATAGCTTAAATTTTTTCATTATGGTGCAAGATACTATAGTTGAGGACAGCTAGTTAAGATAAATATTTAGCTCACACCATGGGAAGCTAGGTTCAATCCGATGGTTCATTTTGTGCTTCATTATTTTGCACAATAATTTAATATCAACGATTTAAATTAAAATAATTCATATATTTGTCGTAGACTGCACACTGCTAAGACTTTCACCTCTCTCCGCCTCCCTCACAAAGAAACCCACAATTTAGTAAATCCCTCTCAATTGATTTAGAGAGAGAGAGAGAGAGAGAGAGAGAGAGAGAGATGAAGAAAGTGAGAGAAAGGGAGAGGGCACACTAGTGACTCGTTAGAGGTATGAATAGACATAAATGTTCCCCTAGAAGATGGACAAGGCCTAAGAGATCTAATATACCATGGCATTCAAAGCTTATCACTAGACTTGATATGTATACATGAATAACGTTAAATATGACTTAAATTCCTATACTAGAGAGAGATTGAGACAGTACAGAACAAACAAAAAGACGTTTGGGAAATAAATTGAGAAAAGGGATAGTGATTGGGCACATTCATTGCATATTAACTTGGTTTGAAGATTGTCTTTATGTTTTGTATCTAGAGATAATTATTTTTCTATTTGCATTTTATAAAGCGAAGAGTAAGATTTTATGTTCTTTGTTGCTATGGCAACATAATTAATAATAATATACCTAATATCAATTATCTAGTAACAATTGCTACAGATAACAAAAACAAAGTCACTTCTTGAACACCAATAATCATGAAACTCGAACTTTTTGAAGCCATACATGAGACAAGAAAGCAACTAGGACTCATCTTCCGACTGGACTCTCCTTCCATGCAGATAAACGAGATAGGCTTGTCCACGTTTTGGATCGTGTATCTCACATGCACTGCCTGTTACAGAGGCGCCCAGACAATTGGAGCATACGGGTGTAGATGAAGATAACATGCAGCACCAACAAAACGGAGGGAGAAGGACCTGGCAATTGTAGAACACTAAGCCTTGGGATCGGTTTCCACGTCGCAGGATCCATACTTGATGCAGCCAATCAACATGAATGCAGAATCCACACCTGAGGAAAATGGGTTCCGGTCATCACCAAGGAGAAAAAATAATTAGTAACTAAGATGCGTGCAAATAGCTTTTAAATAACCCATTTTATAGAAACCTGAGAGATAAGCGCCGTGGACATATCCATTGTAATGCTGGCTTGTATGCTCGCCGGTGAAGTAAACCCTCCCCACAGGAGCCTTTTCCATTTACAGAAAAAGGGTAAAAGAAGGAGCTGAATCATCTCAGCTGCTTCCGGAAAATAATTGGATAATTTTACCAGAAGATCTAATGTATTCGAATGAGAAAATTAGAAGATACCCTGATCTGATCATATTCGTATCTGCTGACTCCAATCGGCCAATTTGAGAATGTTCCCTTGTAGAACCGGTCAGACCACCACTTGGGGACGAGTATGTCTGTGGCCTCGGGTATATTCTTGCCAAACATGTTCCTCAATACCTCCATGATTTCAGCCTTCGTCACTGAATCCGGCTGCTGCTCGATCCTTCTCGACTCTTCATCAGTGACCGTCACGAGGAGGACGTTGGCCCCGGGGTATTGAGACTCGAATTGCTGCAATCACGAAAATAATAGACTAGCTCCAATTTCGCTTCTACGATACATGAAACATTTATGTATAGATATATATATATATATATATATATATATATATATATATATATATATATATATATATATATGCTTATCATCTGAGAGAAAGGTTAGGTCGCTACCTGCCAGACGGGATAGTAACCCCTCCTCTCACTTGCGTAGAGGAAGAACTCTGTTCCATTTCCGCTGGGCCAAAACTTGGAAGGGAAGTTGACGAAAATCTTGGTGTACACTGCCATGTTGAACTGATAGATGGCAAGGATCTTCCACGTCTGACGACCACAGATTATTCAGCCACACGGCCCACACGAGGGAGAGACCCTCGAAGAAGCTTACACACTAGCTTAATTTCTATTTAGTATAAATGCTTTCTCTCATTTGTCAACAAACCCTCTCCCTCCCTCCCTCCCTCCTTTTCTCTAAATTTGTGTGCATGTGTGAGTCGAAAAAGAAACTTACAGGTAAATCTGGTTGAAACTTGATGAGATCGGTCTGAAGGACGCCGACACTAGCAGAAACCATCACATAATCAGCGGTGTAAGTCGAACCGTCCTCTGTCTTAACAGTCACCCCACTTTGTGAATGCTCTATTCGGTTCACGACCTAGAGCGGATGACAACGAGTTAACTGTTGATTATGATACCAGTAGCAGCATAAAACGGTAAAATATGAATAATTTCGAAGCTCAAAAGTATTTACAATCTTATCAACAATGAGATATTTTAGGGTATCAAGCCTTATTTCACGGTCCAGTTTCCCGAATGGACCCTGTCAATGCCAAATTCCACCCATAAAAGATTGGGGGAGGGGGGGGATAAACTTTAAATTCTTCGCTAGCATAGTGTTGAAGACCTGGTTCATGAAAATCAGACCGATAATATCTCGGATCTCAGAACCCTCATTTTTAATAATTGTTTCCCTTATTTTTAAAATCTATCAGGAAATAAGTACTTCTTATAGCCAGTGAAATAACTTCTCAGAGGGCATGCCTGACACCGTCCACGCCCTGAAAGAAGGGAGAGGCAGAGAGAGAGATGGAAGAGAGGGGGAGAGAGGAGAGAGGGAAAGAAGAGATGGGGGGAGAGAAGAGGGGGGGAAGTGGTAGAGGAGAAGGGGCGGCAGAAAAGAGAGAGAGAATGGAGAGAGAAGGGATAGAGGAGAGCGAGGGAGGAGAGAAGAGATAGAGGAGAGAGGGGGGGGGAAGAGAAGGGAAAGAAGAGAGAGGGACGGGAGAGAAGGGATAGAAGAGAGGAGGGGAAAGAAGAAATAGAGGACAGAGAGGGGAGGGGAGAAAAGTGATAGAGGAGAGAGGGTGGGGGGGGGGGTGGGGTGGGTGAGAGAAGGGATAGAGGAGACACCGGGGGGAGAGAACAGATAGAGGAGAGAGAGGGGGGGCGGGGGAGAGGAGAGAGGGAAAGAAGAGAGAACAATGCGTTGAACAACTCACCTTGTTAAGTTTGAGACGAGGATCAGTGATGGTGCCCTTGCCGTCGGAAGCCAGGAACTGGTAGGCCAGGTGATACACCGTGCTTTCATAGCCCCGTTGGTCTGCCACAAAGTACACATCTTCACCATAGTTATCGAACGTCGGGAGCGGCTCCGTGTTCTGAAGGCTAGTCACACGCGGCGGCTCGGCAAACTCGTAGTCGTGATTGAAGTAGTCCACCGCCATATCTATCGCTGTCGAGGGCACGCTGGGTTTACCACAGAGAAATAAGATGATCGTCTCGAAGACGAGGTAAGGTAAATAAAGAACAGGAGTAGAGTGAAAGGTCGCCGCTTTACGAAATCGAAAGCCACAGTTCGGAGGATGTTAGAGAGTGGTCCACCTTTGGGAGAGTCGTTGGAAGGTTAACACAGAGATATCATCCTGTCCACTCTGAGACAAGGACTTGGTGAATTCCGACGCGGCTTCCGCAACCTTATCCGCGTTGTCCACCGATGTCTGAGCCTTAGAGGCCGCGTATAACCCAGTCCTGAGTAGCTAAAAAGTCTCAGAATGATGATTCACAATAGTTCAAGTGAGAAGACACAATCGGGAAAAGGAGGAAGAGGAGGAGCTGGTGATGCTTACTGGTAGACGTTAGATGAGAGATTACCGAACTCTGAGCGGAAAGATCTAAGGCGTAGTTGATTGGCCAATGTCCATATCGGGTTCACCTCCTGGCCGTTCACTCCTTCGACCCAGTTCGCACCGATCTCCACGTTGAGGCCGGCGAACTTAGCCTTGCGAATCCGGCCGCCGATACGGTTCGTGGCCTCGAGTATGAGTATGTTCTTAATCCCGGCCTCCGATAGCGTTTTCGCCGCCGATATACCTGCGACGTGCAGTCGGACGGTATGTTAGTGTTCCAAGACGCGATGCTAGCTAGACGCGGTATATCTTCGGACAGCTTACCGGACATGCCAGCGCCGACGATGATGACCGCCGGCTGTGGTTCAGACCTCGCCGCGACCTCATATCCCTCGAAGGCGACGAGGAGTATCGTCAGAACTGCGGCAGACAGCATCGTTCCCCCACTCTTTTTCTCTCCCCTCCCCACTTTGAAGGAAATTTCAAGGTGGCAGTCAATAGAGGCTCTACAGGAAGTACTTGTAGCAATGGGAGGGGATCTAGGAGCGCGATTTTTTTGAAAAAATAAATGAAAAATGGTCACATCACGCTTACGGGGCAACAGTGAACCTTTAGGGTCCCATACATTTTTAATGGATGGGAAGACCGAACATGTGCCAATGACCCATAAATATGGAGAGCGTTGTTTGTGGCGGAAATTACTAGATAGCTTGCAAAAAGACGGAGGGAGGAAGGGGAGAGGAGAGAGGGAGAGAAATTACGTTGGCAGAAGGACAATTTTTTCTAAACTGCCGATCATTGCTTCGAACTAATACCGCTAGTACTTGTAATCCAGTTGGTGGTTATCCATTGCAGAAAATCTAGAAAATTTGAGAACAAACTATTTAAAGTACTGGGCTTCTTGTTTATAAAAAATTTTCAACGCTTTAGGCCAACTGTATTAAATTTAGGTATAAAATCATTTAAAATGCCGTCTATGATCCCGTGATAAAATTGGGTTTGGAAGAATTGAGACAATGCCCACCCCAAGTCAGGGTCACTCCAAGGAGTAATGCACTCTTGAGGGGAGTCCTGTATTTATCGCCGGATATTTTGCGCTGAAATTATCCGATGGTGAATTTGATATTCTCAAATAGCCGCGGAAAATGCCGTAAGGCAGCCGACAGCGAGGACCTCCAGAGATGGCGAAAGGTAAAGGTGTCTAGGCGGGAATCCGAAGGATATCAGATCTGTCAGCTGAGAGTAAATGTCGTCTTGGAGCGGCTCCTGAAGGAGGATAAGCCTGCTCAACCCATGCCTTTGTTAAAAATATCTGGTCCACTTATAAAGCGCACGTGCTGAGACTGTTACCGACCGTGAAGGATAAGGGCTCAAGATTTCAGCACGGGCTAATAGGGCATGTGCATGCACCGCAGAAATTGATGTATTCAAAATCGATATCCATTACAATAATGAGCATGCTCCTTCGGACGAGTGAGGCATCGCTCGAGTCTACGTATTTCTGGATAAAGTTTCAGTATTTGGACTTAGAAGTTGTCTATTAACTACTAAGCGAGTCTTTGAGCCCTTATCTCTCCATTTGGCAAGAGACGATCTCGATTGGAGGAAGAGAGGGCCACTAGCTCTCCCCCTCCCTACTCCGGAGGCTTTTTCTTTCTGCTTTACTGCGCTGATCCATCCTGGCGACGCGTCCGTGAAACAGCCGAATGAAAACCTGACAGGGACAATGTCCCAACCCAAGTGGGGGGTCCCTCCAAGGAATAATACACTCTTGAGGGGAGTCCTGTGTTTATCGCCGGATATTTTGCGCTGAAATTATCCGATGGTGAATTTGATATTCTCAAATAGCCGCGGAAAATGCCGTAAGGCAGCCGACAGCGAGGACCTCCAGCGATGGCGAAAGGTAAGGGGCGGTGTGTCCCTCGGCGGGAATCCCAAGGATCTCAGATCTGCCACCTGAGAATAAATGCCGTCTTGGAGCGGCTCCTGAAGTTTGGAGGATAGGCCGGCTCAACCCATGCCTTTGTTAAAAATATCTGGTTCACTTATAAAGTACACGTGCTGAGACTGCTACCGAACGTAAAGGATAAGGGCTCAAGATTTTAGCAGGGGCTTATAGGCCATGCGCATGCACTGCAGAAATTGATGTATTCAAAATCGATATCCATCAACATAATGAGCATACACTGTAGAAATTCTTGAAGCCTAAAAGTTGGTAAGATCATGTGATCCGGCCCATGCTCCTTCGGACGAGTGAGGCATCGCTCGAGTCTACGTATTTCTGGACAAGGTTTCAGTATTTTGACTAAGCGAGTCTTTGAGCCCTTATCTCTCCATTTGGCTAGAGCCCTTAGCTCTTCCCCTCCCTACTCCGGAGGCTTTTTCTTTGCTTTACTTTGCTGATCCCCCCCCCCCCCCCCCGGGGCCCCCGGCCTCCCTCTCTCTCATCCCCAGCGTGCTTCTCCGGAGAGCGAGGGTAGCGCTCATTCCTTACTCCGTCTACAAACTTTGTCCATATTCTTCCTCCCACCACCCGTGAGGCCGACAGAAGACTTATCGCCTCCACCATCTCGAGACGGATAGAGATGGAGAGACAGGTCACGAGGGTTGCTTTCTATGTATAAATTAAAAATAAGATAGTTAAAATAAGAGACACGTCATCAATTAAAATTTTTGATTGATAACTTGTGAAAATTATACATTAACATATGATAAATATTGCCAAAGCTAAGACTGCAGAGGAAATTAAATGAAGTACTCCAAACACAAAATATGGAAAAGTGTCTATAACTTCTCCTTATTAAATCAAGGAGAATAATATATATTTTAAAAGTATTTCATAAGTTATCATGTTAAATATTTTATTTTTCATTTAAATGAACATCTTTAAATCTTTATTTTAAATTTATATTTATTAATAAAAAAATTGATACGAATTTATTTCATATTTTGAAACTTAATCTCATTTATTCTATTTTTAAATAAAATCTTATTGTGCTAAATTTTATGATTGCTTTAAAAATAATTTTTACATTTTTTAATAGTTTTATATATTAAAATAAGTATTAAAAAAGGTAAAAAAATGAGCACACCACTAACAAGCCAAAAGCACAACACTTAATATGCATGATGTGGGCTAAAGGCCACATTGCGACTAGAGTAGATTGATCTACATATCACATACACACTCAAATATAGCATATGATGTGGGAGTACTGAGTCTGTTCATTCACAATCCAAGGGAAATTTATTTACATGAAACTTATAGAGTGTTACATTATCTCAATGGATCACCAAGTAAAGGGATCCTATTCAAGAGAGGAGGATGAAGATTGAAATATACACATGTGGACTAAACTAGATCAATAGAGGAAAGAAGATTTAACTATAGGATATTATATATTTATTGATCATAAGTTGATTACTTGGAGAAATAAAAAGCAAAATGTTGTGCCAAGGTCAAGTGTGGAGTCTAAATTTAGCAATATGGCTCAAGGGATTTGTGAAATATGTGGATACAAATGATTCTCAATGAACTAAAAATCAAATGGACTCTCCCGACCAAACTATATTTTGACAATAAGTCAATGATCATTATTACATACAACCCAATCTAAAATGATAGGACCAAACATATTGAAATTGATTGTCATTTTATTAAGGAAAAACTACTCAATTGTTTAATATGCACGAAATTTATATCATCTAACAATTAGATTGCTTTCTTCACCTAAGGGATGAATTCAAAGACATTTCAAAGCTTTATTTGCAGGTTGGGGATGGATGATATCCATGTACTAACTTGAGGGAGAGTGTTAAATAACTATCTTCTATTTACATACCTACCTCTTTTGTTTATGTCTTTATTTTTCCTTGTTGAGTTATCCTTCTCATTTGAACCGATTTAACTTAGAAGGGCCTGGCCCATTATACTATTTCAAGACTAGTCTATATAAACCATTCATGCCCTTCATTTTGAAATTGACGAAGTATCTTTCCTCAAGAGTTTTTCTCCCTTTCTTGTTCATTCATCTCTTCATGCTGGTTGTAGAGGTTGAGAGATAGAGAAGGATCTTGACAAGGATGAAGTATGTCTGCATGCATTTGAAGGTTAAACACTAGATTGATATCAATAATAGATCATGTCAATATAAGAGTATAAGTACTTGATCTCATCTATTTCGATTACTGTAACTTGACTATTGAGTGACATTATGAGCTTTATTACACTTCATGAGAAATACAACTTAGTTATATAAGGTTTTATTAGATCATGACAAAGCCAATTTTTCTATTTAGGAAAACTCTAATAAAAACATGTTAAGAAATTCTTGAGAGTGAAGCAGAAATAAAATTTTGCTAAACTATTATAAACATGTTTGAATTTGAAAATTAATATTTTCAATTAAAATAATAGTTATTCATAACTAAGGTTCTAACACTTAGCTGAAAGGAACGCATCACCTTGTTTTGGGCATGGCCCATATAATACCCAAATCCAACCTTTGAACTCTCTTGAAGCTAGTTGACACCTATGTAGTGTTTGGCCTCAAGGAGAAATAGATTATTATTCCTTATGTCTAACTAACAATTCCATTCAACTCAATTGCATATACTTTTTGGAGAATTTTCTTGGTTCATTGTTATCAATTTATGATCAAAGATCACACAAAATCCTACTAGGTGATCACAAATCTCACCATGCAATAACCATCACCATCATCCTCTTCTTCATCATTATCACAATATCTTCCTATCTAATATTCAATGTCCACTCTTGTCCAATAATCACAACTACAAGCTTGTAAAGCCATTGAGTGACAAGCCTTTAAAACATAGAGCCCCCTCTCACACTTACCAACCATGGGGAACTCTACTTTGTGGCACACCCACAAAAGTATAAGAACACAACATAAGTAACTTTGAGAAAGGGAAAGGGGTCAAGGGCTCAAGAGAGAGAGAGAGAGAGAGAGAGTTTATCTTTACTCAATAATTTCTTATAATAGGATTAATAAATGATGTATGGAGAGAGATAACTCGTTATAGTTAGCCTTCATATTCTAGCATGTCATGGAGTATGTGGATGATCAACTACTTACATCAAAGGTAGATTTCAAACATGGAAGCCTCAGCCTAAGTCATCTAGATAGCTCATGTGTGGAGGGATACTCTCACCCTAAGCTCTCATATATGCCACATATGAAGAGGACATGCCCATAAATTATGGCCACATTTTAGCACCATTTAGAGACACTCCCTCTAGATACAAGACCTTCTTTGCTAAGATATGCTCAAAACTTGATAAACTTGAGATAACTCATCGCATTCATAAACCCATAGATAATTTCATTAGTTTGCTGAAAAAATATCATCAAAATAAAACCTTTATCTCCTATTTGCTTAAGTGCATCATCTGGTCAAATTCTTTGATCAATCATTGCTATAATTCCATTGAAAAATTACTTAAGAAATTATCAAATTTGTCATGATGGCTATAATTGTCTAATCAAATGATCTTGATTGAGACCCAATTTGAATTAATTTTAGACCAAACCTAGATCATATGAGGATCTAAACCCAATCGACATCCAACAAGAAAGACCATTTAAAGATATCAATGTGCATTTAAATAGTTAAATAGCCAACAATCAACACTAGTCATTCAAATAAATTAATCTAATAGTTAGCTTTCTTCTCTAGATAGTGGATCGAGTATTATCATCACATTATCTCATCAATTCACAAAGTGATGAAAAAAAAAAAGAGATTTCTTTAACAACTCTATAGGCCACCAAATTAACACAAGCCTCTCCCCAGATGTACAACACCATTATCAAATTTGATGATATCAACTTTCTTATCTAGTCTACTTCCCTTGATTGTGAGATCTCATAAGAAAATATGTATTCTTCGAAAGGATATGTTATAAGTAGAAATTAAAATTTTGATAATGACAAGATAGACAAGTACATAATAAATAATATAAATAATTCTTTGGTTGAACAATTATGTTGCATTCATAAATGAAAAAGCTATGAGAAATGCTACATAAGATTTATTTCAATAAGAGAAATATTGCATGTCTCTACAAGGCGAATGAGGATGTTTGCAGATTTTCAAGAAGAAGATTATGATGTTAGTAAAATGTTATGATTCTTATAAGACACCCACTAACTTATTATTAATGGTATTGAAATGATCAAATAACAATAGGCTATTTCGTCAATATAGGTCATAATAACTTTGAGCATAAAACAGTAAAAGATCAATTCAAAGTAGTTAAAGAGATTCATAACATTATTTATACTATGAGCACATGATAACATTATTAGATTTAATGTGAGTTTATTTTGTATAATGGTCATTAGCCTTTTATATCAATCAATAATTAAACTTCTATTACATAATGTATGCTAGATTGGCTGACATGTCTATAAATTTTATTTTAGGCTTCCTACAGACAAAGTTCAGCAAATTATGTCACCTAAAAAAGACAAATGATGCAAGTTAGGAAGTAAATTAGTTTTTTGAACAAATTATTATTATGCATAAGCTTATAAATCAATTACTTATGATAGAGAATTAAATTTTATATCTCTTTTTTGTAAATACATTAGAGAAAGAATATTTGATATATTTTTTAAATTCAAAAATGCTAGTTACCCTCAATAGAAGTTAACTAAACTTTTGGGAATTTAATTTGATAGGTTTTGAGAGGGAAACTAAAGTAATGAGATTACATTTTGACTTTGGTATAATTTTTTATAATTCAATGGTTAATCTATTGACTAACCAATCTTCATTTTCTATAGTCATACTTTCCTCTAAAATTTCTTTAGATCTACTAAAGTTAATGAGTCTATTGAGAATGGCTATTATTTCAAATAATATGGTTGATCACATTAAGAAAATTTTTGATGTGTCAAACACAATTTCACAACTAATTATGAAAAGTATAAAGGAGTAAGAAACATGAAAAGAAGGAAGAAGATATTTAACATTCGTGATCATGTCATTGTCTACTTTTTACAAAGATTGATTCCCAACATAAACTAACAACAAGCTTACATAGAAAATTGTTCAAAGTTTTTACAGAAAATTAATAATAATGCACATTTCATCAAGCTTCCACATGAAAAAATGATTTCACATACCTTTGATGTAGGTGATATCTACAAGTATTATGACGATTCAAATAAAAACTCAATGTAGAAATTTATTCAAGAAGTGAAGATTGACGTAACACAAACCACACTCTAGTGTTTGTATTCTTTAAGGACACCGAATCTTTTAGGGTGCTTGTGGACGGCTTTCCTGTCTCTTCGCCATCCGATGAGGATCGTTACGATGGCCAAAACTCCAGTGAAAGTGTAAAGAGACCTCAAATGAGGTAGTTTCATGTCAGAGTTCACGTTGACTGTCGATCAATCGAAGATAATTTTGTTGATAAATTTACAATCTTTTGTCTAGAATCGTTCACCAATTTTAACAATGATGTTCTACGAATCGTATTGACTATATTTTTGCCAAAATTTTAATGTATTTTGTAATTATCTAAGCACTAACAAATGTTGTTATTGAGTTAACTTGAGACACTTATGAATTTGGCTACATAATAAATGAATTTCAATTTATTTAGAAGTGTTATTTAGGTTTTCTATCAGTATGGGTAGAAATATCAAATCAACTTTCACCTCACCTTTGTCTCCACTTCTTTGAGGGTTCCTCCAAGCTCAGCCCGTGCCATTGCTACTTCTCTACTTCTGCAGGTCCTTGACATGGGACAGAGGAAGAAGACGATGACTTTAATAGAGGACAATGGCCGCCTGTTTGAGTAAATCGAAAGGGTACCCTGACAATTAATGTCAGAGGAGTGGCCTTATTGGGCATGACATTAGGGTTTTTAATGCAGGAGATTCTGTCCCACCAACTGTGAAGACTATGGTTGTCGGCCATTCATCCTCTCCTTTGTCGTCATTGTCGTCTATGGTGATCAGATCTAAATTTATCATATCAAATTTCAAAATCATGCAATTCTGGAACTCCTTTTTTCTACTTACACATTATCAAATGATTCAATATCACTTCTATATAAATTATTTTCAAAAAATGAGAGTAAAGTGTACTCTGCTATCCTCTATGTTATTATTCAACCCCATAGAGTGCTACCTTCAACTATCGTCACCATTGATCATGAATTATTGTCATAATTCAATTCAAGTAGATTTTAAAATAAAAATTTGACATAAAAAATATAGATCATCTTATATGCGGTGTAAGGCCCCAAAATTATATTCAGAAGTAAATATTTTATGATTAGATAAGTGTCTAAATGAAAACTATAATGTTGTCAATAAGGTTTCACAACAAGCTTGGCTCATATTTTTGCATATTTACTTTTTAATATGATATCAGCTCATAAGCCCATTTGAAATCAGCCTACCTTGATTTTTTGGTGATAAAACTAAAAACCTGGCTAAATCTTTCATTCATTGTTTTCTTCAATTGATGATATCTCCCCTCTCCTTGATTTATCCCATTTTCACTTGAGCCTTTTCATTATTCATTGGGTCTATAACCATTCAAGCATGAGTGGACTACTTAAAATTTTCATTTAAAGATTTCACCATTTTTGGTGACCATGTTGTAATTTTATTATTTTCATTATTCATAAAAATAATTTCCAAATATATTTCTATACTTTTGTATAAACATAGCAACACAACTTTTAACTCTTTTATGAGCCTCTTTGACACTTGTTGGGTACCTTGTTTTGCTATGTTTTTCAAGTGAGTGCATGAGAGAGAGAAAGAGGGAGGGAGGGAGATAGAGAGAGAGAGAGAGAGAGAGAGAGAGAGAGAGAGAGGAAATGAGAAAAAATAATGACAGAACTCTTAATTTAATATTTTTTAGTATGGCTAAATATTAAAATGCTTTAAAAGCATATTTGTATGGTTTGTGCAGTAAAGGCCATGCCAAACAAGAGTATTAACTATGGCTAATTACTTTTTGTAGGGAGACAATTAAATAACTCATAAAAAATTAATGCCCCATACATTGCCTCTCTCTATGTCTCTCCGTCCCTCCCTAACCCCTTTTCCCCCATTAGTAGGAGCATAGAAATCCTGTCTACATGCCATAAAAGTGACAAAATGATAAGTACATTTGAGCTATTTTTGTTCAAAGTAATCATTTTAATGAGTATTAACTATAAAGGCTAATTCACATCAATTTTTTAATGCCAAATATTTCTTAGTATAAATTTTTTATCGTTATCATACTAAATATACAAATTATAAGTTCTTGATTATGATTCTTTATATGCATTTATATGTGCTACCATATATTTAAACTTTTTCTTCATTGATTGGAAATGAGGCATCAAACTCAACTACCCTTTTTGTGTCAAAGGCAAAAGGATGGGATATTGGGTTATCAAACCAAAATCAGGGGTAATTTTGTTTTGTTGGCCCTTACAAGATCCTTTCTCTCATTCTCTTGCTCTGCCTCATTTCAAAAATTCTTGGTTGATCAAAACCCTAGTACTCATCAAACAAAAAAGCCCTAATCTCTCTCCATTCTCCTAGCATGCAGTTGTACTTTCTATAGCACTTCTATCATTCTTGTCAGGTGCATGGATGTAGAAGGCCTGAAGTAAACAGGCACATAACTCTTGAGAAAAGAAGGTGCTTCAAGGGTACTGCTTTGTAATACTAATTTGTATTACAATCTAGTTCAGAGGTCATTTGTATTTCACTAGGAATTTAGTAGAGCCCAAGGATCAGAATAGGCATGTAATATCTAGAGAGCATTATAGGTTTGGTGACCAAACCACACTAAAGTAGGCTGAAACATCTTACCATCTGGATCTTGTAAGTAACGAAGAGGAATTAAGCGAGAATTAAAATATAGTAATATCAATTCGCTCCCCTTCTTGATGGTAGACTCTGATATAACATAATACACCATGAAATTATCTTTACAATTTTATGTTGAAAAAAAGGTGCCTTGGTGGATGAGTCTCCTCTTTTGATGTAAAATAGTATAATTAATTGTAATATTAGATAAAAGTAACCATGGACATATTTTTTGAAAATCAACATAATGTACAAATTTTATGACAAGTGTTGACAATAAAGTAAAGACCAAGTTGAACAAGGCTAAACAAGTTGTGTGAGTGTCCATATATTTGTGTAAAATAGCGGTCAGCACCTACATGCTAAGGTGACAGTTGTAAAAATAGGGACCTGTGTGTTGGCAGAATCAGGAGGATGTGAAAGCAAACACTTTAGTACAACCATCAATAGTTAGACTAGTTAAATATTTGAATCTGCCAGACTATATTGGAGCCGTACTAATCAATACTTGGCAATTCACGATGGCTTTTAACCAAAAATATAAAATATAAATCAGGAAAACTTTTGACCGTTTTCTATTCAATAAGCGTATGACTTTAGCCAGTGGTTACTGGGATTCCAATACACAAAAGATTGAATGGCTCATTAACATCTAAGCTGTTGAGGACACCTTGTTAAAATAAAAATATTTAGTTCACACCTTTGAAAACTAGGTTCAATAGCTTGTAGGACTATAAAATCCCATGGGTCATTTTGTGCTTCATTATTTCACACAATATTTTAGTATCCATGACTTCAATTAAAACAATTCACCTATTTGTTGTAGACTGCACCTGGTAAGAATTTCACCTCTCTCCCCTCCCTCACGAAAAGCCCACGACATAGTAAATCCCTCCAAATTGATTTCGACAGAGAGAGAGAGAGAGAGAGAGAGAGAGAGAGAGAGAGAGAGAGAGAGAGAGACTAAGAAAGTGAGTGAAAGGCATAGGGCTGGTGAGACGTATGAGCAGATATTAATATTCCGTTGGAAGAAGGACAAGGCCTAGGGGATCTAGACATACCATGGAACTTAAAGCTTACCACTAGATATCTATACATGAATATAGTTGAATAAGGCCTAAAATCCTGTCACAGAGAGAGAGAGAGAGAGAGAGAGAGAGAGAGAGAGAGAGAGAGAAGACAGAAAGATAGAGAGAGGGAGATGGGTTTAGGTGGAATATAAATTTAGAAAGGGAGAGGGATCAGGCATACTCATCACATTATAACCTGGCTCAAATATTGTCTTTATATTCTGTATCTTGAGATAATTGTTTGTCTATTTGCATTTTATAAAAAAAACATCAAAAATTTTATGCACTTTGTAATACACCTAATATCAGCTATTCAGTAACAATTATCTTAGATAACAGAAGGAAAGTCACTTCTTGAACACTAAGCATACTGAAGCTAAAACTTTTTGAAAGCATGCATGAGACAAGAAACCAACTAGGACTCATCTTCCAACTGGACTCGTTTTCCAAGCTGAGAAATTAGATAGGAACATCTCAATTGTGGGTCAAGTGCATCTCACATCCGCAACTTGTTGCACAGGAACACATACGATAGGTGCCTACGGATGTAGATGGAGAGAATATACAGCACCAACCAATGGAGGTAGAAGGATATGACAATTGTAGAAGACTAGGCCTTGGGATCGGTTTCCACGTCGCAGGATCCATACTTGATGCAGCCAATCAACTTGAATGCAGAATCCACACCTGAGGAAAAATGCGTTCCGGTCATCACCGAGGAGACAAAACGATACATCTTGACTTAGATGTGTGCATGTAATTTTCGAAATAACCCATTATATAGACACCTGAGAGATAGGCGCCGTGGACATATCCATTGTAATGCTGGCTTGTGTGTTCGCCGGTGAAGTAGACCCTCCCCACAGGAGCCTTTTCCATTATAGAAACAAGAGTAAATTAAGAAGAAGCTGACTCATCTCTGCTACTTCCGGAAAATAATTGGATGACTTTGCAATAAAATTCGATTTATTCGTATGAGAAAATTATAAGATACCCTGATCTGATCGTATTCGTATCTGCTGACTCCGATCGGCCAATTTGAGAATGTTCCCTTGTAGAACCGGTCAGACCACCACCTGGGGACGAGTATGTCTGTGGCCGTCGGTATGTTCTTGCCGAACATGTTCCTCAATACCTCCATGATTTCAGCCTTCGTCACTGAATCCGGCTGCTGCTCGATCCTTCTTGACTCCTCATCAGTGACCGTCACGAGGAGGACGTTGGCTCCGGGGTATTGAGACTCGAGTTGCTGCAGTCACGAAAACAATATAAAAGCTCCAACTTCGCTTCTACGACCTATATATATATATATATATATATATGTAAATGGATGCTTCTCATCCGAGAGAAAGTGAAGGTCGCTACCTGCCAGACTGGATAGTATCCCCTCCTTTCACTTGCATAGAGGAAGAACTCTGTCCCATTACCAGTGGGCCAGAACTTGGAAGGGAACTTGACGAAGATCTTGGTGTACACTGCCATGTTGAACTGATATATGGCAAGGATCTTCCACGTCTGGCATTCACAGATTATTCAGTCACATAAAAGATAAACCCACCAAAAGGATTAAACGCAAATTTGATTCCTATTAGGTAGAAATGTTGATGTTTCATTTATCAACAAATCCTCTCTCTTTTTCCTTCCCTCTATCTCCCTCCCTCCCTCGCTCTCTCTGTCCATATATCTTTCTCTCCCTCTCTCACTCTCACTATCACTCTCTCTCGCTCGCTCTCTCCCTCCCTCCCTCTCCCCCCCCTCTTTCCATCGCTCCATATTTGTGTATGCTTGTGTGTAAGCCGAAAAAGAACACTTACAGGCAAATATGGTTGGAACTTAATGAGATCGGTCTGAAGGACGCCGATACTGGCAGAAACCATCACATAATCCGCTGTATAAGTCGAACCGTCCTCTGTCTTGACAGTCACCCCACTTTGTGAATGCTCTATCCGGTTCACCACCTATGGCGGATGACAATGTTAGCATTGAATGGTAATAAAAACATTAAACAGTAAAATCTGACCAATGTCAAAGTTCAAAAATATTTACAATCTTAACTACAACGAGATAATTAAGGATAATAAGTCCAGTTTCAAGGTCCAATTTCCCGAGTAGATCCTATCAAGGTCAAATTCCACCCACTAGAGATCGGGGCCGCCCTAAACCTAAATTCTTTACTGGCACAGTTTTGAAGCCCTCGTCCATGAACTCAGCCGTTTTTACGATGAGATAAGTAACTTCAAAATGGTTTCACGAAGCAACTCTCCTTGCGCCACAATCCCCATATGACGGGTGCATCCCTGACGTAGTCGACGCCCTACAAGGAGGCAGAGAGAGGCAGAGAGAGAGGGAGAGAGAGGAAAAGAGAGGGAACGGAGAGAGAAAAGCGAGGGGGTGAGAGGAAAAAGGAGAGAAGAGCAAGAGGGTGAGAGGAAAAGAAAGAAGAGAGAGGTTTTGAGAGGGAAAGAATAAGAGGGGGAGAGAGAGAGAGAGAGAGAGAGAGAGAGAGAGAGAGAGAGAGAGAGAGAGGAGAACGAAATGTGAAAAAACTCACCTTGTTAAGCTTGAGACGAGGGTCAGTGATGGTGCCCTTGCCGTCGGAAGCCAGGAACTGGTAGGCCAGGTCATACACTGTGCTTTCGTAACCCCGCTGGTCTGCCACAAAGTACACATCTTCACCGTAGTTGGCGAACGTCGGGAGCGGCTCCGTGTTCTGAAGGCTAGTCACACGCGGCGGCTCGGCGAACTCGTAGTCGTGACTGAAGTAGTCCACCGCCATATCTATCGCTGTCGAGGGCACGCTGGGTTTACCACAGAGAGAGATAAGATGATCGTCTCGAAGACGAGGTAAGGTAAATAAAGAACAGGAGTAGAGTGAAAGGTCGCCGCTTTACGAAATCGAAAGCCACAGTTCGGAGGATGTTAGAGAGTGGTCCACCTTTGGGAGAGTCGTTGGAAGGTTAACACAGAGATATCATCCTGCCCACTCCGAGACAAGGACTTGGTGAACTCTGATGCGGCTTTCGCAACCTTATCCGCGTTGTCCACCGCTGTCTGAACCGTAGAGGCCGCGTATAACCCAGTCCTGAGTAGCTAAAAAGTCTCAGAATGATGATTCACAGTAGTACAAGTGAGAAGATAGTCGGGGAAAGGAGGAAGAGGAGTTGGTGATGCTTACTGGTAGACGTTAGACGAGAGATTACCGAACTCTGAGCGGAAAGATCTGAGACGTAGTTTATTAGCCAAGGTCCATATAGGGTTCACCTCCTGGCCGTTCACTCCTTCGACCCAGTTCGCACCGATCTCCACGTTGAGGCCGGCGAACTTAGCCTTGCGAATCCGGCCGCCGATACGGTCCGTGGCCTCGAGTATGAGTATGTTCTTAATCCCGGCCTCCGAAAGCGTTTTCGCCGCCGATATACCTGCGACGTATCGTCCGACGGTATGTTAGCGTCCCATGACGCGATGTTAGCTACTCGCGGTATGCCTTTGGACAGCTCACCGGACATGCCGGCGCCGACGATGATGACCGCCGGCTGTGGTTCAGACCTCGCCGCGACGCCATAGCCTTCGAAGACGACTAGGAGTATCGACAGAACTGCCGGAGACAGCATCTCTCTCTCCTCGCCTCCCCAACCACTGTGAAGAAAATCTCAAGGTGACAGTTGATACAAGCTATGCAGGAGGTACTCGTAGCCGCGGGAAGGCGTTTATGAGCGCCGATCGGCAAATTTGGCACGTTCACAATGGTAAGTAAATAAATAAGAAAAAAATCGCATTAATGGAGCTACCTCTGGCGCCAAGGATAACCACCCAAAGCTCTTCGGAGACGGTCGGGATACGGTCGTATTATGAGGTTGAGATTGAAACTGTGCGAGGCTCAAAGTACGAAGCGGCACGCACGGCGCAAGAGACATACGGCGGTGGCGCGAGGGCGTGTCAAATACGGTACGCACGAGAGGCACGCGGGGGGCAACGTACAAGAGTAAATGGCGTGACGTGACGTGGCGTGGCAGATCGGCAAACCGGTGGACTGCACCAAACAACCCTTTTAAAGCGTTTTGGGCCTCGTGCTGATAAAATTTATAGAACGTTTACCAGATGCTCTATTCATTAGTCCAATTATATTAAATTTAGGGTTAAATCATTTAAAATGCCGATACGAGCTTCTGCTTAATTTGGGTCTGGAGGAATTGACCTTCCCAAATCGGGATCACTCCGAAGAACAATTCATTATGAGGGCAGTTCATTATTTTCCACGTGATTTCTCAACTATTGCACGGAAAATAGGGTTAGACGTTCTCCACGACAACCGAATCTACGGGCCCCACAATAGGGGAGACCTCCTAGAGACGGCGGCAATCAACGATGAGCAGACGGGTCTCACCTGCGGGGAGTCCCGGGAAGTCAGCGCCGACCACACGTGTCAGGGCACGAGCTTCCCAGAGATGCCCAATTAAATTGAAACATGCCGTCCAATGAAAAAGAGTCGTCTTGGACAGGCTCTTAAGGGTTTTCAGGGCAAGCCTGTTCAACCCATGCCTCAATAAGCGCCACGTGTTGGGACTGTTATTAATATCCGGTAAATAATGGCCATGCGCTGCAGAAGTGATTCGTACGATCATGTGATCCAGTCTACATATCTCTGGATAAAGTTCTGTCTTTGGACTTGGAAGGTGGGGCGAAATAAGGTAGCTAAGCCCTCCAGACTTTTCACATTAAATTCCCACATGGTATTGTTACTGAATGCCAAAATCTTAATGATGCCAACTGAAAAAGTTCCCACTCGGTATTCCTATGATGGGACTTTCTCTTCCTCCAGTTCATCAGAGACGGCCTCGATTGGAGCAAGAGAGGGCCCAATGTGATCTTGTAATATGCCACAGAAGGAAGAGCGAGAGGGGAAGATAAGAGAAAGCTGACAGTACATCTCTCTCTCTCTCTCTCTCTCTCTCTCTCTCTCATATCTCCACCCAGCTTTAGGGAGAGAGGAAGCAAGAGAGGACATTCCTCGCTGGCCCACCACCGTTTCGATAAAGAAGACTGCGATGCCGCCCCGCCGATCACCGGAGTCAACGTCAAGAGGAGACAGAGAGACAGACAGACAGACAGAGGAGTCATGTGAGTTTTTTTATGTATAAATTATATATTAAAAAATTATAGTTTTCTTTTTTTATTTAAATTGTGCGGGTTGTTCGAGTTTTGGCTATCCAAGTTTATTGGAAATAACCCAGTAGTAAGCTGTGATGGTTGAGCAAGCCATGTGACCCCAAGTTCTGTATAAACGTCGGTCAACTCACTTGGGCAAAAAGGATCCGATAGTGAGAACCCAACCAGCTTGACTTATTGGCTACTATAATCTATAACAAAGGCCAGAATTTTTATCCCGCTCTAGGCTAAACCATTTCAAGGTGTAGGCTACTCTCAATATATTTTTTTTCTTGTTTTTTCATTACCGAATAAAATGTTGTATGTATTCGTATGCTTCTAGAAAACTAGGAATAAATCGTCTATATTAACAAGCATGTTGCATTATTAGAAAGCACATGTATACAAAAGTTCTGTCCAATTTATAATGATTAAGATTTGTTCATTTATAGTACTATTATCGAAGAAAAGGGGAAAATGAAGCTAACTTTAATTGGTTCATTACACTATCTCAAAATTGAGGTCCATAGCTTCTTTTTGGTACCTAAATATGTACTCAAATGTTAATAAAATTTTAATTTTTTTAATGCAGTTTTAAAATTAAAAATGACTATAGATCATCTCATATGTGATGCAAGATGCTAAATTATATTCAAACTTTCAAATTTTATGGTTAGACAAAATGTCTCAATCAAAACTATAATGTTGTGCACAATGTTCCACAACAAGCTTTGACTTGTATTTCTCCTCATTTCCATCTGAATATAACTTCAATTCATGAGCCCATTTGAAATCAACGACTTCATTTTTTGGTGATAACACTCAAATTCATGGTCACTCTTCCATGCATCCTTTTTCTTCCATTGATGCTAGCTCCCCTCTAATTAATTTCTACCATTTTTTTCCTAATTTGAGCCTCTTCATTATTCACTAGGTCTACAACCATTAAAGCGTGAGTAGACTATACACAACATTTGAAGATGTAACCATTTTTGGCGGCCATGTAGTCATTTTATTATTTTCATTATTGACACTTAAAATATAAATTAACTTAAAATTATTTTTTATTTTTGCCTAAATATGTCAACAGTCTTTTATGTGATCTAGCCTCTGAGCCTCTTGTTGGCTACCTTCGTTTGCTGCATTTGTCAAGTGGGTGAATGTGCTTGATAGATAGGGAGAGAGTGAAAATGAGAAAAAAATAATGAGATGATAAATAATGAGAAAAATGTAAATTTAATACTTTTTGAATGGTTAAATATTAATATTGTATGGTTTGTGGTGCAACGGTCACACCAAATATGAGTACTAACCATGATTAATTGGTTTTGTAGGGAGATATCATCAAATAACTCATAAAAAATTAAGCCCCATAAATGTACGAGTATGTGTACATTTGGTCTACAGGCTTTATAAGTGAGAAAATGATAACTACATTTGAGCTATTTTATTGATAATAACCATTTTGCTATGTAATAACCTAAAACGTTTCACATTTTATTTTTAATGCAAGACATTTCTTACATTAAAGTGTTTTCATTATCATACTAAAGATATCAGTTATAATTTTTTATCACTATTTAAATATATTTAAGGGTGCTACAATATATTTAAACGTCCTCTTCATAGGCTGGGATCGAGACACATAAAAGCCAATTAGCCTTTTTGTGGAAGGCGAAAGACAAAAACAGGGGCTATTTATTTTCGTGGGCCCTTCCGACCATCCCCCTCTCTCTCTCTCTCTCTCCCGCCCCCCCGTTTCAAAAATTCTTGGTCGATCAGACCCCATTATCGTGGCATGAAGTTGTTCTTTCTCTAGGACTTCGTTGTTCTTGTGGGGCGCATGGATGGAGATCACGGAAGAGCAGAGGAGGAGGGCTGAGGCGAACAGGCTCGCAGCTCTTGAGAAAAGGAGGCGCTTCGAGGGTGCTGCTTTGAGTTACGGGGAATGGAGGATCACCAAATGCCGAGCATTATCTAATCCGGTGCTGGACGCAAGTGGCACGCCTACCCTGGATCATCAGGCAAACGTGCCTCCTACAAAACGCGATCGATTTGCTGTTGTGCTGGAGATATGCTCTCCCGACGAATTTTCTGTTACTCCTCAGCCACTATCAGGCTTCCCGTTTCCCGGAGAAGCGGAATGCTTAAGGACAATTGGTACTGGTCTCTCCTCTGTAAGTTTCTTTCCCCCCCATAAAGTTCTTTATTTACTGAGCTCTGCATCCTACTCATTAATTCATTTTCTTGGAAACCTAGTCCCTTGCAGCCATTGGGAATTAGACCTTATATTTGCCATTTCTGGTGCTTCACTTGTTCATCAGATGCTTCCTGCGTCTGCTCTTGGTCTCATCTTTGTGGCGATGGAATCTAATGTTACGACAAATGACGTTCAGTTTTTGCTCATTAATCATCCATTCGGCATAACGAATGGATCTTTATTCAAAGCTTTCATGAATAATCATCTTTCTTCGATAGATATTCTCCCTCTCAGCTCCTCATTTTGAAAATCTAGATGCCAAGTACTAAATCATCACAGATTGCCATTTCGCTCACAGACGAGTCAACTCTGTGGCATGTATTGTACAAATTTTATGTAAAGTTAAACAGATTGGATTTCCTAGGTTTTTTCGTTTACATGGCACCAGTGAACTCAATTTAAAAAATATCTCTACGTTCTTCTTAAGAACGACTAATAATTCATTTTCATATGTTGTTATGCTCTATTTATTTCCAGAGAAAAGTCACCTTTGAGCTACATACTGAGGTTATGTGATACTCTTCTTGCGCGCTATACGATTTCAGTAAGTTTGCAATGTGGTAAAAAATACCTTCAACCTGATATAATGCGTCCTCTACATGGACGTACTTCTTGACATCTGTACGGTACTGATTATTCTTTAGTTCAAATTCTAAAAGGTTGAACTCGTGATGTCAATGACCTATTGTGTGTCGAAATACTCTCCTCACGAGGGATACCTCGATTAAATTCTAAGACATTGGCTGGAAATTAAGTATTCCTCGTATACTAACCTGCTGCTACTTATCTTTGTAGGTAAAAAATAACTTTGGATTTTTTTCTTCTTGGCAGGTGCCAGTTTTCTGTTATGTTGAATTTATGGGTCATAGAAAGTCGGGTCATTTACAAGCTGAAGGATTACGAGTTTGTATTAAGTCATTTAAGAAAGTTACGGCTTCAATTGCATGAAATTCCATATGTAACTCGTACAGCTATTGAAAAATCCTCTTACTATTCTTCTGGAGACCGTTGGACAGCTGATAGTGTTGAATGGGCTTCTTCCCTTAATTACTAATCTCTCTTTGTATTGGTCTATGTTAATGGGCCCTTTTTCACATTCTCTCTCCTCCTCCCTATAAATACAATGTAATGCACCTTAAAAAAGAGTGAGGGCAATTCTTGATTTCATCATGGTGTCAGAGCCACTACCCTTGCGTCGGGCTTGCCACTACAAGAGTCTTCCTCCATATTTTTTCTCCCAGGTCATCTCCACTGCTAGATCACTTTGGCTTTACCTTCACTCTCTCTAGCTCGCCATACACTCATTACAGTTCTACCATCACTTTGGCTCCACCTTCAATTTCTCCAATGATGCCTTCGGCTCCACTACCACTCATTATGGCTGTGCCAGCCCTCTGTTGTGGCTCAGTCGTCACTTGTTTTGGCTTCCCTGTCCCTCACTCTAGCAACATCATCGTCAAGCCTACCATTGCTTCACCTGCACATCTAATCATCACCTATGTCTGTTGGGGTATAATGACTACTGACAACTCCACCATATCTACTGCCAACCTGCCACCAGTGCCTTTACTCTATCGGCACCTGAATACAGTAATTGGCACCATCATTTGCCTTGCATTCTTCTTGAATTTCACTTTACATGATTGAATCTTCTTCAATGGCATCAATATGTGCAAATTTTCTTAAAAGGAAGGCTTATGAAATATGTCTTGGAAGATCCATTACTTCCCATTGCTCCTAGTTATGATCATTAGCTTGATGTCGAGGGTATTGTGCACCGTTGGATACTTGACAACATCAGTCCATTTGTTGCTGGTGAATTCTTGTCCCTCAACTCCGCCAAAGAGATTAGGGATGATGCTCAAGTGTGTCATTCCAAGAAGAACAACTTGGCCATTATATATGACCTCGTCACTCGCTCTAAAAATTTGTTCCAAGGTTGGTGATATGTCATGAAGTATAGCAACGAATTGACATCTTTTTAGGCTGAGTTAGATCACTACATGCCTCTTGATCCCAACTTTGTTGATTGTGGGTACGTTCTTCAACTTTTGGTTTTCAAATTTCTCATGGGATTGAATCTAGAATATAAGTCTCTATATAGCCAACTTATTTATCATGAGAAAACTCTCACTTATAAGGAAGCCCTTCATATTGTGCGGACCGAAGAGACCCGTCTTCACCTTGTTCACTCAAAACTGGCCTCTATGATGGCTCTTCAATATACTTAGAGCTCTTGTCCAGTGCCTATTCGGGGAGGGCCATCCAATGTAACATCTCTTGCAATGACACAATCGCATGTGGCTCCCTCAATTTTGACGTCAGCACCACATAGTAAAAGAGATTCTTCTCTGTTTTGCAACTATTGTAAGAAATGTGGTCATACTAAAGACTTACTACAAGCTACAGTGCAAGAATACTCACCAAAGCCACTTGGTGATCACTCCAACTTCTATCGGCTTACCTCCGATATCTAGAACAGTCACGGCCTCTCCTCATATGTCACTTCATCTTCTTTCGGGGATACCTCAACCACCAATAGTTGATGCATCATCTTCTATGAGAGATCAGCTCTGGTGGGAGGAAATTGACCAACTTTGCTACCTAATTTAGTCTAATGTGGTGGGATCTACATCACTAGCTTGTTGAGATATAAGCCCCATCACTTCTTCTCTATTATCTTCTTAGATGCAATGGATCGTTGACTCGGGTGCCACGGCCCATATGTCCCTTGACTCTTGTTATTTCCTCACCTACACCCCTCTCCCAGTTCTAATAAAGTTAAAATTACATCCGTTCACCTCCTTATTGTTGTCGAGGTGGGGTGTGTCCAACTGTCCTCTCACATTACTCTTGCCCATGTCCTCCATGTTCCACGTCTTACTATTAAATTGCTCTCTTTGTCACCTTGTTCAAGACTTGGGTCAAGATGTATCATTCACACCTAATAAATGCTTCTATAGTGATAGGGTGTCAGGGCAGACAACTGCACTTGTTGAAGAACACGGTGGTCTCTACATCCTTCCTTGCTCTCCTTCGGTGTCTGTTGTAGGAGTTGCTCTCTGCTCTACGATGCATGACCATCTTTGGCTTCTTCACCACCACTTGGGCCATCCTTCTCTACTCTCAAGTTGATGTTTCCCCATTTGTTTCATGGATTTCCTATGGACAAGTCTATTTGTGAACTATGTCATTTGGCAAAACATACACGAACAATGTACCCCCCTTCTGATTCTTTTTCACACTCTTCTTCTCCTTTCTCTCTCATTCACAGTGACATATGGGGACTCACCCCCGTTCAACATGGGCTTATCTCTTAAAAAACAAATCAAACCTCAGTCAAACCTTAATTTCGCTCTATTCCCTCATCTAGATTTAGTTTGCTTCTATTCTGACAATGCTCGTGATTTTCTTAACTCCACCCTTTCTACTTTCTTTAATTCCCATGACATTGTTCTAGAAACATCATGTGTCTACACTCCTCAATAAAATGGACTTGTTGAACAAAAGTTTCAGCACATCTTTGATATCACAAGAAGCCTTCTTTTTAACATAAATGTGCCAAAATATTTTCAGGGTGAGGCCTCCTTCACTACTGTCCACCTCATCAATCATCTTCTCTCATGTATCCTCTCTCTTTGATGCCATACATCGGGCCTACCCATCTGTGTCATTGAGAACTAACCTTACCCCTCGTATTGTTTGGCATATTTGTTATGTCATCAACCATCACCCTTCTCAAGATAAACTAGATGCTAAAGTGCTCCGATGTGTCTTTCTGAGTTATTTCTCACATATAAAGGGCTATAAACCCTATCATCCATCTACCCATCGCTTCTTTGTAAGTTAGGATGTGACCTTTGATGAGTCAATGCCTTTCTATTCTTTCTCATGTTCCTCGTTCACTTTATCTCTTCATACAGTTGTCAATTCCCTTGATATCCTCCTTCCCTTTGCTCCTACTCCTATTGTTTTTGACTCTGTTCATCCTCAGAAATTCAATGGGACTATACATCTTCAGCACCCATGCCCTTTGTTAGTGATCTTTGTCCCGTCACCTAAGTTTGCACCTCAATTTACACCTAAATCATGTCTTGTCTCTACTGAGCTACTAATAAGACTTAATTATCATGAGTTAATAATCTAGTGATATGATAGTTTTAGCTTTAACTCATGATAAATATACTTATTTTTGTGTTAAATTGTGAAAAGTGATTTTTAATTTGTTAATATAAATTTTTGATTAATTACATGATTTTAGAATCTTATTTTGTTGAGATAAAAAGAAAAAGATTAAAATAAAAAGATTTTAAAAAATAAAAAATACTGCCGACCAACTAGGGCCGCAAGCGGGTCGAAGGCCTAGTCGGGTGGGGCCACAAAATGACTAAAGACCTTGAGCTCAAGGCTCAAGTGGCTAAGAATCGCAAGCTCAAGGGTCAAGCGACTAACATGTTCTCACTCCCTTTCCATGTCATCAGTAGCCAATTAGGCATGGGGCAAAGAGTGGTCATACACACATGGATGAGCTGTACCTATTGATGGCTAAAGGAACCACCAGTTTATATTCACGTGAAAATCGGTTAGAAAACTGATGTGGGACTAAACCCACTACTCTAACCTTTCCCCATAGGATTATAAATGTCGAAAATACCCTGTCATTACCATGATGAAAATATTCTTATAACATCACATTATAAGGGTATTATTGTACTTATTTTATCTCTTTCTTTCTCTCTCTCACAAGCGGGCAATCGGTGAAGAAATTGCGATTTTTGACGAGTGATTAAGCTGCAAAAATCTACAAAATCTCGGCAAAAACTTAGTCAATGTAATTTTGTAGAGCATCCTAATCAAAATTAGTGAATGATTATGGACAAAACATCGCGAACTCGACTGAAAAATCATCTCCGATTGATCGACGAACAAGTCATCATTGGAAAGAGAATGATCTGCCTAAAGACGAGTTGCTACCTCCTTAGAGCATACCAGATGTAATAAAGGGCCTCTTCTTGCTACACTGCCTTGAGGACGAAGCCCTTGAGACACGCCCCATCTCCATCCAACTTACCTTTACTAAGTGATAGTCATTGGAGGGTTGCAAGTCACTATTTTTTTATTCTGCTGGGTGACAACTATTGGAAACAATTTGGTGACACATTTCATTGATTTTTAGACTTCTCAAGAGGATATAGAGATTGCCTACATCATCTTTGTCTAAGGAGAGCCTTTGAGGTCATAAACATTGCACGAATTCTTTTCCAAACACGCAGAATTCCAGCGATCACCGTCACAAAGTCGGAACTCTATTTTTCCTACTTTAAACTTCATTTTCATTTAAATTAATAATATTTAGCACGATTTCAAGTTTTAATATCCTTTTTCATTGAGTTACGATTCTTCGGGCTTTTACAGAACTTAATTTGACCCATTAATTCGACGGTAATCACTTATGAAATAATCGTAGGTCGGAACTTTATTTTCACTTAATTCGTGTTCTTCGGGCATTGACATCACCCTGATGTCATAGCTTTATTTCCTATTCGTATTTCTTAAATATATTATATTTATCATTTAGTTAAAAAAATCATAAAAAATCTTATTCTTTTAAGAAAATTATGAAATATTACTTGATATTATATTATATCCTTATGATCAACTTAAAAATTTTCTACTATTTTTGAAATCTTTTATCGATTTATAAATAATTTATTTATTCTAATATACATTTGAAATTCTAAAAATTAGTCTTTTCTAGTTTAATAAATTTTAAAGTTACGTGATTTATTCTACAACGATTGATTCACGTCAGCTACATACTTCTCCCTCTCATGATGACCTTCTCATTGTGCTCCACAAAGCCACTCGTTCCTATAACTCCAAACCCCTTTATCCTTTGGCCAATTATGTCTCCTCCCATCATCTCTCTATTTCTTATCAAGCCTTTCTCATGAGTCTTGATTCCATTACCATTCCGAAAATTGTAAATGAAGTGTTAGCTCATCTTAAGTGATTATGTCATGGAGAAAGAACTTGCTACCTTGGAAACAAATCAAACTTGAGATCTTGTTCCCTTGCCTCTTGGCAAACATTTGGTCAGTTGTTGTTGAGTTTATGATGTTAGTTACAAGTCAGATGGCTCTCTTGAATAGTATAAAGTATGCCTTGTGGCTAAGGGTTATACTTAATAGTTTGGCATTGACTATGTGGAGACTTTTTCCCTTTTGCTAAGATGAATACTATTCACTTGCTCATTTCCTTTGCCGCTCACCATAGGTGGCTTATGCAACAATTTGACGTCAAAAATGTATTTCTCCATAGTGATCTTCATAAAGAGATTTATGTCCTTGCCACTCGATTATACTACTCCTTCAACATCTCCTCAAGTCTACCGTCTTAAGAAGTCCCTATATGGCTTAAAGCAATATCCTCGGGCTTAGTTTGGTCGCTTCACCCACTCCATGAAATTATTTATCTATTCTCAATGCAATGGTGACCACATCTTTTTCTATTTTCATTCCTTGTTAGGGGGAGTAATCCTTCTCCTAGTTTACGTGTGTTAAAATAGGTCCATTAGGCCCATCGACTCATCGTGGACTTATTCTCCTCATGTCCCTATTCTTCTTCAACTACTTCTACTCTCTCTCTTATTCTCTCTTCTCTTCTTCCCTCTATTTAAATACATATTCCTCTTATCTTATTATTGATTCTAGGGTTTCTTGTTCCCATTGTCAATATGGTATCAGAGCCCTAGGGTTTCTCCTCTCGCCGTTGTTGCCTCCTTCCTCATCGACCACTCTCCTCCTCGACGGCCACTCTCCTTCTCCTTCTTCATCGATGCCCCTCTCTCCAGTGATCTCTTCTCTAACATCACCGCCTGATTCCCTCCATGTGCTCTCTCCTAGTGTCTTTATAGCCGCGCGTTACCGCTGCGTGCCCTTGCTGTGCACCCACTCGGCACCCTCCCTTGGCTCTCGTGGTGTCTTCACCACCGGGCATCACCACTATGTGCCTCCGCCATGCACCACCATCATGTGCCCCCACCACACACTTGCCTGGCGCCCTCCCTACACTCTCTCGATATTTGCCCCGTGCTCTCCTTGTGCCCAATCTGGCACTCTCTCGATGCATACCATTTAAGTTTGAGTGCCTACCCTCTTCCAACATCACCTTGTCCTTTCCTGATCTTGATCTATGAACTTGACGCTCTTATGACAGCCACATACCTTCATAATCAACTTCCTTCTACTCCACTCGGCAGGGCAATCCCACTTCATTGGCTTTCACTTGATTCTCCCATTTTTTCCTTACCACAAGTATTTAGATGCATTACTTTTGTCCAAGACCACTCTCCTTCTCTATCCAAACTTACCCCTCATACTCTCAAAGGAGTCTTTGTCGAATACTCATACATGAAAAAGGTTATCAAGTCTACTTCCCCAATACTCGTTGCTACATAATGTCAGCCGATGTTACCTTTAATGATGAGTCTCTCTTCTTTTCTCTAGCTTCAACTTCTCCTAGGTCCACCGCATCCTCTCCACCCAATTTTCCTCCCTTAGTGATTATAACAAATCCCTATCCTTCTATTCCCATTGGTCCAGATTCTTTATTGTCAGCTTTTCCTCATGGTCCATCACCGACTCCTTTCCTTTAGGATCAAATTCTCTCTCACCTTCCACTGACAAGTCACTTGCCCTTCCAACTAACATTTCATCTGCTCCGATAGATAATCTTCACCTTCCTATTGCCCTCCACAAAGGTACGCGCTTGTGCACCAAACACCCCATCTCCCACTTTGTTTCCTATGATCGCCTTTCCCTTTCCTTTCACACATTTTCCCTTTACATGGTCTTCGAGTCAATTCCACGATTATATATCGAGGCTGCACAAATACCTGAGTGGAAGGCGGCCATGGACTTGAAAGTGAATGACTTGTTTTCTCGAGGGACTTCAACACTAGCATATCATCCACATTATGCCAATTTCGTCACGTGCAAATGGGTTTTTACTCTCAAGTATAACCTAGATGGCTTGATTACACAACACAAGGCACGCTTGGTTGCTCGTGATTTTACTTAGGCTTATGACATCGACTACACCGAGATATTCTTTCTAGTAGTCTAGCTCAACTCCATGATGAACCAAAAATTGTCGTTAGGATTAATAGTTAATCAAATAACATTTGTATATTGGACTTTAATTCAAAGGAAATGAATATAGGGTGAGTTCAAGTCGATCCACAAGGAAGTGAGAAATCAAACATCGAATTGCAATAAAATATAAGTTGATATTCAATAAATGTTTAAGAAGACTTCAAGAGAGATATTTGTGGTTATTCTATAAAAGAAATTGAAGTATAAAAAGAAAGACATAAATAGAACTTAAATGTTGAAATGTAAATTGTTTGAAAGTAAATTTCCTTTATGGCCAATTAGTTCTCCCCACCTTGTGTCACTTCAAGATGAGAAGAGCTTGGTGGCTGAAAGGGGGTGAGAAGAAGTAAAGAGAGAGGAGATCAGAGCTCCCAATCCTTGAAATTTCTAACCCCTTGTCACTAATGGGGGAGAGGACTCAAGGAAGGGAGTGAGAGAGAGAGGAAGAGAGAGAGGGAGCACACGCGAGAGAAAGAGGGAGATAGTGAGAGAGGAGAGAGAGAGAGAGACAGAGCGTGATGAGAGAGAGAGTCGACAGAGAGAGAAGGAAACCGCGACGAGAGAGAGATTTGATGGAGAGAGAGGGAGCACATGTGAGAGAAAGAGGGAGATAGTGAGAGAGGAGAGAGAGAGAGAGACAGAGCGTGATGAGAGAGAGTCGACAGAGAGAGAAGGAAACCGCGACGAGAGAGAGATTTGATGGAGAGAGAGGGAGCACATGTGAGAGAAAGAGGGAGATAGTGAGAGAGGAGAGAGAGAGAGAGACAGAGCGTGATGAGAGAGAGTCGACAGAGAGAGAAGGAGACCGCGATGAGAGAGAGATTTGATGGAGAGAGAGGGAGACCGCAACGGGAGAAAAGACGATGGAGATAGAGGGAGAGCACTACGAGAGGGAGAGATGACGGAGAGAGAGGGAGACCATGACGAGAGGGAGAGACGACGGAGAGAGAGGGAGACTGTGACGGGAGAGAAGACGACGGTGAGAAGAAGAGAACGGCGAGAGGGAGAGAAGACGACGGAGAGAGGAAGAGTGCGACGAGAGGGAGAGAACGGCGAGAGGGAGAGAAGACGATGAAGAGAGGGAGAGAACGACGAGAGGGAGAGAACGGCAAGAGAGAAGGGGAGAAGACGACGGAGAGAGGGAGAGCACAACGAGAGGGAGAGAATGGCGAGAGGGAGAGAAGACGATGGAGAGAGGGAGAGAAGATGACGAAGAGAGGGAGAGTGCGATGAGAGGGAGAGAACGGCGAGAGGGAGAGAAGATGATGGAGAGAGGGAGAGCACGACGAGAGGGAGAGAACGGCGAGAGGGAGAGAAGACGACAAAGAGAGGGAGAGAACGGTGAGAGAGAAGGGGAGAAGACGATGGAGAGAGGGAGAGCGCGACAAGAGGGAGAGAACGGTGATAGAGAGGGAAGACGATGGAGAGAGGGAGAGAACGATGAGAGAGAGAGGGAAGACGACAGAGAGAGGGAGAGCGCGATGAGAGAGAAGAGGATGGTGAGAAGGAGAGAACAGCAAGAGGGAGAGAAGACGACTGAGAGAGGGAAAGCACGACAAGAGGGAGAGAACGGCGAGAGAGAAGGGGAGGAGACGACGAAGAGAGGGAAAGCGCGACGAGAGGGAGAGAACGACGAAAGGGAGAGAAGACGACGGAGAGAGAGGGGGAGGAGACGACGAAGAGAGAGAGAGAAGATGATGGAGAGAGGAAGACGAGTTGCACTAAAAGAGGATGATCTCTCATTCATGAGAATGGGGTCTATTTATAGACCAATTTGAGCACCAAAATAAGGAAAGAGAAGGCGCCAAATTAGTTAAAAGAGAGAGGAGGTAGGGGAGAATGTGGAGGCCTCTCATTGGTTCTCCCCCTTCCTTGAAACCGTGGAGCCTTCCCATTGGCCAAGGGGAGGCACCAAGTTTGTTGCACATGGGGGAGACGCTCTCCCACTGCCCAAGAAGGGGAGGGTGCCAAATCAGTTAGGGAGCACATGGGCCCCCTTTCTCTTGGCTCCTTGCTGGCCCATGTGGCAGCCATGGGTTGGCCCATGGGTCTTCTTTAGGTAAGCCCATTATCTCTTAATGGGCTTTGTAATGGTTGTGATAAAAAAAACTCTCAAGGTATTTTTCCTTGGATGTGTGTTAGTCATAAAATTATAGTCTTTTATCTTTATTTAAGTGACTTATGTTTTTTTATGCCAAGGATGGAATTGAGTAGTTTTTATGTTTATTTTGTGTGTGAATAATGCATTAATATCCTATTATGATAGTACTTAATATGTGATTATGATGCATCATCACTCCATCGTGTGATTCTCTCCTTGATAGTGAATCAAGCATGGTCTCTCCATCAGTTAGATATTTCTAATATTTTTCTATATGGTGACCTTGAGGAATAGGTTTTCATAGAGCAACCTCTTGAGTATGTTGCTTAGCAAAAGTCATCAAAGGTGTGTCTTTTGCAACGTGTCATTTATGGGCTCAAACATAGTTCACGTGTCTGGTTTCCCAAATTCAATGGTATCCTTGCATAATTTAAATTCTCTTCATGTGTAGCTGATCTCACAGTGCTTACGAAGATCATGGACACTAGCATCGTCATCTTGGTTGTTTATGTCAATGATATCCTTGTGACTAGAAGTGATGAAGTATGCATCCAAGCCACAAAGACTTACCTACAACAATACTTCAGTATACGACACTTTAGTACTCTATGATACTTTTTTGAGATCAAATTCACCTATTAGGATGACAACCTTATGATGTCCCAACAGAAGTATTATCTCAATATACTTCATGGATTGGACTTCTTGGGTAGCTATTATTTATTAGTCACGTACATCATTAAAAAAAAAAAAAAGTTCAAAATATCAAATGAGCTCTTATGAGTTTCGAACCGAAAATCTGGACAATCACATGTCAGCTACTTACATAGAGAAAACAATTGACTTAACATTCAGATATGAAGACAAATTTAACATAAAAGTTGTTCATCTATAAAAGACGAATCTTCAATTTAAATTTTAAATTGAATGGACTAGAAAATAGAAAGATATATAAGTAAATAAAGTAAAAGAAATCAATAACAATGATTCTACTTTGATCAACAATGAGAAATCTCTCTCACGTTCAGGATTCATCACTACTGAGTTTCAACTACGAGTATACTGTATCCTCTATCTTCATTAATGATTGGTGATCAAGATAAAGCTTGAATCCTTCGAAGAGGCTCTCTATCAGGCCCTAAGGTAATTAGGTGGTGAGTGAAGAGTAAAATTAGGCAAAGTCACGAGGTGCTCTAAGCCTTGTTTGGCCCGGAAAGAGTTAGATCTCTGTAGAGGTCGAACTTGAGGTGTTGGGGCCACTGATTCTATTAAAATTAGTATATATTTATAAGAGAAATAGTAGAATACCAGTATGAAGGATCTTCTGGGACTAGAAGTAGTTAGGTGAGGGGCAAATTAGTATAAAAAGTTCTTGTCTTATAGTGAAATCTCATCGAAAGATAGAGAAAGTCATTTTGCGAGTATATAATCATGCAGAGCTATGTTAACACATGTGTTGACACATCTAGTATCCGAGAAGAAAATTTAAGATTTCTAAAATATCAATTCACCCCCCTCTTCTTATTTTGTATAACCTCTAGATCTTTCAATTATGTCTCATCTGCTCAACAACAAGTTGATATCTTCACCAAAGGTCTATCTACCCAGTGATGAAGATTTGTATGTCAAGCTAAGAATAGATAATATCCACTCACTAGCTTGAGGGGGAGTGTTAAATGGGCTTCTTCCCTTAATTTCTAATCTCTCCTTGTACTGATCTATGTTAATGGGCTCTTTGTCACATTCTCTCTTCTCCTCTCTATAAATACAATGTAATGCACCCTAAAAAAGAGTGAGATCAATTCTTTTTTTCTTCAAATAGAGCACGTCATTTTTCGAACAAAGAAATTGATAAATTGTTAAGTAAACTATCTAAAGTGTTAAAAGAGGCACTCGTACCATTTCAACTTGAAGGTGTAAGATTTGGTCTACAATGTGGTGGCAGCTGTCTCATTGCAAATGAAATGGGTTTGGGGAAAACTATATAGGTATACTTCTCATGTTTCATTTATGTTTATTTTGCTACAATAACTTATGATATATTTGTTGTGGGATATTGTACAGGTTTCATTTTTGTTATCAATAATGGAAATTATTTCTTTGTTATGTTCAGCATATTAAGCCTTAAACTTGACTTTTAGTGAGAAAAATAGATAAGTCATTATTGTTCCAAGCTCATTAGACATAAACAATAGAGTTTAACTATTTGAAGTGGGTTCAAGTGGCCGAATAAACCCATTGATCGATACAAGGAGAGGAGAAATAGAATGATCTTACTTTGAGCGTCTAAATATTTGAATAAGTCCAAGGTTTTGCCAACCATAGGTGGAAAGAAATGCACAGAGGTGAACATATCCAAATACTTCATGCATTGGATTATTCTAGAGTAGACATAGGTGATTTACACGAACATTTCCCCAAATAGAAAGAAATGCATAATCATTGTCATTCCATACTATGAACAAGCGATTTCATCCAATTGTGAAAATAACCCTTTCTTTTCTTGTTAATTGCATTTCTTAATCAATAGAAACCAACCCCCCTCCCCCTTTTGAGCTCATCCAATCAAGTGAAGTGCTAGCTAAAATATAGTTTGAGAGAGCAAATTTAAAATTTTGAAGGCGTCACTCTTTTGGCTGCTCCCTATTCCCATAATAGAATTCTTTTCAAGATTTCAGGAAATAACGCTCTTGTTGAGCAAGCAGATGGCGACTTGCAAGGTAGAAAATGGGTAAGATTGTATTCATTAGTAAGTAATAAAAAACCGAAACTAACCAATCACAGTATTGAAATAAAATTTGAGCATGTAATCTATTTTATTACTGGGTTGGCAAACTAAAAAGTATATATGCCTCATATTTGTTAGTCTAAATATAGATGCTAGATACCAATCTGTCAATGGGCAACCCAATCCATAATTTCCAGAAAAAGAATAAGTTAACCCCAGAAAGTCATGTCATAATAAAGTGGGAAGAGAGATTAACAGATCACTGCTTACTGCTCCATTGATGATCAAGTATTCTACAATTTGAAGATGCCCATTAGCAGCGGCCATGTGAAGCACTAGAAAGAGCTAGAATTCATCATCATACACAGAGAACACTAATGGTTAAAGAAACATAGGAATAGACTGTAAACTTTTAATGAACAAAAAAGTTCATTTCCAACATAGAATATAAACAAGGACAACATGATGAAGTCCAAGAGCAGAGATCAACCAATTCACTTGCTCATGAGCACAAGGTATAAGAGAGAAAATGACAATTCCTTGGACCTATCAATGGAAGTACTAGGTATTTTGGACTTACAATTTGAAGAAGGAAAGAGGAATTTGGCGATCTAAAAACAAAATCAGGGGCAAATTGAACTTACCATAGTGTGGTATCATACAAGGAATGTCAACAGTGATAAATACTTAAATTACCATTAAATCTTACTTTTCTGAGGTCTAAATGCCAAAACATGAAAGGAACATGAAAGATATGTTCTTCTAGTCTGAGCACTCCAGCATGTTGTCACATTCTGCATGCTTTATCTTTACACCCTTGCCCTGGCTTATGTGCATACATGCACCCATTTTGGTAGACCACATAGTTAAATTGGCAATGCATGCTAATTGAGGGGAGAGGTGTACCATGCTATGAGCTTTAGAAGAATAAGTCTTAGTTAGTGACTGCCCTTGCTTAGTGATTTAATTTAGTGATGATGGGAAACAAATACTTAACCACTAGTTTTGTTAACCAATATTGACATTTTGGTCATATATTTTACTTCTTTGTGTGTAGGTCAATCCCTTTTGTTGTATTTAGTAACTCACCTCTTAACCCTCCTCTCTTCATAAACTGACACCTTGCACATCTTTAGCAGCATCCCATGGCATCTTTAGTATTTTTCTTGATAAAACATGTGAAAGGTTTTATAGACTTTTTGTGCCTATTTATTGAATTTTAAGATGATTTATGAGTGGAGTCACATTATTCATGTACAAACATTATTTAATATCAACTTTGTATCATACTGCACATAAAGAAGTTACAATTGTACTTTGCTGCATGAAAAACATTCAATAATATTTATTTAATGTTAGCATCATAATCTAATCACACTTTGATGGAGACAAATTTGTGGAATGATTTAAGTGTTAAACCCATTTGACATGCTTGATGTGTTAAGGTTAATGACTAAAATTTATTTTTTTGGTGATATGAGAGCCAATCTAGAAAATGGATCTCAAAATTAGGAACTAATTGTGACGGTAAAAAACTAAGTAGAAAATTCAGTCTAGATCAGACTAACTAGATGCCAAAACTTAAATTCTTCATGATCTGTCACATTGTGTGGATGCATTTGTCTATGCCCACTTTATTTAGAATCAATCTAATGTGTCACTTAGGTGTGATCCCATATTGCACAACCCAATTAAGCTCATAGGCCTAGTCCATTAACATGAGACCAATGAGTCCCAAGGGTTTAGTCAATTACTTGGATGTTTTTGTACTATTAGTTAAACTAGACAAAGGATATTCGATGAAGAATAAACCAGTAGAGCCCAAAGTCTGATGGGGACCACACTCTAAATAGCTGTTAAGGCCCAAAGTCTGGCAATGTCTACATCTCAACTAGTTATTTAGGCCTACTGTACAGCAAGGCCCTATATCTTGTAGTTAAGCAAGCGACCCAACCTACCAAACCATGTGATAAAATAAGGGACGACAACTAGGACACATAGAAAATTCAAGAATTATGAAGAGAGGGAGATTGAAACAATCCAAGTGATCCCCTCGATCCTTAACCTTCTTTGACCAAAAATCCAAGAACTCAATACCATTAGGCTTAAATCTCAATATTGAATCACCTTCCTCTCAAGCATAAACTAGCATCCAATGTTTGTTCATTGTCCAAGCCAACACTCCTCAATAGCTGCAATATCTTGAAGACTGATTGAATGTCCTCTTTGGTCCCCGATAATTTCACTTTAAGAATATGATTTATAAGTAAAATCTTAAGTTGGCATGAGTTGCTAAATCAGGTGGAAGATGGCTAAGTTTTGTAATTGTGCTTATTTCACTAAGGATTTAGTAGGACTGAACGACTTGAAATCATATCCATACTTCAAGAGTGTATTAAGCGTTGTGACCAAACCACAATAAAGTAGTAGGTGGAATACTCATCTTCTCATCTATATCTAATGATTAATGAACTAATAATTAATTTTAAAAAAATTATAATACTACCCATTCATGGTAATGAATTAAAATAATAAAAACAAAGAAATATGTCTTGGTAGATAGTTTCCCTTTTTTATGTAAGATACTGTCATTATTTATGATACATATCTAAAAATATCCATGGACATTTTTTTAAATCAATAAAATATTCATGTTGCCGGACCAGTGTTGACACTGAAGTCAAGCAAAGGTCAAGTTAATTGTGGATACACAAGTTGAAAGAGTGCAGATATCTTTGTTTAAATTAGTGGTCAATTCCTATGAGAGAGAGAGAGAGAGAGAGATGGAGAAGGGTTTAGGTGAAATATAAATTTAGGAAGGGAGAGTGATCAGGCATACTCATGCATATTAGCCAGGGTCCAATATTGTCTTTATATTCTGTATCTTTGGATAATTCTTTGTCTATTTGCATTTTATAAAACAAACATCAAAACTGAATGCAGTTTGTTGGTACAGCAGTGTAATTAATAATAATATACATTATATCAACTATTTGGTAACAATTATTCTAGATAACAGAAACAAAGTAATTTCTTGAACATCTTGCATAGTGAAGCTAGAACTTTTTGAAAGCATACATGAGACAAGAAAGCAACTAGGACTCATCTTGCAACTGGACTCGTATTCCAAGCAGAGAAATGAGATAGGAACATCTCCATTGTGGGTCAAGTGCATCTCACATGCGCAACTTGGAACACAGACGATTGGTGCATACGGATGTAGATGGCGATAACATGCGGCACCAACAAATGGAAGTAGAAGGGTATGACAATTGTAGAAGACTAGGCCTTGAGATCCGTTTCCACGTCGCAGGATCCATACTTGATGCAGCGAATCAACATGAATGCAGAATCCACACCTGAGGAAAGATGGGTTCCGGTCATCAGCGAGAAGACAAAACGATACATCGTGACTAAGACGTGTATGTAATTTTCGAAATAACGCGTTATATAGACACCTGAGAGATAGGCGCCGTGGACATATCCATTGTAGTGCTGGCTTGTGTGTTCGCCGCTGAAGTAAACCCTCCCCACAGGAGCCTTTTCCATTATAGAAACAAGAGTAAAATAAGAAGAAGCTGACTCATCTCTGCTACTTCCGGAAAATAATTGGATGACTTTGCAATAAAATTCGATTTATTCGTATGAGAAAATTATAAGATACCCTGATCTGATCGTATTCGTATCTGCTGACTCCGATCGGCCAATTTGAGAATGTTCCCTTGTAGAACCGGTCAGACCACCACCTGGGAACGAGTATGTCTGTGGCCGTCGGTATGTTCTTGCCGAACATGTTCCTCAATACCTCCATGATTTCATCCTTCGTCACTGAATCCGGCTGCTGCTCAATCCTTCTCGACTCCTCATCAGTGACTGTCACGAGGAGGATGTTGGCTCCGGGGTATTGAGACTCGAATTGCTGCAGTCACGAAAACAATATAAAAGCCCCAACTTCTCTTCTACGACCTATATATATACATATACATATATGTATGTATATATATGTGTAAATGGATGCTTATCATCCGAGAGAAAGTGAAGGTCGCTACCTGCCAGACTGGATAGTATCCCCTCCTTTCACTTGCATAGAGGAAGAACTCTGTCCCATTACCAGCGGGCCAGAACTTGGAAGGGAACTTGACGAAGATCTTGGTGTACACTGCCATGTTGAACTGATTTATGGAAAGGATCTTCCACGTCTGGCATTCACAGATTATTCAGTCACATAAAAGGTAAAGCTTCCAAAAGGATTAAACGCAAATTTGACTCCTATTAGGTAGAAATGCTCCTGTATCATTTATCAACAAATCCTCTCTTTCCTTCCCTCTCTCCCCCTTTCTCTCTTTATCTCTCTCTGTATCTCTACCCCCCTCCTCTCTCTCTCTCTCTCTCTCTCTCTCTCCTCCCTCCCTTCCTCCCTCTCTCTCTGTCCATATCTCTTTCTCTCCCTCTCTCACTCTCTCTACCCCCCCCTCCCTCCCTCCCTCCCCCTCCTCTTTCCATCTCTCCATATTTGTGTATGCTTGTGTGTAAGCCGAAAAAGAACACTTACAGGCAAATATGGTTGGAACTTAATGAGATCGGTCTGAAGGACACCGACGCTGGCAGAAACCATCACGTAATCCGCTCTATAAGTCGAACCGTCCTCTGTCTTGACAGTGACCCCACTTTGTGAATGCTCTATCCGGTTCACCACCTATGCCGGACGACAGTGATAGCATTAAACGGTAATAAAAGCATTAAACAGTAAAATCCGACCAATCTGAAAGTTCAAAAGTATTTACAATATTAACTACAATGTGATAATTAAGGTTATCAAGTCCAGTTTCGAGGTTCAATTTCCCACGTGGACCCACCCTATCAAGGTCAAATTCCACACATTAGAGATCGGGGCCGCCCTAAACTTAAATTCATAGTTTTGAAGTCTTCGTCCATGAACTCAGCCGTTTTCACGATGAGATAAGTAACTTCGAAATGGTTTCACGAAGCAACTCTCTTTGCGCCACCATCCACACATGACGGGTGTATCCCTGACGTAGTCGACGCCCTAAAGGGAGGCAGAGAGAGAGGGAGAGAGAGGGAACGGAGAGAGACGAGCGAGGGGGTGAGAGAAAAAAAGAGAGAAGAGCAAGAGGGTGAGAGAGAAAGAAAGAAGAGAGAGAGGTTAAGAGGGAAAGAAGAGGAGGGAGAGAGAGAGAGAGAGAGAGAGCGAAATGTGAAAAAACTCACCTTGTTAAGTTTGAGACGAGGATCAGTGATGGTGCCCTTGCCGTCGGAAGCCAGGAACTGGTAGGCCAGGTGATACACCGTGCTTTCGTAACCCCGCTGGTCTGCCACAAAGTACACATCTTCACCGTAGTTGGCGAACGTTGGGAGCGGCTCCGTGTTCTGAAGACTAGTCACACGCGGCGGCTCGGCGAACTTGTAGTCGTGGTTGAAGTAGTCCACCGCCATATCTATCGCCGTCGAGGGCACGCTGGGTTTACCACAGAGACAGATAAGATGATGGTCTCGAAGACGAGGAAGGTGAATAAAGAATCGGAGTAGAGTGAAAGGTCGCCTCTTTACAAAATCGAAAGCCACTGTTCAGAGGATGTTAGAGAGTGGTCCACCTTTGGGAGAGTCGCTGGAAGGTTAACACAGAGATATCATCCTGTCCACTCTGAGACAAGGACTTGGTGAACTCTGATGCGGCTTCCGCGACCTTATCCGCGTTGTCCACCGCTGTCTGAACCGTAGAGGCCGCGTATAACCCAGTCCTGAGTAGCTAACAAGTCTTAGAATGATGATTCACAGTAGTACAAGTGTGAAGACAGTCGGGAAAAGGACGAAGAGGAGGAGCTGATGATGCTTACCGGTAGACGTTAGACGAGATATTACTGAACTCTGAGGGGAAAGATCTGAGGCGTAGTTTATTGGCCAAGGTCCATATCGGGTTCACCTCCTGGCCGTTCACTCCTTCGACCCAGTTCGCACCGATCTCCACGTTGAGGCCGGCGAACTTAGCCTTGCGAATCCGGCCGCCGATACGGTCCGTGGCCTCGAGTATGAGTATGTTCTTAATCCCGGCCTCCGAAAGCGTTTTCGCCGCCGATATACCTGCGACGTATCGTCCGACGATATGTTAGCGTCCCATGACGCGATGTTAGCTACTGGCGGTATGCCTTCGGACAGCTCACCGGACATGCCGGCGCCGACGATGATGACCGCCGGCTGTGGTTCAGACCTCTCCGCGACGCCATAGCCTTCGAAGACGACTAGGAGTAACGACAGAACTGCCGCAGACAGCATCTCTCTCTCTCTCTCTCTCTCTCTCCTCCCCCCCCCCCCCCACTTTGAAGGAAATCTCAAGGTGACAGTTGAAACAGGCTATGCAGGAGGTACTTGTAGCCCCGGGAAGGCGTTTAGGAGGGCCGATCGGCACATTTGGCACGTTCACAAGGGTAGAAAATAAATTTTAAATAAATCGCATTAATGGGGCTACCCCTGGGGACAAGGATAACTACCCAAAGCTCTTCGGATCCGGTCGGGGTGCGGATCCGCACCGCTAGCATGAGGTTGAGATTGAAACCGTGCGAGGCTCAAAGTACGAAGCGGCACACACGGCGCAAGAGGCATACAGCGGCGGCGCGAGGGCGTGTCGGATACAGTACGCACGAGAGGCACGCGGGAGGCAACGTACAAGAGTAAATGACGTGACGTGGCGTGGCAGATCGGCGAACCGGGTGGACCGCACTGAACAACCCTTTCAAAGCGTTTTGGGCTGTCTTGATAAAATTTCTCAAACGTTCACCAGATGCTCTATTCATTTGACCAATGATATTAAATTTAGCGTCAAATCATTTAAAATGCGGTCTACGAGCTTCTGCTCAATTGGGTCTGGAGGAATTGACCTTCCCAAGTCAGGATCACTCGAAAGAATAGAGCATTATGAGGGCAGTCCTGTTCCACGTGATTTTCTCAACTAGTGCACGGAAAATAGGGCTAGACGTTCTCCACGACAACCGAATCTACGGGCCCCACATTAGGGGAGACCTCCTAGAGACGGCGACAGTCAACGCGGAGCAGACGGGTCTCACCTGCGGGGGGGCCCGGGAGGTCAGCGCCGACCACACGCGTCCGGGCACGAGCTTCTCAGTGATACCCAATTATATTGAAAACATGCCGTCCAATGAAAAAGAGTCGTCTTGGACCGGGTCTTAAGGGTTTTGAGGGCAAGCCTGTTCAACCCATGCCTTAATAAGCGCCACGTGTTGGGACTCCTGGGCTCGTGGGGCTCCAATTGTTATTAAATCCGGTGAATAAAGGGCATGCACTGCAGAAGTGGTTCGTACGATCATGTGATCCAGTCTACATATTTCTGGACAAAGTTCCTGTCTTTGGACTCGGAAGGTGGGGCGAAATAAGGTAGCTAAGCCCTCCAGACTTTTCACATGGTATTGTTACTGAATGCGAAATCTTAATGGTGCCAACTGATGGGACTTTCCCTTCCTCCAGTTCATCAGAGACGGCCTCGATTGGAGCAAGAGAGGGCCGATGGGGTCTTGTACTATGTCACAGAAGGAAGAGCGAGAGGGGGAGGTGAGAGAAAGCTGACAGAACATCTCTCTCTCTCTCCTCTCTCCATCCAGCTTTTGGGAGAGAGAGGAAGCGAGGGAGGACTTTTCCTAACCCGCCGGCCCACCACCGTTTCGATAAATAAGACTGCCATGCCTCGCCGCCGATCACCGGAGACAACGTCAAGAGGAGAGAGACAGACAGAGAGAAGTCATGTGAGTTTTTTTATGTATAAATTATATATTAAAAAATTTATGGTTAACTGAAAAGTGAGGGTATTTATCATCAGTTCAACTTGCTTATGACGAGCAAAAAAACCAAATAACTCATTTTTATAATGACAATATGTGAGCCTATTTGAATTGAATATTTTGTTTTTTATTTAAATTGCGCGGGTTGTTCGAGTTTTGGTTATCCAAGTTTATAGGAGATAACCCAGTAGTAAGCTATGACAGTTGAGCAAGCTATGTGACCCCAAGTTCTGTATAAACGTCGCTTAACTTATTTGGGCAAAAAGGATCCGATAGTGAGAACCCAACCAGCTTGACTTATTGGCTACTATAATCTAACAAGGGCCAGAACTTTTATCCCGCTCTAGGCTAAACCATTTCAACGTGTAGGCTCCTCTCAATCTATTTTTTTTTCTTTTTTTTTCATTACCAAAAGAAATGCTGTATGTATTCGTATGCTTCTAGAAAACTAGGAATAAATCGTGTATATTAACAAGCATGTAGCATCATTAAAAAGCACGTATACAAAAATTCTGACCAATTTATAACGATTAACGTTTGTTCAATTATAGTACTATTATCGAAGAAAAGGGGAAAATGAAGCTAACTTTAATTCGTTCATTACACTATCTCAAAATTGAGGTCCATAGCTTCATTTTGGTACGTAAATATGTATTAAAATGTTAATAAATATTTATTTTTTAAAATGCAGATTTAACATTAAAAATAAATATAGATAATCTCATATGTGATGCAAGATGCTAAATTATATTCAAATTTTCAAATTTTATGGTTAGATAGAATGTCTCAATCAAAACACGTGTGATGCAAGATGCTAAATTATATTCAAAATTTCAAATTTTATGGTTAGATAAAATGTCTCAATCAAAACTATAATGTTGTGCACAACATTCCACAACAAGCTTTGACTTGTATTTCTACTCATTTCCATCTGAATATAATTTCAACCCATAAGCCCCATTTGAAATCAATGACTTCAGTTTTTGGCGATAACACTAAAATTCATGGTACCTCTTCCATGCATCTTTTTTCTTCAATTAATGCTAGCTCCCCTCTAATTAATTTCTCCCATTTTTTTCTTAGTTTGAGCCTCTTCATTATTCATTGGGTCAACAACCATTAAAGTGCAAATAGACTATGCAAGACATTTAAAGATGTAACCATTTTTGGCGGCCATGTAGTCATTTTATTATTTTCATTAATGACACTTAAAATATAAATTAAATACAAATTATATTTTTTATTTTTTCCTAAATATGCTAACACATTTTTTCACTCTTTTATGTGATCTAGCCTCTAAGGCTCTTGTTAGCTACCTTGATTTGCTCTTGTTGGTTTTCAGTCTTGTTTGATAGATAGGGAGAGAGTGGAAATGAGAAAAAATAATGAGACGATAAATAATGAGAAAATTGTAAATTTAATTTTTGTTTGAATGGTTAAATATTCACATTGTATATTTTTTGGGGCAGAGGTCATGCCAAACAAGAGTACCAATCATAATTAATTGGTTTCATACCAAGATATCATCAAATAACTCATAAAAAATTAAGGCCCCATCAATGTATGAGTATGTATACATTTGGTCCACAGGTTTTATAAGTGAGAAAATGATAAATACATTTGAGATATTTTGTTGAAAATAACCATTTTGCTATGTAATAACCTAAAACTCTTCACATTTTATTTTTAATGCAAGACATTTCTTACATTAAAGTTTTTTCATTATCATACTAAACATATCAGTTATAAATTTTTAATTAATGTTTAAATACATTATGTGTGGTACAATATATTTAAACGTTCTCTCTGTAGGCTGGAATCGAGATACATAAAAGCCAGTTAGCATTTTTGTGGAAGGCGAATGTATGGGATATTGGGGTTATAAAACAAAAATCAAGGGTTATTTATTTTCGCGGGCCCTTCCGACCATCCCTCCCCCTCTCTCTCTCTCTCTCTCTCTCTCTCTCTCTCTCTCTCTCTCTCTCTCTCTCTCTCTCTCTCCCCGCCCCCTCCGTTTCAAAAATTCTTGGCCGATCAGACCCCATTATCGTGACATGAAGTTGTTCTTTCTCTAGCACTTCGTCGTTCTTGTGGGGCGCATGGATGGAGATCACGGAAGAGCAGAGGAGGGCTGAGGCGAACAGGCTCGCAGCTCTTGAGAAAAGGAGGCGCTTCGAGGGTGCTGCTTTGAGTTACGGGGAATGGAGGATCACCAAATGCCACGCATTATCTAATCCGGTGCTGGATGCAAGTGGCACGCCTCCCCTGGATCAGGAGGCAAACGTGCCCCCTACAAAACGCGATCGATTTGCTGTTGTGCTGGAGATATGCTCCCCCGACGAATTTTCTGTTACTCCTCAGCCGCTATCAGTCTTCCCATTTCCCGGAGAAGCGGAATGCTTAAGGACAATTGGTACCGGTCTCTCCTCTGTAAGTTTCTTTCCCCCATAAAGTTTTTTATTTACTGAGCTCTGCATCCTACTCATTAATTCATTTTCTTGGAAACCTTTAAGTCCCTTGCAGCCATTGGGAATTAGACTTTATACTTGCCATGTCTGGTGCTTCACTTGTTCATCAGATGCTTCCTGCGTCTGCTCTTGGTCTCATCTTTGTGGCGATGGAATCTAAGGTTACGACAAATGACGTTCAGTTTTTGCTCATTAGTCATCCATTCGGCATAACGAATGGATCTTTATCCAAAGCTTTCATGAATAGTCATCTTTGTTTGGTAAAAAATCTATATTCTCCCTCTCAGCTCCTCATTTTGAAAATCTAGATGTCAAGTGCTAAATCATCACAGATTGCCATTTCGCTCACAGACGAGTCAACTCAATGTGGCATGTATTGTACAAATTTTATATGAAGTTAAAAAGATTGGATTTCCTAGGTTTTTTCGTTTACATGGCATCAGTGAACTCAATTTAAAAATTATATCTACGTTCTTCTTAAGAACGACTAATAATTCATTTTCATATGTTGTTATGCTCTATTTATTTCCAGAGAAAAGTCACCTTTGAGCTACATACTGAGGTTATGTGATACTCTTCTTGTGCACTATACGATTTCAGTAAGTTTTCAATGTGGTAAAAAATACCTTCAACCTGATATAATGAGTCCTCTACATGGACGTACTTCTTGACATCTGTACGATACTGATTATTCCTTAGTTCAAATTCTAAAAGGTTGAACTCGTAATGTCAATGACCTATTGTGTGTCGAAATACTCTCCTCACGAGGGATACCTCGATTAAATGCAAAGACATTTGCTGGAAATTAAGTATTCCTCATATACTAAGCTGCTGCTACTTATCTTTGTAGGTAGAAAATAACGTTGGATTTTTTTCTTCTTGGCAGGTGCCAGCTTTCTGTTATGTTGAATTTATGGGTCATAGAAAGTCGATCATTTACAAGCTGAAGGACTACGAGTTTGTATTAAGTCATTTAAGAAAGTTACAGCTTCAATTGCATGAACTTCTGTATGTAACTCATACAGCTATTGAAAAATCCTCTTACTCTTCTTCTAGAGACCATTGGATGGCTAATAGTGTTGAATGGGCTTCTTCTCTTAATTTCTAATCTCTCCTTGTACTGGTTTATGTTAATGGGCCCTTTTTCACATTCTTTCTCCTCCTTATAAATACAATGTAATGCACCATAAAAAAGAGCAATTCTTGATTTTGTCATGACATCAGAGCTACTACCCTTGCGTCAGGCTCTGCCACTACAAGAGTCTTCCTCCAGATTTTTTCTCATGGGTCAACTCCGCTGCTAGATCACTCTGGCTCCACCTTCGCTCTCTCTGGCTCGGCATACACTCACTACAGCTTCACCGTCACTCCGGCTCTGCCTTCAGTTGCTCTAGTGATGCCTTCAGCTCCACTACCACTTGCTATGGCTGTGCCGGCCCTCCGCTGTGGCTCAGCCATCACTTGTTTTGGCTTTCTTGGCCCTCACTTTGGCAACATCATTGTCAAGCCTACCATTGCTTCACCTGCACATCGAATCATCACCTATCTCTATTGGGGTATAATGACTACTAACGACTCCACCATATCTACTGCCAACCTGTCATCAGTGCCTTCTACTCTATCGGCACCTGAGTACAGTAATTGGCACCATCATTTGCCTCACATTCCTCCTGAATTTCACTTTACATGACTGAATATTCTTCAATGGCATTAATATGTGCGAATTTCTTTAAAAGAAAGGCTTATGAAATGTCTTAGAAGATCCGCTACTTCCCATTGCTCCTAGTTATGGTCATTAGCTTGATGTCAAGGGTATTGTGCACCGTTGGATACTTGACAACATCAGTTCATCTGTTGTTGGTGAATTCTTATCCTTCAACTCTGCCAAAGAGATTAGGGATCTGCTCAAGTGTCTTATTCCAAGAAGAATAACTTGGCCATTATATATGATCTCGTCACTTGCTCCACAAATTTAGTCTAAGGTCCGTGATCTGTCCTAAAGTATAGCAACAAATTAACTTCTTTATGGGCCGAGTTAGACCACTACATGCCTCCTGATCCCAACTCTGTTGATTGTGGGTACGTTCTTCAATTTCGATTTTCAAATTTCTCATAGAATTGAATCCAGAATATGAGTCTCTATACAACCAACTTATTTATCATGAGAAAACTCTCACTAATAAGGAAGCCCTTCATATTGTGCGGACCGAAGAGACCCCTCTTTGCCTTGTTTACTTAGAACCGGCCTCTATGATGGCTCTTCAATATATTGGGAGCTCTTCTCCTGTGCCTATTCGGGGAGGGCTGTCCAATGTGACGTCTCCTGCAATGACACAATCACATGTGGCTCCCTCGGTTCTGACATTAGCACCACCTACTAAAAGAGATTCTTCTCTGTTTTGCAACTATTATAAGAAATGTGGTTATACTAAGGAGACTTGCTACAAGCTACAGTGTAAGAATACTCACCAAAGCCATTTGGTGACCACTCTAACTTCTATCGGCTTACCTCCAATATCTGGAACAGCCACGACCTCTCTTCATATGTCACTTCATCTTCTTCCGGGGATACCTCAGCCACCAATGGCTGATGCATCATCTTCTATGGGAGATCAGCTCCGGTGGGAGGAAATTGACCAACTTCGCTGCCTAATTCAATCCAATGTGGTGGGATCTACGTTGCTAGCTCATGGAGGTATAAGCCCTATCACTTCCTCTCTATTATCTTCTTGGATGCAATGGATCATTGACTCGGGTGCCACAGCCCATGTCCCTTGACTCTCATTGTTTCCTCACCTACACCCCCTCTCCCAGTTCTAATAAAGTTAGAACTGCATCCGGTCACTTCCTTACTGTTGTCGGGGTGGGGTGTGTCCAACTGTCCTCCCACATTACTCTTGCCCATGTCCTCCATATTTCACATCTTACTATTAAACTTCTCTCTCTTCGTCACCTTGTTCAAGACTTGGGTCAGGATGTATCATTCGCAACTAATAAATGTTTCTATCGTGATAAGGTGTCGGGGTAGAAGACTACACTTGCTGAGGAACACGGTGGTCTCTACATCCTTCCTTGCTCTCCTTTGGTGTCTACTGTAGGAGCTGCTCTCTCCTCTACAATGCACGACCATCTTTGGCTTCTTCACTGCCGCTTGGGCCATCCTTCCTTCCGTACTCTCAAGTTGATGTTTCCCCATTTGTTTCATGGACGTCCTATGGACAAGTTTGTTTGTGAACTGTGTCGTTTAGCAAAACATTCCCGGACAATGTACCCCCCTTCTTATCCTTCTTCACACTCTTCTTCTCCTTTCTTTCTCAGTCATAGTGACATATGGGGACCTACCCATGTTCCTAGCATTTTGAGCGTGCGATGGTTGGCGATATTTGTCGATGACTCCACCCACTTAACATGGGCTTATCTCTTAAAAAACAAATCAAACCTCAGCCAAACTTTAATTTCGCTCTATTCCCTCATCTAGAATTAGTTTACTTCTATTCCAACAATGCCTATGATTTTCTTAACTCCAACTTTTCTACTTTCTTTAATTCCCATGACATTGTTCTTGAAACATCATGTGTCTACACTCCTCAATATAACAGACTTGTTGAACAAAAGTTTCTACACATCTTTGATACCACAAGAAGCCTTCTTTTTAACATAAACATGTCAAAATATTTTCGGGGAGAGGCCTCCTTCACTATTGTTCATCTCATCAACCGTCTTCTCTCACGTGTCCTCTCCTCTTGATGCCATGCATCAGGCTTACCCATCTGTGTTGTTGAGAACTAACCTTACCCCTCATATTGTTTGGTGTATTTGCTATGTCATCAACCATCACCCTTCTCGAGATAAACTCAATGCTAAAATTCTCCGATGTGTTTTTTAAGTTATTTTTCACATCAAAAGGGCTATAAATGCTATCATAGTTAGCAAAGACGCTTAGGCGCTTGCAATAAGAGAGTGTCGATGCGTAGCCGTCATTCTACTATGCTACGCAAAGGTTACGAAGTGACTTAGCTCGACATTAGGAGAGTCAAGGGTAGGGCTTGTCCTTACATAGAAGAACCATTGTTCCCTGACTTTATACGTCTACCCATTGCTTATTTGTGAGTTAGGATGTCACCTTTGATGAGTCAACACCTTTCTATTCTTTCTCATGTTCCTAGTTCACTTTATCTCCTCATACATTTGACAATTCCCTTGATTTCCTCATTCCCTTTGCTCCTACTCCCATTGTTTTTGACTTTGCTCATCCTCAGAAATTCAATGGGACCACGTATCTTTAGTGCCCACTCCCTCTGTTAGTGATCTCTGTCCCGTCACCTGAGTTTCTACCTCAGTCTGCACCTAAACCTTGTCTTGTCCCTATTGAGCTGCCTACTTCTCCTCCTTCTCATGATGACCTTTCCATTGCTCTCTCCAAAGCCACTCGTTCTTGTACCTCTAAACCCTTTTATGTCGATGAGAGGAGACATAATTATCCTTTGGCCAATTATGCCTCCTCTCACCATCTCTTTATTTCTTACTGAGCCTTTCTCATGAGCCTTGATTCCATTGTCATTCAGAAGACTGTGGATGAAGCATTGGCTCGTCTTGAGTGGTGACGTGCCATGGAGGAAGAACTTGCTACCTTGGAAACAAATCAGACTTGGGATCTTATTCCCTTGCCTCTAGGCAAACATCTGGTCAGCTACTGTTGGGTCTATGTTGTCAAGTACAAGTCAGATGGTCTCTTGAATGGTATAAGGCACACCTTGTGGCTAAGGGTTATACTCAACAATTTGGCATTGACTATGTAAAAACTTTTCCCCCTGTTGCTAAGATGAATACTGTTCGCTTGCTCATTTCCCTTGCCGCTCACCATGGGTGGCCTATGCAACAATTTGACATAAAAAATGTATTTCTCCATGGTGATCTTCATAAGAAGATTTATATGTCCTTGCCACTCAGCTATATTGCTCCTTCAACATCTCCTCAGGTCTACCATCTTAAGTCTCTATATGGCTTAAATCAATCTCCTTGGACTTGGTTTAGTCACTTCACCCACTTCATGAAATTATTTGGTTATTCTCAATACAATGGTGACCACATCCTTTTCTATTGTCATTCCTCATTAGGGGGAGCAATCATTCTCCTAGTTTACATGTGTTAGAATAGGCCCACAAGGCCTATGGCCCATTGTTGACTTATTCTCTCCACGTCCCTATTCTTCTTCAATTACTTCTACTCTCTCTCTCATTCTCTTTTCTCTTCTCTCTATTTGAACAAGTATTCATCTTTTCTTATTATTGATTCTAGGGTTTCTTGTTCCCATTGTCAACATGGTAGCAGAGCCCTAGGGTTTCTCCTCTTGCCGTCATCGCCTCCTTCCTCATCAACCACTCTCCTCCTCGATGGCCACTCTCTTTCTCCTTCATCAACGCCCCTCTCTCTGGCGATCTCCTCTCTAGCATCACTGTCCAATTCCCTCCCTATGCTCTCTCCTAGCATCTTTACAGCTGCACATTACCACTGTGCACCTCTGCCACACACCACTATCGCGTGCCCTAGCCACATGCCCACTTGGCACCCTCCCTCAGCTCTCTTGGTGTCTTCACTGCTAGGCATCACCACTATGAGCCTCCCCCACGTGCCACTATTGTGTGTCCCCGCCACGTGCCTGCCTGGCACCCTCCCTGCACTCTCCTGATGGTCCCTCAGTGCTCTCCCTGCACTTGTCTAATGCTCTCCCGATGCATACAGTTTAGGTTTGAGTGCCCCCCCTCTTCCAGCATTACCTTGTCCTTTCCTAATCCTGATCTATGGATATGGTTGGTGAATCCTCGATGTCTCAAGCACTTCCTCTTCCTCCTATTGGGTCGGCTACTCCATGGCACTCCATCACGGTGCAACTCACTCGACTAGCATATGTCTTCAATGGACATAATTATGCGTTGTGGGCCTCTCAAGCACTTCTTAATGTCTCACAATCTGCTCCACCATCTGTTTGATGATCTTCCAGCACGTACTACACCCCCATTTGCCTCTTGGCCTCAACTTGACTCGACTATCCTTACTTGGATGTTTCAAAGCATTGAGTAGTTCATCAATGAGCCTTTCATTTGTATTTGTCCCACTCAACACCTTTGAACAATAATGCAAAACACATATGCTAATCAGACAAATATTAGCTGCACGGTAGAGATCTTTGAGTCACTCCTTGGATGTAAATAGGGGGATTCATCACTTCAGGCCCACTTTGAATGTCTCCAAGCCTTGATTCAAGAGTTGGCCATGTATCAGCCGTAGACCACCAATCTTTGCACCTTCGAGTGCTATCGCCAAGAGTTCTTTGCTGGTGTTTATCTGAGTGAACTTTATCCATCAATTGCCTCTCAGATTCGTGGCACAATTCTCACCGGCAAACCCTTGCTTGATGTATCTCACATTTTTTCAGTTGCTCTTTGTGTGACCACAGGCCCCCCACATGCTTGCATCGACCATCCTCTCTAAGGTGATACATCCACTCCTTCTATGATAGTTGGCTCTGCCCTGGAGCATCATCCGATTTTCAGACACCCAAGGGTGATAGTGGTCGTCCATCATGAGAAAAAAAATGCAACTCCTTCCCTCCATGCATCTATTGTGACAAGTAGAATCATCCACCCAACAAGTGTTGGTAATAGTTCAGGAAGCCCTCCTTTACACAGCTAGCTATCACGCCTACTTCACTAACATTATCAGCACCATCTAGTGTCTCTTCATTGAGCTTTCAAATGACACTGACTTCTACTATGTACGACACACTACGCCGCACTAGCGGTACCTCGACTCTGTTTTCGGTCAATCTTGCCTCATTTCCGCCTCCATCACTAGGTACACATGCTCTCCTTACATCTTCTACACCTTATATGACTGGCACCCCTACCATTTTATCCTCCTATCAGCCAACTCCCACTCATCCCCCAATTGCTATTACCGATGGCCAAACTTGTCTTGTCAAAGGCCATGACAATATTGTCATTATCTTGAGCATTCCCTTTACTCAGGTTCTCTATGTTTCCAGATTTCTTGCTAACCTTCTATCTATTAGTGTTATTACCCGTGCCCTACGTTGCTCAATCACATTCTACCTTTTTCATTGTACCTTCCAAGATCTAACTATTGGGTGGAAGATTGGTTTGGGCCGTGAGAACGGGCGAAGAGTTTACAAGCTGATCTTTGATAAACCTTCTTCCGACCTTTGGGCCCTTTTTGTTACTACCATTGCCACCTCTTCTCTCTTGTGGCACTGACACTTAGGTCATCCTTTTTTTGAAAAACTTAAAAAAACCTTACCTTGGCTTTCACTTAATAAGTTTGTGTACAAATCGTGTTGATTAGGCACACATCATCATTCTTTATACTCAAGGTGAGATGAGATTCCATCATCGGCACCCTTTGATCTCATCCACTATGATTTTTGGGGTCCCTCTCACACTCCCTTTATCTCAGGCCACCTCTACTACATTGTATTCATTGATGACTACACTCAGGTGAACTAGGTCTATCTCCTTCGTGATCGCACCCAAGTTCTCACCACGGTCACCAACTTCATCCTAGAGGTAAACAATCTGTTGATAGAGGAGAGAGAATCTAGAAAATATATTAATCAAGGAGAAAAAGTGTACATAATATTTATAGAGAGAGAGAGGAGAGAGTGTAAATAATGAGCCCTTAATGGACCAAGTGAGCTATCTAACACTCCCCATCAAGCTGGAGCATAAAGGTCGAATATGCCTAGCTTGATACACGTAGAGTCGTAGGAGATGCCAGTCAAACTCTTAGTGAAGACATATGCAAGTTGATGAGAAGAGGTCACATGAGGAGTAAAGATAAGTCTTGACATAATCTTATCTCGAATGTAATGACAGTCAATCTCAATGTGCTTTGTCCGTTCATGAAAGGTAGAATTACTAACAATAAAAATGATGACTTGATTGTCACAGTGTATGGGCATCGATGAAATAGAAGTTATGCCAAGATCTTCAAGTAGTGAGTGGAGCCATATCATCTCCCACACTGTCTCAGCCATAGCTCGATATTTAGACTCTGCACTAAAGCAAGATATCACATGTTATTTTCGAGATCACCAAGTGACCAGATTACCTCTAACATATGTGTAATAGTTAGTAGTAGATTTCTGATCACCCTTGTCATCTGCATATTTGGCATCATAATAGGTGGCAATACGAAGATTGACATGTCGCTGGTAGTGAAGCCCTTTCCCTGGTACTCTCTTGATATAATCAAGAACCCAAAGAACACCCTCTCAATAAACGTGTCGAGGCTCCTACATGAATTGACTAAAAACACTAATCATATATATGATGTCCAGGCAAGTGATAGTGAGGTATATCAACTTGCCCAACAAATGTCGATATCGGTTAGCATTCTTAAGGAGGGGAGATGAAGTATCCCAGAATTGTGGACATGTTTCTATACACGAGGCTTCTGGCTTACACTCAAGTAAGCCGATTTCTTGAAGCATGTCGAGAGTGTACTTCCATTGGGTGAGAGCGAGCTTTCCATCTTGATATGCAAACTCAATTCTAATGAAATATCGTGGACTCCCCAAGTCACAAATGCTAAGATGTTGATGTAAGTAGGCTTTAGTAGTAGAGATGCCAGCTTCATCACTCCCAATCACAATAATGTCATCAACGTAGACTACAAGAATAACAAAGCCACCCTCTGTCTTCTTCTTCAGCATAGTGAGATCCGCAATGCAGGAGGTGAAACTAAAGGTGGTTAAAAGTTCACTAAACTTGGCAGACCAAGCACAGGGGCTCTGCTTGAGCCCATAAATAGCACACTGTAAGAGACACCTTATATGACTCCCCCTGAATAACATACCTAAGAGGTTGCTCCATGAAGACCTACTCCTTAAGATCATTGTAAAGAAAGCCGTTGAAACATCTAATTGGTGGAGAGACTATGCTTGAGTGACGGTAAGAGAGAGAAGCATCCGGATGAAGTTGAGGCAGACGACAGGAGAAAATGTCTCCGTGTAGTCGATTCCATAAGCCTGAGTAAACCTGCAAACAACCAGATGAGCTTTGTGACAAGCAATGGAGCCATCCAGGTGATACTTGAGGGTAAACACCCACTTGCATGTCACGATATTGGCATCAGTCGAGCGTGAGACTAACTGCCAAGTGCCCCGAGCTTGCAATGTAGCCACTTCCACGTCCATGGCCACCTTCCATGCATGTACTTGTGTAGCCTCAACATACGACTGTGGAAGCAACTCGGAGGCGACCGAGAAGGTAAAAGTACAGACATAGAGAGATAAGTGGTCATAAAAAATAGATTGAAAAATGGGATGACAGGTGTAGGCACACGTGCCCTTGTAGAGGGCAATAAGGAGATGAAGGTCATCGAGGGGAGTCGGGATAGACAATGAGGGTGAAAGAGAAACTACATCTGGAAGGAGAGAAGCCTCGGGAGATATGGGCCGAGGAGAGTCAAGCATAGGGGGGTTACCCATGAAGGATGGACATAAGGGAAGAGAAGGAGGGGGGTTCACAACAACAACCGCATGAGGAAATCCTGGTGGTGAAGATGTAGTGATACGAGTAAGAGGATGAGTCAAAGCTAGGGAGAAGAAAGAAGACTCTTCATTGAAAGTAACATCAACTAATGTCACATAATGATGGGTATCCGGGAAATAGACTTGATAACCCTTATGTGTGCAAGAATAACCGACAAAGACCCCATTGAGAGCGCGAGGGACGAGTTTAGAGAGAGGGGGGGTAGTGTCGTGGACGAATACAGTACATCCAAAAACACGAGGTGGGAGTGAAAAAATAGATAAATCTATGAGAAGGCGATGAAGAGGGATGGCTCCCCTAAGTGGGGCAGAGGGAAGCCGATTTTGAAGATAAGCAGTGATTATTAGGGCATCAGCCCAAAGTTAGTGAGAAATATGCATCTCTATAAGTAGTGTGCGAGTGATGTCAAGGAGCTGACAATGTTTATGTTCAGTAACACCATTATGTGACGAAGTGTGTGGACAAGTAGTCTGGTGAATGATGTCACAATCAGCACAGAAGGTGCGGAGAGAGGTCTGAACGAACTCAAGAGCATTGTTAGTACCAAAAACTTTGGGTATAGTAGTATATTGGGTGATGACTTCAGTGATGAAGTGGGTAACCACGGAAATAACCTCGGAGAGATCACGAAGTAGGTAAACCCTACTCACACGAGTGTAATCATCAATAAACACGATATAATAATGATGACCCAAAATAGAGATAGTTCGTGAGGGACCCCAAACATCACAATGAAGAAGATCAAAAGGAGTAGAAGATGGAATGCCATCACGCTTAGGATAAGAGGTTCAGTGATGTTTGCCCAATTGACATGACTCACACATAAACTTGGAAAGAAAAAGTCATGGTAATGTTTTTTATAGTTTTGAAAAACAGGGGTGGCCTAAATGACGATGCCACAAAAGGGAAGAAGTAGTTGTAGAGGCAACAAAGAGAGTTCGGAGGCTAGAAGACAGATCATCAGAAACAAGTTCATAGACACCCCGCCCATTCTCACGGCCCAAACCAATCCTCCGTTTGATATGCAAATCCTAGAAGATGCAGTGAAAAGGAAAAATATAATGGTGTAGAGGAGGGCACGAGTAATAGCACTGGTAGACAATAGGTTGGCAAAAAAATCATGAACGTATAGGACTTGGGTGAGGGTGAGGGAGGATGAAGTAGAGGTGCTACCATAACCTTTGACCAAATAAGTCCAACCATCGACAATGGTAACATGAGGATGAGTCAGGGTAGGCTGATATGAGGAGAGAATAGTGGGGGTCCCGATCATGTGAGTAGAAGCCTCTGAATCGATAATCCACGGTGTAGAAGAGGAGGCAAGGAGAGCATGTATACCTGACGTAGATGAGGCCAGAAGTGAAGCAAGACTAGCAGAGATGGAGACATCGGTACCATTGGCACAACGAAGAGCATCATACTCCATGGATGTCAAGGTGACATATAAGGTCGGTGTAGGGACCTAAGGAGTAAGAGATGCTATTGGCAAAGTAGTCATCGTCGATTGGGTAGAAATGGGTTTGCCAAATTGCTTCCAACGTTTGGCAGCCGGATGATTCTACTTGCCACAATAGGGGCAAGGTGGAAAGGTGTTGTGCCCACGTCCACGAGGATGACCACCATCAAGATAAGATGATAAAGACACATCTCGGCCTGGAGGAGCAACCATTGTAAGAGCTGAGGGTGTAGAAGAGGCGCTTGATGTAGAAGAGTTGTGGAGAGACATACCAGTGGTCACTCGAAGAGCAGTTGAGATGATAGAAGTAAGATCCAATACATGATCCTCAAAAAGAATAGTCCCTCGTATTTGGGAAATAATGGACAAATAAAGGCCACTCAAATAGATCTCGACATAGAGCTCCTAACAATAACATTGAAGAGTTAGGAGATCAATGTAGGTGGCTGATAGATGTTGATCTCCTAAATAAGGGCCTGAAGATGACTGTAATGAGCCTGAAGGGAGAGATCGTCTTGCTTGCAAGAAAGAATGGCCTCGAAAAGCTCCACCACCTAATTGATATTTGTTCAATTGGCATACATAGTCTTCATAGTGAGTCAAAGGAGATGAGTAAGAGTGATGTGAGCCAAGGGCTCGGCAATAGTTAGCTTGATGCTTTGAAGTGTCCAAGTGATAACAGCCAAGTCGAGTTGCAACCAAGTCACACAAGAGGGATCTTGTAGGTCAAGGGGATCTATAGAGAGGTGATGGAGAAGATTATGAGAGCGCAAGAAAAGTTCAAAGCCAGATGCCCACAATACATAATTCTAGCCAGTGAAGATATACGCCAGACGAGTGAGATGCATAATAATAAAGCGACAAGCTGAAGGAGGCCCAAGGATAGGAGGTAGAGTAGCCATCAAAGGCCTAGATGGCTCTAGAGTGGCCTCAAAAGAAGACTGCATTTCACTAGAGCGAGATGGGCTGCTGTGGTAGCCCACTAGAGTGAGATAGGCCGCTAGGCGTTCCACCTAGTGGCTAGGCCACTGGGCTGGCTGGGCTAGTTGGGCCACTAGACTGGCTGGGTTGGCTAGGCCGCTAGGTTGGCTAGGCCACTGGGCTGACTTGGCCACTGGGCCGTTGGACCAATTGGGCTGATGGGCGGCTGGGCTAATTGTTGCTGAACCAGCCGGTTCAGCCAGACGGGGCATCGAGCGGTCGGGAAAAAGGAAATATAAAAACCTAGCCACTGTGCTGGGGGGTGTCACACACTAGGTCACTGCAGGAGGAAGGTTTGGATGTGGCAGCGTAAACCTCGAAGGCGACGGTAGAAGCAGGTGACAGCGACAGCGATGGTAGAAGCAAGCGACGGCGACGGTGATGGCAGAAGTAGGCGATGGCGCCAACGGAAGTAAGTGATGGTGACGGCGATGGCGCCGACGGAAGTAAGCGACGGCGCCGACAGAAGCAAGCGACAGCGACAGTAGAAGCATGCGAGGTGGGAGAGGTACGCCGAGGATGGGGACAACAACGGTGATGACGGTAGAGAATCACACCGAAACGGCAACAATGACAGCAGAAGCAGGCGACACCAAGATAAGAAAAAAATATGACGACGACGTTGAGGAGCAGCACACCGGAGGAGAAGCGGCATGCCGAAGGAGGAGACGACAACGTCAGAGAAGAATACCTTGCTTTGATACCATGTTGACGGGGGAGAGAGAATCTAGAAAATAGATTAATTAAAGAGAAAGAGCGTACATAATATTTATAGAGAGAGAGGAGAGGGAGTGGATAATGGGCCCTTAATGGGCCAAGTGAGCTATCTAACACAATCAATATGCCACTATGCCTAAGATCCTATGCACTGACAATGCTCTCGAGCTTGTCCAAGACTCAATTCACAAATTCTACGTTAATCGTGAAATTATCCATCATGCGACATCCACATCCATCTTAACAAAATGGTGTCGCTGAATGGAAACATCACTAGCTTCTTGACATTACTCACACACTATTCATTGAAATGAATTTCCCTCACTATCTATGGTCTTACAATCTTATGACAGTCACATACCTTTAAAATTGGTTTCCTTCTACTCCACTCGGCGGGGCAATTCCACTTCATTGCCTTTCACTTGATTCTCCTCTTTTTTCCTTACCACCTTGAGTATTTGGATGCACTGTTTCGTCTAAGACCACTCTCCTTTATCCAAACTTTCCCCTCATGCTCTCAAAGGAGTCTTTGTCGGATACTCACGCACACAAAGAGACTATCGAGTCTACTTCCTTGATACTCATCACTACGTGATGTCAGGCGATGTTATCTTTAATGAGGAGTCTCCCTTCTTTTCTCTAGCTTTGAGTCCTCCTAGGTCTACCGCATCCTCCCCACCTAGCTTTCCTCCCTTGGTGATCATTACGGATCCTTCTCCTTCTATTCCCACTAGTCTAGATTCTCCATTGTCAACTTTTCCTCATGTTTTGTCACCAATCGACTCCTCTACTTTAGGATCAGATACGCCCTCACCTTCCACTGACGAGTCACCTGCCCCTCCAATTGACATTTCATCCGTTCCGACAGATGATCTTCATCTTCCTATTGCCCTCTGCAAAGGTACACACTTGTGCACCAAACATCTCATCTCCCACTTTGTTTCCTATGATCGTCTTTCTCCTTCCTTTCACACATTTGCCCTTTAAGTGGCCTCTGAGTTGATTCCATGATCATATGTTGAAACTACACAGGTACTTAAGTGGAAGGCGGCCATAGACTCGAAAGTGAATGACTTGTTTTCTCGAGGACTTGAACACTAGTATATCATCCACATGATGCCAATTTCATCACATGCAAATGGGTTTTCACTCTCAAGTATAACCCATATGGCTCGATTGCATGACATAAGGCACACTTAGTTGCTCGTGGTTTCACTCAGGCTTATGACATCGACTACATTGAAATATTCTCTCTAGTAGTCTGGCTCAACTCCATCATGTGGTTCTCTCCTTGACAATGAATCAAACATGGTCTCTCCATCAGTTAGATCTTTCTAATACTTTTCTATATGGTGAACTTGAGGAGTAGGTTTTCATGGAGCAACCTCTTGGGTATATTGTTTAGGAGGAGTCATTGAAAGTGTGTCTTTTGTAGTGTGTTATTTATGAGCTCAAACAAAGTCCACATGTCTGGTTTGCCAAGTTCAATGGTATCTTTGCGTAGTTCAAATCCTCTTCATGTGTAATTGATTTCATAGTGCTTATGAGTACCACTAACACTAGCATCGTCATCTTGGCTGTTTATGTCGATGACATCCTCATGACTAGAAGTGATGAAGCAGACATCCAAGCCAAGCCACAAAGACTTACCTACAACAGCACTTCAATATATGAGACTTTAGGACTCCACGATACTTTTTGGGATCAAATTCAGCTATAAGGATGACAAGCTTGTGATGTCCCAACGGAAGTATGCTCTCGACATACTTCAGGAGATTAGACTTCTTAGGTGCAAGCTAAAGTCTTCACCCATGAAAGCTCACCCTTGCTTTTGGGACACATCGTCACCACTCCTCGAGGATACTAATCAGTATAGACGATTGTTGGGGAAGTTGATCTATCTCACCATCACTCACCCCAAAATCATGTACGTGGTTAGTGTCCTTAGCCAGTTCATAAAAGAACCTTGAGAAGTTCATTAGGAGAGAGCTTTATAGGTTTTGGCATACATCAAATGAGCTCTAGGGAGAGGGCTCATCTATCAATGATATGGGCATCATCGGATCAAAGCATACTTAGATGCCAAATATGTAGGTGACAAGAGAGATCAAAAGTCCTCCACATGCTATTGCACATATGTGGGTGGTAATCTTGTCACTTGGCGCTCAAATAAGCAGAAGGTGGTATCTTGCTCTAGTGCTAAGTTAGAATACCGTACCATGGCCGAGACGGCATAAGAGATGGTGTGGCTGACTTCGTTCCTTGAAGGTCTTGGCATCTCACCTCTTACACCAATGCCCATACATTGTGGTAGTCAGGTTGCTATCTTCATCACTAAGAATCCTATATTTCATAAGCAAACAAAGCATATCGAGATCGACTGTCATTACATTTGAGACAAAGTGATGGTGGTTGTTATCTCCACTATGTATGTTGCCTCATCTTATCAACTTGTCGACGTCTTCACAAAGAGTCTTGTTAGAGTCTCATACGATGTCATGTGCACCAAGCTGAACATATTTGACTTATACGCTCCAACATGAGGGAGTGTTAGAATAGGCCTAGTAGGCCCATTGGCCCATCTTGGACTTATTCTCCCCACATCTATATTCTTCTTCAACTACCTCTACTCTCTCTCTTCTTCTCTCTTCTCTTCTTCTCTCTATTTAAACACACATATTCCTCTTCTCTTATTATTGATTCTAGGGTTTCTTGTTCCCATTGTCAACAATGTGGATGACATTATTATTACGGGGAATGACTCTCATCAGGTAAATCAATTGGCTACATATCTTGTTGATGAATTTGACATCAAACACCTTGGACCACTCCGCTACTTCCTAGGTATTGAGGTGACATATCTACCACTAGCATTTTTCTTTGCTAATAGAAATATATTACTGATCTTCTTTAGGAGCTTGGGAAGGACTCACAACCTCTTACCACTCTTATTTAAGTGAATCATCAGTTGTCTACAACAGAGCATGAGGAGTCTTGTGATCAAGGACGATATCAAAGATTAGTTGGTAAGCTGATATATCTAATACACACTTGCCCCGACATTGCCTATGCAATGGGTACTTTGAGTCAATTTATGTATGATCCAAAGATGTGTCATATGCATGCAACCAATCGTGTACTTCGATATCTCAAGGGTACCATTGGACTCGGCCTTTAGTTCAAGCGTTAGGGTAGCCTTCATTTGGATGTTTATATAGATGTTGATTAAGTTAGTTCTCATGTTGATCAATAATCAACAACTAGGTATCGTACCTTTCTTGGTGACAATCTTAGTACATGGCACATCAAAAAGTAATATGTGCTTTCTAGGTCCAATGCTGAAATAGAATTTCGTACTCTTGCTCAAGGTCTTTGTAAGGCACTGTGGCTCACCAATCTTCTTGTAGAATTGAAGTTGTGATAAACCTACTCAAATTTTTTGGTGATAATATAATACATCAGCATCGCCCATGATCCAATGCAACACAACCGCACTAAACATGTTGAGGTTGATTGTCACTTCAATAAAGAGAAGTTGGAGTCGAGAAGATTCTACACACATCATGTCCTATCCACTCAATAACAGACTGATATCTTCACCCAAGGTCTATATGCCCAATGATTAAGAATTGTATGTCAAGCTAGGAATGGATAATATCCACTCACTAGCTTGAGGGGGAGTGTTGAATGGGCTTCTTCCCTTAATTTCTAATCTCTCCTTGTACTGTTCTATGGTAATGGGCCCTTTTTCACATTCTCTCTCCTCCTTTTAAATACAATGTAATGCACCCTAAAAAAGAGAGCAATTCTTAATTTCTTCAAATAGAGCACCTCATTTGTCGAACAAAGAAATTGATGAATTGTTAAGTAAACTACCTAAAGTGTTAAAGGAGGCACTCCTACCATTTCAACTTGAAGGTGTAAGATTTGGTTTATAATGTGGTGATAGCTGTCTCATTGCAAATGAAATGGGTATGGGGAAAACTATCTAGGTATACTTCTCATGTTTCATCTTATGTTTATTTCGCTACAATAACTTATGATATATTTGTTGTGGGATATTGTACAGGTTTCATTTTTGTTATCAACAATGGAAATTATTTCTTTGTTATGTTCAGCATGTTAAACCTTAAACTTTATGTTTAGTGAGAAAAATAAATAAGTCATTTCTGTTTCAAGCTTGTTGGACATAAACAATGGAGTTTAACTATTTGAAGTGGGTTCAAGTGCCTTCATAAACCCATTGATCGATACAAGGAGAGGAGAAATAGAATGAATTTGCTGTGAGCATCTAAATATTTGAATAAGTCCAAGGTTTTGCCAACCATAAGTGAAAAGAAATGAGTAGAGGTAAACATATCCAAAGTACTTCAGGCATTGGATTAGTATAGAGTAGAAACGGGTAATTCAAATAGACATTTCCCCAAATAAAAAGAATTGGATAATCATTGTCATTCCATACAATGAACAAGCGATTTCATCCAATTGTGGAAATAACCCTCTAATTTCCTATTAATTGCATTTCTTAATCAATAGAAACCAACCCCCCTCCCCCTTCTGAGTTCATTCAATCAAGTGAAGCACTAGCTAGAATATAGTTCAACAAAGCAAATTTAAATTTTTGAAGTCGTCACTCTTCAGGCTGCTCCCTGTTCCCAGAATAGAATTCTTTTCAAGATTTCAAGAAATGAAGCTCTTGTTGAGCAAGCAGATGGCGACTTACAAGGTAGGAAATGGGTAAGATTGTATTCATTAGTAAGTAATAAGAAACCGAAACCAACCAATCAGAGTATTAGAATAAAATTTGAGCAAGTAATCTATTTTATTATTGGGTCAGCAAACTAAAAAGTATATATGCCTCATATTTGTTAGTCTAAATGTAGATGCTAGATACCAATTTGTCAATGGGCATCCCAATCCATGATTTCTAGAAAAAGAATAAGTTAACCCTAGAAAATCACACCATAATAAAGTGGGAAGAGAGATTAACAGATGATGTGACCCTAAGTCGTTATTAGAATCATCATTTAATTTTAATTATTTATAAAACTAAATTCACCAAAAATAATATTAAATAAATATAGTGGTGAGTTAGGTCGTCTCCTTAGGGAAAGCTTTTAGAAATCTTCTTATTCTCTTATTTAATGAATTATGAATTTGATATTCAAAGTAATGAAGGAAATAAAATGGTAAATAAATGTAGATACGAATTTAAAACTTCTACTAAAATGAAATATGCTTTAAAATAATGGAAATGGAAAAGAAATGATTAAAGCTAAGAAAATAAATTTATTTCGTAGATAAAACAAGAAAATAATGAAAAATTTATTAAAAATAAAACTTACAACCCTTAGAATGCTTGGCTTGATGTCGACCTCTGGGTAACACTACTCAATCTTGCATCCAGTTCAACAAAATAGATTTAAGGTGAGAAGGGTAGAGGAGAATGATCAAAAATCAACGGTGCATTCCTTAAAACTCTATTTTCTCATGAAAAAGAAAAATACTATCTTCTTTCAAGAACAACTTAAGAACAACTCGAAAAAGGATGCCTTTCTCTCTCCTCTTTCTCTTTTTATTTCCCCAAATCTGCAAATTACATTTTTCATTTTAACTTCCTATTTTCTCCCATATTTTTCCAATTGTTCTCCAATTTTTTTGGCATTTTCCCTTTTTTTGCGCAATAATAATTGATATTGTCTATTTTACTAGATAATAACTAATATTTACAAATATACCCTTATGTCGCACGAGAAAATAATAATATTGCCTATTTTACTAGATAATAATTGATATTTGTCAACATGCCCTCAGTCATGTGGCTCGATAAAGACCATTGGATTCTTAAGTCGTAATTTTGCTTTGAAGAGGATGACGTGCGATGTGAATTAATCGTTGTATAATAAATCACGCAAATTTAAAATTTATAAAACTAGAAAAGACTAATTCTTGGAATTTTAAATGTTTATCAGAGTAAATAAATTAGTTATAAATCGATAAAAGATTTCAAAAATAGTGAGAAATTTTCAGGTCGATCATAGGGATGTAATATAATATCAAGTAATATTTTAAAATTTTTTCAAAGAATATGATTTTTTTATGATTTTTTAACAGAATGATAAATATAATATATTAAATAAATGCAAACATGAAATAAGGCAATGACGTCAGGTGACGTCAGCACCTAAAGAACATGAATCGGGCGGAAACAGAGTTCTGACCTACAATTCTTTCATAAGCAATTACCGTCAAATTAATTGATCAAATTTAGTTCTGTAAAAGCTTGAATAATCGTATCTCAAATATGAAATATATTGAATGTTGAAATTGTGCCAAAGATTACTAATTTAAATGAAAATAAAGTTTAAAATAGGAAAAATAGAGTTCCAACTTTGCGGCAGCGATCGTCGTAATTCTATGTGTTTAGAAAAGAAATCGTGCAATATCTATGGCTTTGAAGGCTCTCTTTAGACAAAGACAATATGGGTGATCTCTAGAACTTCTTTCGAAGCCTAGAAATTGGTGGAATAGATCGCCAAATCGTTTACGATGGCTGTCACTCGATAGAACAGAAAAACCGGCAACTTGTGGCCCTCCGGTGATTGTTACTCAATGGAGGTGTGTTAGATGAAGGTGGGGTGCGTCTCAAGGGCTTCGTCCTCAAGTTAGCGCAACAAGAGGAGGCCCTTTATCACATCTGGTACGCTCTCAAGAGGTGGTAACTCATCTCCTAGTAGATCGTCCTCTTCCCAATGATGGCTTGTTCGTCGATCAAGCGGAGATAATTTCTTCGTTGAGTTCGCGATGTTTTGTCCAGAATCCTACACCAATTTCGGCCACGATGCTCCATGAATTACGTTGACTAAGTTTTTGTTGAATTTTTGGTGATTTTTGCAACTTAATCACTCGTCAGAAATCGCGATTTCTTCATCGATTGTCTGCCTACGAGAGAGAGAAAGGGGGAGAGATGAAATAAGTACTAAAATGCCCTTAATGTATGATGTCATAAAGATCATTTTATAATGGTCATTGAGGGGCATTCTTGGCATTTAGAAAATATGCAGGAAAAAGTTAAGGCGTCGGGTTTAGTCCCACATCGGTTTTCTAGGCGATTTTCACACGGATATAATATGGCCACTTTTTTAGCCATCAATAGGTACAAAATCATCCGTGTGTGTACAAACACTCCTTGCCCCATGCCTGACTAGCCACCAGTGACGTGGAAGAGAAGTGACGTACACGTCAGCCGCTTGAGTGCCTAGCTCCCGGTCTGTGTCACTAGCTACTTGAGCCTCGAGCTCGTGGTCTGGTCCTTAGCTGCTCGAGCCTTGAGCTCGTGGTCCTTAGCCGCTCAGTGGCCCCGCCTAACTAGGCCTCCGGCGGATTTTTTACTTTTTACTTAAATCTTTTCTTTTTCATTTATCTCAACAAAATATGATTATAAAATCATATAATTAATCAAAAATTCATATTAATCAACTAAAAATCACTTTTCATGAGTTAACACAAAAATAAGTCTATTTATCATGAGTTAAGACTAAAAATATCATCTTACTAAATTATTAACTCATAATAATGAAGACTTATCAACATGGCCTCTTAATCGCCATCAGATCTATTAGAGTTTTCACTACTTTTTCACGTGCTTTATCGGGATCCATGTGAACACCCTACCACATTCTGGTGGATGGGAGCGTGGCCGCTTCTAGTGCGTCCAATCTGATGGCAACTGCCGTTAGATCTGGCACTGCTTTTTGTGTGATGGTGGGTAGTGACATGGCTGCTTCTAGTGCATCCAATCTGATGGCAGCTACCATTAGATCTAGTATTACTTTTTTTTGTGCAATAGTGGGCTTCAAGATCATTGGATCTTTGCCGCAACTACCGCTCTACCATCGGATCTGAAAATGGCAAGAAGAGCCATTTAGTCCCATATCAGAAGTTATAGAAGCATAGAGTTCTATATATTTACAATGTCCCTCATTAAATGTATGCACCTCCTAAAGGGTTGATCGGATTTGACTACCAGCTCCTAAGGATGATCTAGATTGAGACCCGACTCCTAGTAGGCCTTGGAGGAGATCTATTCAGCCCAAACCCTGATATAGATCCGCGACCTAGTTTACACAGGTTGCAAGGCGGTGTGCCCCTTGGGCCCACTACTAGACGTAGTGTGGCCTCTAGCTTGCATCAATCCTGTTAGGCAATGTGCCTCTGGCCCGCTAATGGTGCACCCATTTTATATTTTTATATTTTAAATTGATATTTATTTTAATGCCTAAAAATTCAAAAAAAATTGTAGAAAATGTATTTTAGTTAATCATAAAAATTTAGCACAACAAAATTTTATTTAAAAATAAACTAAATGAAAATGAAGCTTCAACATATGAAATAAATTTTCATCAATTTTCTTTTTATTCATAAAATATCAATTTAAATCAAGATTTAAGGAGGTTTATCAAAATGACAAGTAAAATAATTAATATGATAACTTGTGAAATAATTCTCAAATATGTATTATTCTCCTTGATTTAGTAACACATTAATATGTAATTTTCATAAGTTATCTACATATCATTGTTTACTTCTCCATTGCTCATTAGGTATTCCACAATTTGAAGATGCCCATTAGCAGTGGCCATGTGAAGCACTAGAAAGAGCAAGAATTCATCATCATACACAGAGAACACTAATGGTTACAGAAACATAGGAATATACTATAAACTTTTAATGAACAAAAAGTTCATTTCCAACATAGAATATAAACAAGGACAACATGATGAAGTCCAAGAGCAGAGGTCAACCAAGTCACTTGCTCATGAGCACAAGGCACACACGGCGCAAGAGGCATACAGCAGCGGCGTGAGGGCATGTCGGATACAGTACACACGAGAGGCACACGTGGGGCAACGTACAAGAGTAAATGACTTGATGTGGCCTGGCAGATCGGCGAACCGGGTGGACCGCACTGAATGTCTAGCCCTATTCAGTTGTCGTTGAGAAAATCACGTGGAAAATACAGGACTGCCCTCATAATGCACTGTTCTTTGTAGTGATCCTGACTTGGGAAGGTCAATTCCTCCAGACCCAACTGAGCAGAAGCTCGTAGACGGCATTTTAAATGATTTGACACGAAAATTTAATATAATTGGTCTAATGAATAGAGCATGTGGTGAACGTTTGAGAAATTTTATCAAGACGAAGCCCAAAACGCTTTAAAACGGTTTCACGGAAAGTAGGGCTAGACGTTCTCCATGACAACCGAATCTACGGGCCCTAGGGGAGACCTCCTAGAGACGGCGAAAGTCAACGAGGAGCAGACGGGTCTCACCTGCGGGGGGGGCCCGGGATGTCAGAGCCGACCACATGCGTCCGGGCACGAGCTTCTCAGTGATGCCCAATTATATTGAAAACATGCCGTCCAATGAAAAAGAGTCGTCTTGGACCGGGTCTTAAGGGTTTTGAGTGCAAGCCTGTTCAACCCATACCTTAATAAGCGCCACGTGTTGGGATTCCTGGGCTCGTGGGGCTCCAATTGTTATTAAATCCGGTGAATAATGGGCATGCACTGCAGAAGTGGTTCGTACGATCATGTGATCCAGTCTACATATTTCTGGACAAAGTTCCTGTCTTTGGACCCGGAAGGTGGGGGCGAAATAAGGTAGCTAAGCCCTCCAGACTTTTCAAATGGTATTGTTAATGAATGCGAAATCTTAATGGTGCCAACTGATGGGACTTTCTCTTCCTCCAGTTCATCAGAGACGGCCTCGATTGGAGCAAGAGAGGGCCCGATGGGGTCTTGTACTATGTCACAGAAGGAAGAGCGAGAGGGGGAGGTGAGAGAAAGCTGACAGAACATCTCTCTCTCTCTCTCTCTCCTCTCTCCATGTAGCTTTTGGGAGAGGGAGGAAGCGAGGGAGGACTTTTCCTAACCCGCCGGCCCACCACCGTTTAGATAAATAATACTCCCATGCCTCGCCGCCGATCACCGGAGACAACGTCAAGAGGAGAGAGACAGACAGACAGAGAGAAGTCATGTGAGTTTTTTTATGTATAAATTATATATTAAAAAATTTATGGTTAACTGAAAAGTGAGGGTATTTATCATCAGTTCAACTTGCTTATGACGAGCAAAAAAACCAAATAACTCATTTTTATAATGACAATATGTGAGCCTATTTGAATTGAAGATTTTTTTTTTTATTTAAATTGCACGGGTTGTTCGAGTTTTGGTTATCAAAGTTTATAGGAGATAACCCAGTAGTAAGCTATGATGCTTGAGCAAGCCATGTGACCCCAAGTTCTGTATAAACGTCACTTAACTTATCTGGGCAAAAAGGATCTGATAGTGAGAACCCAACCAGCTTGACTTATTGACTGTTATAATCTAACAAGGGCAAGAATTTTTATCCCGCTCTAGGCTAAACCATTTAAACCTGCAAACTCCTCTCAATATATTTTTTTTCTTGTTTTTTCATTACCAAAGAGATGTTGTATGTATTCGTATGCTTCTAGAAAACTACAAATAAATCGTGTATATTAACAAGCATGTCGCATTATTAGAAAGCACATGTATACAAAAATTCAGTCCAATTTATAATGATTAACGTTTGTTCAATTATAGTACTACTATGGAAGAAAAAGGGAAAATGAAGCTCAATTTAATTGGTTCATTACACTATCTCAAAATTGAGGTCCATAGCTTCTTTTAGGTACCTAAATATGTATTAAAATGTTAATAAATATTTATTTTTAAAAATGCAGATTTAACATTAAAAATATATATAGATCATCTCATATGTGATGCAAGATGCTAAATTATATTTAAAATTTAAAATTTTATGGTTATATAAAATGTCTCAATCAAAACATGTGTGATGCAAGATGCTAAATTATATTCAAATTTTAAAATTTTATGGTTAGATAAAATGTCTCAATCAAAACTATAATGTTGTGCACAACGTTCCACAACAAGCTTTGACTTGTATTTCTACTCATTTCCATCTGCATATAATTCCAACCCATAAGTCCCGTTTGAAATCAATGACTTCATTTTTTGGTGATAACACTAAAATTCACGGTACCTCTTCCATGCATCCTTTTTCTTCAATTAATGCTAGCTCCCCTCTAATTAATTTCTCCCATTTTTTTTCTTAGTTTGAGCCTTTTCATTATTCATTGGGTCTACAACCATTAAAGCACAAATAGACTATGCAAGACATTTAAAGATGTAACCATTTTTGGCGGCCATGTAGTCATTTTATTATTTTCATTAATGACACTTAAAATATAAATTAAATTAAAATTATTTTTCTATTTTTTCCTAAATATGCTAACACATTTTTTCACTCTTTTATGTGATCTAGCCTCTAAGGCTCTTGTTAGCTACCTTGGTTTGCTCTTGTTTGTTTTCACTCTTGTCCGATAGATAGGGAGAGAGTGGAAATGAGAAAAAATAATGAGACGATAAATAATGAGAAAATGGTAAATTTAATTTTTGTTTCAATGGTTAAATATTCACATTGTATGTTTTGTGGGGAAAAGGTCATGCCAAACAAGAGTACTAATCATAATTAATTGGTTTCATAGGGAGATATCATCAAATAACTCATAAAAAATTAAGGCCCCATCAATGTATATGTATACATTTGGTCTACAGGCTTTATAAGTGAGAAAATGATAACTAGATTTGAGCTATTTTGTTGAGAATAACCATTTTTCTATGTAATAACCTAAAACTCTTCACATTTCATTTTTAATGCAAGACATTTCTTACAATAAAGTTTTTTCAGTATCATATTAAAGATATCAGTTATAAATTTTTAAGTAATATTTAAATACATTATGTGTGCTACAATATATTTAAACGCTCTCTTCGTAGGCTGGAATCGAGACACATAAAAGCCAGTTAGCATTTTTGTGGAAGCCGAAAGGATGGGATACTGGGGTTATTAAAAAAAAAATCAGGGGCTATTTATTTTCGCGGGCCCTTCCGACCATCCCCCCCGTCCCTTCAAAAATTCTTGGTCGATCAGACTCCATTCTCGTGGCATGAAGTTGTTCTTTCTCTAGCACCTCGTCGTTCTTGTGGGGCGCATGGATGGAGATCACGGAAGAGCAGAGGAGGAGGGCTGAGGCGAACAGGCTCGCAGCTCTTGAGAAAAGGAGGCGCTTCGAGGCTGCTGCTTTGAGTTACGGGGAATGGAGGATCAACAAATGCCAAGCATTATCTAATCCGGTGCTGGATGCAAGTGGCACGCCTCCCCTGGATCAGGAGGCAAACGTGCCCCCTACAAAACGCGATCGATTTGCTGTTGTGCTGGAGATATGCTCCCCCGACGAATTTTCTGTTACTCCTCAGCCGCTATCAGGTTTCCCATTTCCCGGAGAAGCGGAATGCTTAAGGACAATTGGTACCGGTCTCTCCTCTGTAAGTTTCTTTCCCCCATAAAGTTTTTTATTTACTGAGCTCTGCATCCTACTCATTAATTCATTTTCTTGGAAACCTTCATAGTCCCATGCAGCCATTGGGAATTAGACTTTATACTTGCCATTTCTGGTGCTTCACTTGTTCATCAGATGCTTCCTGCGTCTGCTCTTGGTCTCATCTTTGTGGCGATGGAATCTAAGGTTACGACAAATGACGTTCAGTTTTTGCTCATTAGTCATCCATTCGGCATAACGAATGGATCTTTATCCAAAGCTTTCATGAATAGTCATCTTTGTTCGGTAGATATTCTCCCTCTCAGCTCCTCATTTTGGAAATCTAGATGTCAAGTGCTAAATCATCACAGATTGCCATTTCGCTCACAGACGGGTCAACTCAATGTGGCATGTATTGTACAAATTTTATGTGAAGTTAAACAGATTGGATTTCCTAGGTTTTTTCGTTTACCTGACACCAATGAACTCAATTTAAAAAATATCTCTACTTCTTCTTAAGAACGACTAATAATTTATTTTCATATGTTGTTATGCTCTATTTATTTCCAGAGAAAAGTCATCGTTGAGCTACATTCTGAAGTTATGTGATACTCTTCTTGCACGCTATATGATTTCAGTAAGTTTGCAATGTGGTACAAAATACCTTCAACCTGATATAATGCGTCCTCTACATGGGCATGGACATACTTCTTGACATCTGTACGATACTGATTATTCCTTAGTTCTATTTCTAAAAGGTTGAACTCGTAATGTCAATGACCTATTGTGTGTCGAAATACTCTCTTCACCAGGGACACCTCGATTAAATGTTAAGATATTTGCTGTAAATTAAGTATTCCTGGTATAGTAACCTGCTGCTACTTATCTTTGTAGGTAGAGAATAACTTCGGATTTTTTTCTTTTTGGCAGGTGCCAGCTTTCTGTTATGTTGAATCTATGGGTCATATAAAGTCGATCATTTACAAGTTGAAGGATTACGAGTTTGTATTAAGTCATTTAAGAAAGTTACAGCTTCAATCGCATGAAATTCTGTATGTAACTCATACAGAATTTTGCTCTCTTAAAAAATAAATAAAACCTCAGCCAAACTTTAATTTCACTCTATTCTCTGATCTAGAATTAGTTTGCTTCTATTCCAACAATGCCCGTGATTTTCTTAACTCCAACTTTTCTATTTTCTTTAATTCCCATGACATTGTTCTTAAAACATCATGTGTCTACACTCCTCAATATAACAGACTTGCTGAACGAAAGTTTCTGTACATCTTTGATACCACAAGAAGCCTTCTTTTTAACATAAACATGCCAAAATATTTTCAGGGAGAGGCCTCCTTCACTACTGTCCATCTCATCAACCGTCTTCTCTCACGTGTCCTCTCCCCTTGATGCCATGCATCGGGCCTACACATCTATGTCATTGAGAACTAACCTTACCCCTTGTATTGTTTGGTGTATTTGCTATGTCGTCAACCATCACCTTTCTTGAGATAAACTCAATGTTAAAGTGTTCCGATATGTCTTTCTGAGTTATTTCTCACATCAAAAGGGCTATAAATGTTATCATCCGTCTACCCATCACTTCTTTGTTAATTAGGATGTTACCTTTAATGAGTCAACGCCTTTCTATTTTTTATCATGTTCCTCATTCACTTTATCTCTTCATACACTTGACAATTCCATTGATTTCCTCATTCTCTTTGCTCCTATTCTCATTGTTTTTGACTCTACTTGATAAGTCTTCATTATCATGAGTTAATAATTTAGTAAGATGATATTTTTAGTCTTAACTCATGATAAATAGACTCATTTTTGTGTTAAATCGTGAAAAGTGGTTTCTAATTGATTAATATGAATTTTTGCTTAATTACATGATTTTATAATTTTATTTTATTGAGAGAAATGAAAAAAAAAATATTTAAGGAAAAGTAAAAAAAATCCGCCGGCCAACCAAGCCCGCTAGCGGGTCAGAAGCCCAATCGGGCGAAGCCGTTGAGCGGCTAAGGACTGCGAGCTCAAGGCTCAAGTGGCTAAGGACTAGACCGCGAGCTCGAGGCTCAAGCGGCTAATGTGTGTGTCACTCTCCTTCTATGTCACCGGTGGCCAATCGGGCATGGGGCGAGTGTTCGTACACACGCGGGTGATTTGTACCCATTGATATCTAAAGAAGCGCCCGTAATATATGCGCATGAAACTCGCCCAGAAAACCAATGTGGGACTAAACCCCGCACCTTACTTTTTCCCGCATATTTTATAAATGACAAAAATGCCCCTCAATGACTGATATAAAATTATCCTTATGATATCATACATTGAGGATATTTTAGTACTTATCTCATCTCTCTCTCTTTCTCACTCTCGCAGGCGGACAATCGGTGAAGAAATCACGATTTCTAAAGAGCGATTAAACTGTAAAAATCACCAAAAATTCAGCAAAAACTTAGTCAACGCGATTCGCAGAGCATTGTGGCCGAAATTGGTGTAGGATTTTGGACAAAACATCGCAAACTCAACGAAGAAATCATCTCCGCTTGATCGATGAACAAGCCATCGCCGGGAAGAGGACGATCCACCGGGAGACTAGTTGCCACCTCTTGAGAGCGTACCAGATGCAATAAAGGGCCTCCTCTCGCTGCGCTGACTTGAGGACGAAGCCCCTAAGATGCGCCCCACCTCTATCCAACACACCTCCATCGAGTGACAATCGCTAGAGGGCCGCAAGTCACCATTTTTTCATTTCGTCGGGTGACAGCCGCCGAAAACGATTTGGCGATCCATTCCACAATTTTTGGGCTTTGAAAGAAGTTCTAGAGATCACCCACATCATCTTTGTCTAAGGAGAGCCTTCGAGGCCATGGACATTGCATGATTTCTTTTCTGAACGCAGAATTCCAACAATCGCCGCCGCAAAGTCAAAACTCTGTTTTTCCTGTTTTAAACTTTATTTTCATTTAAATTAGTAATCTTTGGCATGATTTCAACATCCAAAATATTTCATACTTGAGTTACGATTCTTCGAGCTTTTACAAAACTAAACTTGATCTATTAATTTGACAATAATCGCTTACAAAAGAATCGTAGGTCAAAATTCTATTTCCGCCCGAGTCATGTTCTTCAGGCACTGACGTCACATGACGTCATTACCTTATTTCCTTTTCACATTTATTAAATAGATTATATTTATCATTCAGTTAAAAAAAATCATAAAAATTCATATTCCTTTAGGAAAATTCTAAAATATTACCCAATATTATATTACATCCCTGTGATTGACTTGGGAAATTTCCCACTATTTTTGGAATCTTTTATCGATTTATAATTGATTTATTCACTCTGATAAATATTTAAAATTCTAAGAAATGGTCTTTTCTAGTTTTATAAACATTTTAAATTTACGTGATTTATTATACAACGATTAATTTACTTCAAATTTTGGTGTCGTTGCTAGGGATGTATTACATAATATTTGTTAATTTTTTGTTTTTCTTTTAGAATATAAAAAAATATAACTCTTGTTTTTATTTTTTGTCTTACAGAAAAAAAAAAATAAAAAGAGAGTAGCACGAAGAGCAACAAAGCAAAGATAGGAGCAAACTAAAGGAGGGTAATGGTTATTAAAAAATTTTTCTTCGAATTTATTTATTTTTATGCATGGTGGAAGATCTTTACATCCAAGACTAGAGAATCCTCTTATCATTTTACCTAAAACTAAAAATTCTAAAGAAAAATTAATTTCGATGGGTTCTAAAGGTAGCACAGGTCAAACTGAGAACAATCCTATGGTCATGAAAAATTATTATATCCCTGATTCATTTCAAAGAACATCTAATATTAGAGTTCCATTGGCACCCACTGTTAAATTCGAAATAAATCTAGAAATTTTCCAAATGCTTCTTAATTTTCATGGATTACCTTTAGAAGAGCCTCATCAACATTTAAAAAAATTTCATATGATATGTGATTTAGTTAATCTCCCTCAAGTTACACCAAAAATTATTAAGATGAAATTATTTCCTCATACACTTAGGGACAAGGTTAGTTATTGGCTATCTACCTTAGATAGAAAATTAACTAGTTGGAAAGATATAGAATAAGTTTTTCTTCGAAAATTTTATCCTTTAGGAAAAACTCAAAAAATGAGAAAACATATATAGAGTTTTGCTCAAAGGCCAGGAGAAACTTTGCATGAAACATGGGAAAAATTCAAAAATTTACTTAGAAAATGTCTTCATCATGTTATATCTAAGTGGCTGCTCAATAGAATTTTTTATGATGGATTACTAGAACAACATAAGAATATGGTTGATTCTATATGTGGAGGAGCATTTATGGAGAAGACCTCTGATGAGATTTATAACCTTTATGAAAATTTAAGTGAAAATTCGAGAGATCAAGCCTCTTTTGAGTTATATGATAGGGATAAGAGAAGAGGAATGTATGAATTCCATCATCAAGATGAATCTAATCTAAGAAATGAGGTTAATCATATTAATAAAAAGTTAGATAAGCCTGATGTATTTATTGAAAATTTTCAAAAGCTTCCTAATCCTCCATTTAGTTCAAATAATTCATATCCTATGCATGGTGAAAATGAGCATTTAGAATTTCAATGTTATAATTTAGATCAATCATTTCAGCCTATGCAAGGACAAGTACAAGTAACCCACGGTTTTAATAGAAATAGGGAGCATTTTCTTAATTCTTATAATCATAATATGAGGAATAACTTTTCATGGAGAGACCCAAATAATATTCAAAATCCAAAAGCACTTAGACCCAATTTAAATTCTGAATTTCCTCTAAAACAAGAAAATAGATTTCAGAAAATTCAGCCCTCTCATACTCAACCTAATGCTATGGAAATGATGCAACAAATGAGTCAAATGATGTAGCAAACTATGAATCAAATGATGTTGCAATAAAAACAAATTATAAAGGCTTTTGGGAATAGGAGAGAAAAGGGACAACTACCTAGTCAGCCCATAGAAAATCCAAGAAAATGTCCAACTGTTGGATTTCAGCAAGGAGAGTCGAGTGGCATGAACCTAGGAAAAAACCTACGAAATGATAATGTTAGGATAGTACATACATTAAGGAGTGGAAGAATTTTACCTAATCTTTATCCCCAAATAGTAGAAGAAGAGGAAAAGGTGGACAGTCCAAAACAAAATTAAGAAGAAGAAAATGAAGAACTTTTAGATTCTACCAATGAAAATCTGAAAGAAAGAATGAAAATTCCATTTCCTAAAGCTCTAGAACCTAGACAAAGAAAGAAAAAAGAACATAATGAAGAAATAAAGAAAATTTTACAAGATGTACAAATTAGTCTTCCTTTACTTACTACAATTGAACATATTCTTGAATATGCTAGAGTTTTAAAAGAAATGTGTACACCAAAAAGAGCACATAGAGTAGAAAAATTATCTATACATGCTAGTGCTTTATTATTAAATCAAGTTCCATATAAATCAAAAGATATTGGTGCTCCTTTAATTTCGTGTGATATTGGTGGATTTATTTTTCAGAATGCATTACTTGATATTTGTGCTAGTATTAATTTATTACCTGCAAGTATTTGTGATAAATTTAATATTTCTGACCTTAAACCATCTATTTTCACATTACAATTTGTTAATAGATCAATTAAAAATCCTAAAGGTATTTTAGAAAATGTGATAGTAATAATGAAAGGATGTAAATTTCCAACTGATTTTGTAGTGCTGGAAATGAATTTTAATGGACAGTTTTATGACACCCCAATCATCTTAGGGAGACCATTCTTACATACAACAAAGATGAATATTAATTTCCCCATAAGTATTGTAAAAATTTCATGTGGAGATCAATTAGTAGAAATTAAAATCTTTGAGGTATCAAATGATCTTAAGAAATCTCAAGTGTATGATTGTCATACCATAGAATTTTTAGATGATTATGATGGTCTAGATATTATTGATGATTGTGTGATGAAAGAATTAAAGAAAATCAAAAACATAAATATAGGGGAGAATAAGGAAGGAGATCACATGAATTTAGAGCTAAAACCTCTTCCCTCTAATTTAAAATATACATTTTTGGAGGAAAATAACTCATTCCCTGTCATTATTGTAGCTAATTTGAATAATGAGCAAGAGGAAGAATTAATAGAAGTAATTCGAAAAAATAAGAAAACTATTGGCTGGAAAATGGATGATCTTAGAGGCATTGATATGAATGTGTGTATGCATAATATATATTTAGAGGAAGGAGCTAGACCAAGTAGAGAACCACAAAGAAGATTAAATCCTAACATGATGGAAGTAGTAAAAAAGAAAATTTTAAAATGGTTGGCTACTGATATTATTTATCCTATTTCATATAGTAAATGGGTTAATACTACATAGGTGGTATCAAAGAAATCAAGAATCACAATTATAAAAAATAAAAATGGGGAGGAAATACAAATAAGATTAACCATTGGTTGGAGGGTTTGTATTGATTATAGAAAATTAAATTCAGTAACTAGAAAAAATCATTTTTCTCTACCATTTACTGATCAAATTCTTGAAAAACTAGTTGGAAAAAGATTCTTTTATTTTTTAGATAGATATTCTGATTATAATCAAATTTATATAAATCCTTTAGATCAAGAAAAAATGACTTTTACTTGTCCATTTGGTACTTTTGCTTTTAAACACATACCCTTTAGATTATGTAATGCTCTAGCTACATTTCAAAGATATATGTTGTCTATTTTTTTTGATATGATTGAAAAATGCATGGAAATTTTTATGGACGATTTTTCTATTTTTGGTGAATCATTTCATGAATGCCTCAATCATTTACAGCATGTGCTGAAGAAATGTATAGAGAAAAAATTAGTTTTGAGTTGAGAGAAATCACATTTTATGATTAGAGAAGGAGTTGTGTTGAGACATATTGTGAGTGAAAAAGGTTTGGAGGTAGATAAAACGAAAATTGATATTATATCTAAAATGTAATCCCCAAATTCAATAAAACAGATTAGATCTTTCTTAGGACATGCAGGTTATTATAGAAAATTTATTCAATATTTTTCAAAATTTTCTAAACCTCTCATCATGTTATTATCTAAAGATGTGTCTTTTAATTTTGATGAGAAATGTTTTGAATCTTTTTCTGAAATAAAACGATTACTTACTGAGGCACCTATTTTACAAGCTCCTGATTGGTCTTTTCTATTTGAAATAATGTGTGATGCATCAAATTATGTAGTATGAGCTGTTTTAGGACGAAGAAAAAAGTCAAAACCCATAATTATTTCATATGCTAGCAAAATTATTTTTGATGCTCTATTAAATTATACCACAACTGAAAAAGAGTTGTTAGCTGTAGTATTTTCATTAGAAAGATTTAGATCATATATTTTAAGAGCTAAAATCATCATTTATACTGATCATGCAGTATTAAAATATTTGTTTAATAAGAAAGATGCAAAGCCACATTTATTAATATGGATATTATTGTTATAGGAATTTGATTTGGAAATAAAAGATAAAAAAGGTTTCGAAAATATTATTGCTGACCATCTTTCTAGATTGAGTGGTATATGAACAAATGCAACACCTTTACAAGATGTATTTTCAAATGAGCAATTGATGGGAGCTCAACATCAACCATCACTATGGTATGCACATATTGTTAATTTTCTGGTTTCTGGAAAAATTCTAAAACAGTGGGAAAAGAATAGAAAAAATCATTTCTTTGCTAAGATTAGAAATTATTTTTGGCATGATCCTGATTTATATTACTTGGGTAATGATTAAATTCTTAAGAGATATGTTCCTAAAGAAGAATATCATAGCATTTTTAAAATGTGTCATTCATCTAATTGTGGAGGACATTTTTCTGGTAGAAAAATAGCTACGAAAATTTTTCAATGTGGTTTTTATTAGCCTACAATAGTTAGAGATGCTATAGAATTCAGTAAAACATGTATTTCATGTTAATCTATAAGTAACTTAAATAAAAAAGATAAAATGTCTATGAGTAATATGTTAGTTATTGAAATTTTTGATGTATGGGGTATAGATTTCATGGGTCTATTCCCATCAGCTGAAAAATATGAATATATCTTGTTTGATGTTGATTATCTGTCTAAATGGGTGGAAGCTATTACTACTATAACTAATGATCATAAAATCGTGATGAAATTTGTGTAAAAAAATATTTTTTCAAGATTTGGATGTCCTAGAGTGATTATTAGTGATGGAGGAACACATTTTATAAATAAACATTTCAGGGAACTATTAAAAAAAAAATAGAGTACACCATAGAGTAGCCACTCCATATCATCCTCAAACAAATAGGCAAGCTAAAGTAGTAAATAGAGAAATTCAGAGAATTTTAAGAAAAATAGTTAGACCAGATAGGAAGGATTGGCCCACGAAATTACAAGATGCATTATGGGCATATAGAACAGCTTATAAAAATCCCATAGGTATGTTTCCATTTCGTCTCATTTTTGGGAAACTATGTCATCTTCTTGTGGAAATAGAACATAAAGCATTATAGGCTATAAAAAATTTATGTATAGATGAAAAATCAGCTAGTAAGCATAAAATTTTTCAGCTACATGAATTAGAGGAGTTAAGAAATGAAGCTTACGAAAATCATAAAATTTATAAGGAAAAAACTAAAATTTTTCATGATAGGTACATTAGTAGAAAATTTTTTAAAGTTAGACAAAAAGTATTGTTATATGATTCTAGATTGAAACTATTTCTAAGAAAATTGAAATCAAAATGGACAGGACCTTATGTGGTGGAAGAAATATATGATCATGGAGCTGTAATGATTAAAGACATTAAAAATGATCATAATTTTAAGGTAAATGGACAGAGGCTTAAACCTTATATAGAATATGAATGCCCTGCAGAAAAAGAAATTTTATTATTAAAAGAAATTCGAGAATGAGATTAATGTGTCCAGTTAGAGACATTAAACTCAACGCTGCATGGGAGGCAACCCATGATTCTATTTAAAATTAGTGCTTTACTTTTGTTGAATTTCGCAGCATCTATTTTTTGTATTGTTATCTTCTTTCAAAAAAAAAAGAATAAAAGTGCAGTAAGAGGAGTGTAAGACAAAGTAGAAAATTAAAAGCGAGCCTGAGGTTATATGTTCCTGAACTTGATCATTTATTACAATATTTTTCGTGCTTAATTTTATTTATATACATACTTGATTGAAAATTACATTTTCTATAATTTGTGTCATTGGGGACAATGTCAAATTTAAGTTGGGGGGTAAGGTGATGAAGATATTAAGTCTTAATGCTGTAGACTGAACAAGAACATGTGTTGGCAATTTTTCATCATCTATAAGGGCAATTTTTTGAAAAAATATAGTGTTGATTTCCTAGTTCTGTCAAAAATAACAGAAAACAGTACATAGTGCAAATTGTCAAAAACCAGTAGAAAATAAATAAATAAATAAAAATAGTACGAAACTTGAAATTTTAGAGACCCTTTTCTCACATTTCAAACCCTTAGGCATATATTGTTGAAATTCAGAATTATTGTTATGAAAATGATAGTTTTTATTTATTATTTTTACAAATGGATTGTTGCTGAAAATAGAACTGACAGAACTAAAATAGAGGAATAATTTTCAGAACTATCTAATTTTTACATCATATTATGTGCACAGAAAAATTAAATCAATTAGATTGATTGATACCAAAGGATATTAGGATGATTATTATTGAGTTAAGAGAATAATTGAATAGCCTAAAATGTTGGAATACTCCTTAGATATATTTTAGATAACATGGATTTGATTTTATAGATTTTTCACTTCATGATCTTGATGGATAAAATTTACTTGATGAGAAAATTTGATTGATCATTTGAGTTTAATGGAGATTTTTACACCCTGATCTATAAGACTTGTGAGGAGAAATCATTTGTTTCGAAAAATAGAAAAAAATGAACAGTGTGAAAAAAATTTGAAAATGAGAAACACTTGCTACAAAATAAGTAGATAATGTGAAAGCCCTGAAAATGAAGAGTACACATGGAGGGTGTGAAACATCATTCTCATTGTCGAAATTTGTTTACAGGAAAAGCTACTTATTTACCACGAAAAAAAAAAAAAAGAGAGAAAGAGAGAGAGGAAGAAGAAATATAATGTAAACTTCAAAAATCAAGTCATAGAGAAAGGAAAGGTAGGATCAATATTATGCTTGGATGATTTTTGATAATTGGACCATCTTGTGAGTTATATCCATAAGTAAAGAAGTGATAAAGATGTAGATTGAAGAAGTGAAATTTATATTGTTATTTCAAAGAGTGTTTAGACATTTAAGAGTTTGATATCTTTCTTCAATACTTGATAAAATAGTCCAAAATATCTAGAGGTTCATCATTTCTAATTGTATTTTGTGTATTGAAATATGATGTCTGAAATTTCTGAATGATAATTATATTTTTAATTCTATTGTTAAGAGACTAGCAATGACTTAAGTTGGGGGGTGTGATAAGTCTTCATTATCATGAGTTAATAATTTAGTAAGATGATGTTTTTAGTCTTAACTCATGATAAATAGACTTATTTTTGTGTTAAATCGTGAAAAGTGGTTTCAATTGATTAATATGAATTTTTGTTTAATTACATAATTTTATAATTTTATTTTGTTGAGAGAAATGAAAAAAAAATATTTAAGAAAAAGCAAAAAAAATCCGCCAACCAACTGGGCCCGCTAGCAAGTTGGAGGCCTAGTCGGGCGGAGCCGCTGAGAGGCTAAGGACCGCGAGCTCAAGGCTCGAGCGACTAAGGACCAAACCGCGAGCTCGAGGCTCAAGCGGCTAGTGAAGCGGATTGCGAGCTAAGCGCTTAAGCAGCTGACGTGTGCGTCACTCCCCTTCCACGTCACCGGTGGCCAGTCGGGCATGGGGCAAGGAGTCTTTGTACACACGCGGGTGATTTGTACCTATTGATATCTAAAGAAGCACCTGTAATATATGCGCATGAAATTCGCCCAAAAAACCGATGTGGGACTAAACCCCGTGCCTTACTTTTTCCTACATATTTTATAAATGACAAAAATGCCCCTCAATGACCGATATAAAATTATCCTTATGACATTATACATTGAGGGCATTTTAATACTTATCTCATCTCTCCCTCTTTCTCTCTCTCACAGGCAGACAACCGGTGAAAAAATCACGATTTCTAGAGAGCGATTAAGCTACAAAAATCATCAAAAATTCAGCAAAAACTTAGTTAACGCGATTTGTGAAGCATTGTGGCTGAAATTGGTGTAGAATTCTGGACAAAACATCGCGAACTCAATGAAGAAATCATCTCCACTTGATCGACGAATAAGCCATCGCCAAGAAGAGGACGATCTGCCGGGAGACCAGTCGCCACCTCCTGAAAGCATACTAGATGTGATAAAGGGCCTCCTCTCGCTGCGTTGACTTGAGGACGAAGCCCCTGAGACACGTCCCACCTCTATCCAGCACACCTCCATCAAGTGACAGTCGCCAGAGGGCCGCAAGTCGCCGTTTTTCCATTCCGCCGGGTGACAGCCACCAGAAAGGATTTGGCAATTCATTCCACCAATTTCTGGGCTTCAAAAAAAGTTCTAGAGATCACCCACATCATCTTTGTCCAAGGAGAGCCTTTTTGGCTGTGGACATTGCACGATTTCTTTTCTGAACACGTAGAATTCCGGCGATCGCCGTTGCGAAGTCGGAACTCTGTTTTTCTTCTTTTAAACTTTATTTTCATTTAAATTAGTAATCTTTGGCACGATTTCAACATTCAAAATATTTCGTACTTGAGTTACGATTCTTCGGACTTTTACAAAACTAAATTTGATCTATTAATTTGATAGTAATCACTTATGAAAGAATCGTAGGTCGAAATTCTATTTCTACCCGATTCATGTTCTTCAAGCGCTGATGTCACATGATATCATTGTCTTATTTCTTTTTCGCATTTATTAAATAGATTATATTTATCATTCAGTTAAAAAAAATCATAAAAATCATATTCCTTCAAGAAAATTCTAAAATATTACCTGATATTATATTACATCCTTGTGATCGACCTGGGAAATTTCTTACTATTTTTGGAATCTTTTATCGATTTATAATTGATTTATTCACTCTGATAAACATTTAAACTTCCAAGAATTGGTCTTTTCTAATTTATAAAAATTTTAAATTTGTATGATTTATTATACAATGATTAATTCATGTCACTATTCATCCTTATAAATTTAATAGGACCATGTATCTTTAGTGCCCACACCCTTTGTTAGTGATCTCTATCCCGTCACTTGAGTCTACACCTCAGTTTGCACCTAAACCTTGTTTTGTCCCTATTGAGCTACCTACTTCTCCTCCCTCTCATGATGACCTTCCCATTACTTTCTGCAAAGCTACTCATTCTTGTACCTCCAAACCCCTTTATTTTTTGGCCAATTATGTCTCTTCCCATTGTCTCTCTATTTCTTATCGAGCCTTCCTCACGAGTCTTGATTCTATTGTCATTCCAAAGATTGTGGATAAAGCATTGCCTCGTCTTGAGTGGCATCATGCCACGGAGGAAGAACTTGCTACCTTGGAAACAAATTAGACTTGGGATCTTATTCCCTTGCCTCTTGGCAAACATCTAGTCAATTGTTGTTGGGTCTATGATGACAAGTACAAGTCAGATGGCTCTCTTGGATGGTATAAGACATTTCTAGGGTTTCTTGTTCCCATTGTCAATATGGTATCAGAGCCCTAGGTTTCTCTTCTCGCTATCATCACCTCCTTCCTCATCGACCGCTCTCCTCCTCGAAGGCCACTCTCTTTCTCCTTCTTCATCGACGCCCCTCTCTCCGACGATCTCCTCTCCGGCATCACCGCCCGATTCCCTCCATGTGTTCTCTCCTAGTGTCTTTACAGCCGTGCATTACCATTGCATGTCGTCACTGCGCACCTGCCTGGCACCCTCCCTACACTCTCTCGATGCTCACCCAATGCTTTCCCTGTGCCCATCTAGCGCTCTCCTGGTGCATATTATTTAGGTTTGAGTGCCTCCCCTCTTCCAACATCACCTTGTCCTTACCTGATCGTGATCTATGGATATGGTTGGTGAATCCTCGACATCTCAAGTGCACTCCATCATGGCGTAACTCACTTGATCATCATATGTCTTCAATGAACATAATTATGTGTTGTGGGCCTCTGGATTCGAGCACTTTCTAATGTCTCACAATCTGCTCCACCATCTGTTAGATGATCCTCCATCACTTATTGCACCCACATTTGCTTCTTGGTCTCAGCTTGACTTGACTATCCTTACTTGGATGCTTCAAAGTATTGAGTAATTCATTGTTGAGCCTCTCGCTTCTATACGTCCCACTCGACACCTTTGGACAATAATGCAAAACATGTATGCTAATCGGACAAATATTAGCTACCCCGTAGAGATCTTTGAGTCACTCTTTAGATAGAAACAAGAAGATTCATCACTACATGCCCACTTTGGATGTCTCCAAGCCCTAATTCAAGAGTTGGCCATGTATCAATTGTCGACCACTGATCTTCGCACCTTTTAGTGCTATCGTCAAGAGTTCTTTCTCGATGTTTATCTAAGTGGATTTCATCCATCAATCACCTCTCAAATTCGTGACATAATTCTCTCCAACAAACCCTTGCTTGATGTATCTCACATTTTTTCAGCTACTCTTCGTGTGACTACAAGCACTCCCACCATTTTATCCTCCTATCAGCCCACTCCCACTCATCCCTCAGTTAATATTGTCGATGGTCAGACTTGTCCCGTCAAAGGCCATGGCAGTACCATCATTATCTTGAGCATTCCCCTTATTCAAGTTCTCAATGTTCCTAGATTTCTTGCTAAACTTCTATCTATTAGTGCTATTACCCATGCCCTACATTACTCCGCACATTTTACCCTTTTCATTGTACCTTCTAAGATCTAACTACTAGGTGGAAGATTGGTTTGGGCCGTGAGAATAGGTGAGGAGTTTACAAGCAGATCTTTGATGAACCTTCTTTCAACCTTTGGGCCCTTTTTGTTACTGCCACTACCACCTCTTCCCTCTTGTTTTGAAAATTTAAAAAAAACCATACCTTAGCTTTCACTTAATAAGTTTGTGTGTGAATCATGTCAATTAGGCAAACATCATCATTCTTGATATTCAAGGTGAGATGAGATTCTATCATCAACACCCTTTGATCTCATCCACTATGATGTCTAGGGTCCCTCTCGCACTCCCTCTATCTTGAGCCACCTCTACTACATTATATTTATTGATGACTACACTCGGGTGACCTAGGTCCATCTCCTTTGTAATCGCACCCAAGTTCTCACCACGGTCACCAACTTCATCTTAGAGGTCAACAATCAACATGTCTCTATGCCTAAGATCCTATGTACTAACAATGCCCTCAAGCTTATCGAAGACTCACTATGCAAATTCTGTGTTAATCGTGAGATTATCTATCAAATGACATGTCTACATACATCGCAACAAAAGGGTCTCACTAAATGAAAACATCGTCAACTTCTTGACATTACTTGCACACTACTCATTGAGATGAATGTCCCTCACTATCTGTGATATGATGCTCTTATGATAGCCACATACCTTCAGAATCAGCTTCTTTCTTCTCCACTCGGCAGGGCAATCTCATTTCATTTCCTTTCACTTGATTCTCCCCTTTTTTTTTTACCACTTCGAGTATTTGGATGCACTACTTTTGTCCAAGACCACTCTCCTTCTCTATCCAAACTTGCCCCTTGTGCTATCAAATGAGTCTTTGTTAGATATTCACGCATGCAAAAAGGTTATCGAGTCTACTTTCCCAATACTCGTCGCTACGTGACGTCAGCTGATGTTACCTTTAATGAGAAGTCTCCCTTCTTTTCTCTAGCTTCGACTTCTCTTAGGTCCACCGCATCTTCCTCACCCAATTTTATTCTCTTGATGATCATTACGGATCCCTCTCCTTCTATTCCCACAGGTCTAGATTCTCTATTGTCAACTTCTCCTCATGCTTCATCACCAATCGACTCATCTACTTAAGGAACAGATTCACCCTCACCTTCCACTAATGAGTCACCTACCCTCTAGTTGACATTTCATCTGCTCCGACATATGATCTTCATCTTCCTATTGCCCTCTGCAAAGGTATGTGCTTGTGCACCAAACACCCTATCTCGCACTTTGTTTTCTACAATCGTCTTTCCCCTTCCTTTCGCACATTTGCCTTTTACGTGGCCTCCAAGTTGATTCTATGATCGTATGTTGAGGCTGCACAAATACCTAAGTGAAAGCCGACCATGGACTCGAAAGTGAATGACTTGTTTTCTCGAGGGACTTGAACACTAGCATATCATCTGCATTATGCCAATTTCATTAAGTGCAAATGGGTTTTTACTCTCAAGTATAACCTAGATGGCTCGATTGCATGACAGAAGGCACACTTGGTTGCTCATGTTTCACTTAGGCTTATGGCATCGACTACATCGAGATATTCTCTCTAGTAGTCTGACTCAACTCTATCATGTGATTCTTTCCTTGATAGTGAATCAAGCATGGTCTCTCCATCAATTATATGTTTCTAATACTTTTCTATATGGTGACCTTAAGGAGTAGATTTTCATTTTCATGGAGCAACCTCTTGAATATGTTGCTTAGGAGAAGTCATCGAAGGTGTGTCTTTTGAAGAGTGTCATTTATAGGCTCAAATAGAGTCCACATGTCTATTTTGTCAAGTTTAATGGTATCCTTGCATAGTTCAAATTCTCTTCATGTGTAGCTGATCACATAATGTTTACGAAGACCACTAACACTAGCATCGTCATCTTGATTGTTTATGTCCATGACATCCTTGTGACTAGAAGTGATGAAGCAGGCATCCAAGCCACAAAGACTTACCTACAACAACACTTCAGTATATGAGACTTCGGGACTCAACGATACTTTTTTGGGATCAAATTCACCTATCATGATGACAAGCTTACGAAGCCTCAAAGAAGTATGCTCTTGACATACTTCATGAGACTAGACTTCTTGGGTGCAAGTTAGAGTCTTCACCCATGGAAGCTCACCCTCCCTTTTGGGATACATCATCACCACTCCTCAAGGATGTTAATTGGTACAGACAATTATTGTAGTTAAACTATCTTACCGTCACTCACCTCGACATTGTGTAGGTGGTTAGTGTCCTTAGCCAATTCATGCAAGAACCTCAAGAAGTTCACTAGGAGGGAGCTTTACAGGTTTTGGCATACATCAAATGAGCATCATCGGATCAAAGCCTGCTTAGATGTCGAATATGTAGGTGACAAAAGATATCGAAAGTCCACCACAGGCTATTACACATATGTGGGTGATAATCTTGTCACTTGGTGCTCACATTAAGTAGAAGGTGATATTTTGTTCTAGTATCGAGTCCAAATACTATGTCATGGCTAAGACAATGCAAGAGATGGTGGGCTGACTTCATTCCTCAAAGGTCTTGGCATCTCACCTCCTACACCAATGTTTATGCATTTTGACAATCATGTTGTTATCTTCATCACCAAGAATCTTACGTTTCATGAGCGAACAAAGCACAACGAGATCAGCTGTCATTACATTTGAGACAAAGTGATGGCAGGTATTACCTCCACTCCACATGTTGCCTCATTTCATCAGCTCACAAACGTCTTCACCAAGAGTCTTGTTGGAGTCTCTTACGATGTGATGTGCACCAAGTTGAGCATGTGATAATATCTCATTTTTTAGATGTAATGTGAGTTAAAATAAGAAAATATTGCATGAATTTCATGAAAATAAATTATAATTATTGAATAAAATGTTTTTAAGCATTTTTCATATTTTTTCGTGAATTTTGGTTAATTTTGATGATTTATTTCAGATTAAAATGAATTACTTACTATTTTCTGAAATAAATAATTTATCAGGCGTAATTATATAATTTCCGCTTGATCCGACGTCCTTGAACGTGCCATGTCACCCTCTTTCGGCGGCGAATCAGTGGGCTTATATCATGCTAATATTTTGTGATTTTCCAGGATGTGCCACGTACCCCCAGAAGTAAACCGATCGAAGGCGAAGAGCACGCCGCGTAACCAGCGTACTTAAGTCATGGAGGGGCTTATCAACAATTATCTATTATCGTCGGATAAAAATGAGATTATTGATTACCGCCGACGAAATAAAAAGGGCGTAGGTTCGCCGGCGATAATCATTCCGTCTTCTCCCTCCTCCGTGCGGTCAGAGCCTCCGGCGACCGGCGAACCATCCTCCTCACTCCCTCGGCTGCACCCAGAGCCTCTGGCGGGTGGTCACAAGTCTTCTCCTTTACCCCAGATGGCGGTGACAGCGGCGTTGAACCCTTCTCTCCATGGAATCCTTCCGGCGAGCAGCACAGAGCCGCCGGACGATATTCATGTGCCTTCCGGCGTGGTGCGAAACGACCGAACGATACAAAGCCATCGCACCGGCGTCTCTTGCTGTTCCAGAGGCGGACCATCAAAGGACAGCGTTAGTTTTAGATTTATTTTCTGTTTTATTTAGTTTTTGTCACAAACGATAATTTTCGGACATCCGCCGGAAATAATCGGCGATTTACTTGATAAAAAGGACTTCTTTCTATCTCAAACCTTCCGAAACTCGTCGTGAATCATCCAGGGAGTGATTTTGAATCATTTTCCATCGATTTCAATCGAGAAATCCAGCTGAAATTCCTTGCCGTTTTTCCACCGGGCGGAACGATTTTCCGACAATTTTCTGGTGATTTCTCTCCGATTAATCAGTGGTTTGTTGATTTTATAGTTACATTTTAACCGCTTACTCCTTATTAATCGGTACAAAACTGATTCGGTCATTTTCTGGTGTGATTTCACATCTTTTTTGTGAATTCTCTCTCGCGTATTCGTCTGGAAATCGCGGTCAACGTAGGCGCGAGACGTGTTGACTACGATTTTCTCTCTCCTAATTATCGTCTATTTTCTTTTCTTCCTCTTCTCCTCCACCTAAAAATTCGTCTAAAATCCCTTCGAAATCCCACGTCTATCTCCCAAAATTTCTTCCTCTAATCCCTTCTAAATCCCACATGTATCACCCTTTTTCTCTTCACTATTTATTAAATATTAGTTTCTATTAATTAATTCATTAAAATTCTTAAAAATTTATAGAATCACTAGAATAATAAAATAAAAATTAATTCCATGACAGGTTATTCCTACTCCCTGTGTTCGACCTGAGACTCGTTGCTTTACTAATTTTTCATTAAGTTTCAGTTATAAATATTATTAGATTATGAGTATTTAAACCCAACGACAAATGCTCATCAGTATGTTTGACTTTTACGCTCCAGCATAAGGGAGAGTGTTAGAATAGGCCCACTAGGCCTATCGGCCCATCGTTGAGTTATTCTCTCCACATCCCTATTCTTCCTCAACTATCTTCACTCTCTCTCTCATTCTCTCCTCCTCTTCTCTCTATTTAAACACATGTATTCCGCTTCTCTTATCATTGATTCTAGGGTTTCTTGTTTCTATTGTCAACAACATGGATGACATTATTATTATGGGGAATGACTCTCATGCAGTAGATCAGTTGGCTACATATCTTGCTGATGAATTTGACATCAAACACCTTGGACCACTTTGCTACTTGAGGTGGCATATTCTAATATTGACATTTTTCTTTGCTAATGGAAATATATTACCGACCTTCTTCAGGAGCTTGGGAAGAAGGACTCAAAACCTTTTACCACTCTTATTTAAGTAAATCATCAGCTGTCTACAATGGAGCATGAGGAATCTTGTGATCAAGGACAATATCAAAGACTAGTTGGTAAGCTGATATATCTAATGGACACTTGCCCCAACATTGCCTATGCAATGGATACTTTGAGTCAATTTATACATGATCTAAAGATGTGTCATATGCATGCAGCCAACTGTGTACTTCAATATCTCAAGGGTACCATTAGACTTGGCTTTTAGTTCAAGCGTAAGGGTGGCCTTTATTTGGATGTTTATATAGATGTTGATTATGCTGGTTCTCATGTTGATCAACGATCAACAACTAAGTATTGTACCTTTTTTAGTGGCAATCTTTTTACATGGCACAGCTAAAAGCAATATGTGGTTTAAAGGTCCAATGCTGAAGTAGAATTTTGTGCTCTTGTTCAAGGTCTTTGCAAGGCACTGTGGCTCACCAATCTTTTTGTAGAACTGAAGTTGTCTTGTGATCAACCTACTCAAATTTTTTGTGATAATAAATCGGCTATTAGTATCGCCTATGATCCAGTGTAACACGACTGCACTAAACATGTTAAGGTTGATTGTTACTTCAATAAAAAAAAGTTAGAGTTGGGAAGATTCCGCACACATTATTGTTGATGCCCCTTGCGCATAGGTTTTGATATTACAAATATATGAGAAAATATATAATTCACAATATTATGATTAATGATGCATAAGTTTCATATAAATTAATATATTGTTCATCTTGTGATATTATGACTAACCTTGAGGTTGAGTGAAATCATAAATCGGTGAAGCACCACAAATAGATAAATATTTGTTGAGAAACAAATATTTAATAGGTAAATGATGGTTATGTTCAGCTACTTACATAGAGAAAATAATCAGCTTAACATTTGAATTTGAAGACAAAGTCAACAAGAAAGTTGTTCTTCTATAAGAGATAAATTGTCAATTCAAATTTTAAATTGAACATAATAGAAAATAAAAAGATATTGAATTTATAATAGTCAGAGGTCGTTGTCACATGTTTCAAAAAATGATAAATATTCAAATTGACCTTTTGACTTTGTCTCTTGAGTAAATTACGGAAATCTATTGGAGTGATGCCTTACAAGTAAAGGAAGCAAAGGAGATCAACAACAATAATTTTACTTTGATCAACAATGAAAAATATCTCTCATGATCAGGATTCATCACCACTGAGCTTCAATTGCGAGCATACTACATCATCTATCTTTATCAATGATTGATGATCAAGATAAAGCTTGAACCCTTTGAGGAGACTTTCCATCAGGCCCTAAGGTAATTGGGTGATGAGTGGAGAGTGAGATTGGGCAAAGGCATGAAGTGTTCTAAGCCCTATTTGACTTGAAAGGGGTTAGATCTTTACGGAGGTTGAACCTGAGGTGTTGGGGCTGCTAATCCCGTTAAAATCAATGTGTATTTCTAATAGAAATAGTGGAATATCAGTGGAAATGATCCTTTAAGACTAGAAGTAACTATCTAAGGGGCGAACTAATATAAAAAGCTCTTGTCTCATAGTGAGATTTTGTTAGAAGAGAGAGAAAGTCATTTGCGAGTAGATAATCACGTAAAGCTATATTAACACATGTGTTGACACATCTAGCATCTATGAAGAAAATATAAGATTTTTAAAATACCAATTCATCCCCCCTCTTGGTATTTTATATAGCCTCTAGATCTTTTATGTCTCATACACTCAACAACGAGTTGATATCTTCACCAAAGGTCTATATGCCCAACGATCAAGAGTTATATGTCAAGCTAGAAATGGATAATATCCACTCACTAGCTTGAGGAGTGTTGAATGGGCTTCTTCCCTTAATTTCTAATCTCTCCTTATCCTAGTCTATGTTAATGGGCCCTTTTCACATTCTCTCTCCTCCTCCCTATAAATACAATGTAATGCAACCTAAAAAAGAGTGAGAGCAATTCTTGCTTTCTTCAAATAGAGCACCTCATTTTTTGAACAAAGAAATTGATAAATTGTTAAGTAAACTGCCTAAAGTGTTAAAGGAGGTACGCCTACCATTTCAACTTGAAGGTGTAAGATTCGGTCTACAATGTGGTGGCAGTTGTCTCATTGTAAATGAAATGGGTATGGGGAAAACTATCTAGGCATACTTCTCATGTTTCATCTTATGTTTATTTCGCTGTAATAACTTATTATATACTTGTTGTGGATATTGTACATGTCTCATTTTTGTTATCAACGATGGAAATTATTTCTTTGTTATGTTCAGCATATTAAGGCCTAAACTTGACTTTAAGTGAGAAAAATACATAAGTCATTGTTGTTCCAAGCTCGTTGGACATAAAAAATAGAGTTTAACTATTTGAAGTGGGTTCAAGTGGCCGAATAAACCCATTGATCAATACAAGGAGAGGAGAAATAGAATGATCTTGCTGTGAGCGTCTAAATATTTGAATAAGTCCAAGGTTTTGCCAATCATAAGTGGAAAGAAATGTGTGGAGGTGAACATATCCAAAGTACATTAGGCATTGGATTAGTATAGAGTAGAAACAGGCAATTTAGACAGACATTTCCCCAAATAGAAAGAACTGGATAATCATTGTCATTCCATACCATGAACAAGCAATTTCATCCAATTGTGGAAATAACCCTTTCATTTCCTATTAATTGCATTTCTTAATCAATAGAAACCAACCCCCTCCTCCTTTTGAGCTCATTGAATCAAGTGAAGTGCTAGCTAGAATATAGTTCGACAAAGCAAATTTAAAATTTTGAAGGTGTCACTCTTCAGGCTGCTCCATGTTCCCAAAATAGAATTATTTTCAAGATTTCAGGAAATAAAGCTCTTGTTGAGCAAGCAGATGGCAACTTGCAAGGTAAAAAATGGATAAGACTGAATTCATTAGTAGGTAATAAGAAACTGAAACCAACCAATCAGAGTATTGAAATAAAATCTGAGCATGTAATCTATTTTATTATTGGGTTGGAAAAATAAAAAGTATATATGCCTCATATTTGTTAGTCTAAATATAGATGCTAGATACCAATCTGTCAATGGGCATCCCAATCCATGATTTCTAGAAAAAGAATAAGTTAACCCTAGAAAATCACGCCATAATAAAGTGGGAAGAGAGATTAACGGATCACTGCTTACTACTCCATTGCTGATCAGGTATTCACAATTTGAAGATGCCCATTAGCAGCAGCCATGTGAAGCATTAGAAAGTGCTAGAATTCATCATCATACACAGAGAACACCAATGGCTAAAGAAACATAGGAATAGACTATAAACTTTTAATGAATAAAAAAGTTCATTTCCAACATAGAATATAAACAAGGACAACATGATGAAGTCCAAGAGCAGAGGTCAACCAATTCACTTGCTCATGAGCACAAGGTATAAGAGAGAAAATGGCAATTCCTCTGACCTATCAATGGAAGTACTAGGTATTTTGGACTTACATTTTGAAGAAGGAAAGAGGAATCTGGTGATCTAAAAACAAAATAAGGGCAAATTGAACTTACCATAGTGTGGTATCATACAAGGAATGTCAATAGTGATAGATACTTAAATTATCATTAAATCTTATTTTTTTGAGGTCTAAATGCCAAAACATGCAAGGAACATGAAATATATGTTCTTCTAGTCTGACCACTCCAGCATGTTGTCACATTCTGCATGCTTTATCTTTGCATGCTCGCCCTGACTTATGTGCATACATGCACCCATTTGGTAGACCACAGTTAAATTGGCAATGCATGCTGTTTGAGGGGAGAGGTGTACCATGACAATGCTATGAGCTTTAGAAGAATAAGTCTTAGTTAGTGATTGCCCTCACTTAATGATTTAATTTACTGATGATGGGAAACAAATACTTAACCACTAGTTTTGTTAACCAATATTGACATTTTCGTCATACAGTTTACTTCTTTGTGTGTAGGTCAATCCCTTTTGTTGTATTTAGTAACTCACCTCTTAACCCTCTTCTCTTCATAAACTGACACCTTGTACATCTTTAGCAGCATCCTGTGGTATCTTTATTATGTTTCTTGATAAAACATGTGAAAGGTTTTATAGACTTTTTGTGCCTATTTATTGAATTTTAAGATGATTTATGAGTGGAGTCACATTATTCATGTACAAGCATTATTTAATATCAAGTTTTTATCATACCACACATAAAGAAGTAACAATTGTACTTTTCTGCATGAAAAACATTCAATAATAGTTATTTAATGTTAGCATCATAATCTAATCACACTTTGATGGAGACAAATTTGTGACATGATTTAAGTGTTAAACCTATTTGGCATGCTTGATATGTTAAGGTTAATGACTAAAATTTATTTTTTTGGTGATATGAGAGCCAATCTAGAAAATGGATCTCAAAATTAGGAATTAATTGTGATGGTAAAAAAACTAAGTAGAAAATTCAGTCTAGATCAGACTAACTAGATGCCAAAACTAAAATTCTTCATGATCTGTCACATTGTGTGGATGCATTTGTCTATGCCCACTTTATTTAGAATCAATCTAATGTGTCACTTAGGGCATGATCCCATATTGCACAACCCAATTAAGCTCATAGGCCTAGTCCACTAACATGAGACCAATGAGTCCCAAGGGTTTAGTCAATTACTTGGATGTTGAACTATTAGTTAGACTAGACGAAGGATATTCGATGAATACTAAACCAGTAGAGCCCAAAGTCTGATGGGGACCACACTCTAAATAGCTGTTAAGGCCCAAAGTCTGGCAATGTCTACATCTCAACTAGTTATTTAGGCCTAGTGTACAGCAAGGCCCTATATCTAGTAGTTAAGCACAACGACCCAACGTACCAAACCATGTGACAAAATAGGGGACGACAACTAGGACACAGAAAATTCAAGAATTATGAAGAGAGGGAGATTGAAAACAATCCAAGTGATGCCCTCGATCCTTAACCTTCTTTGACCAAAAATCCAAGAACTCAATACCATTAGGCTTAAATTCAATATTGAATCACCTTCCTCTCAAGTATAAACAAGCATCCAATGTTCGTTCATTGTCCAAGCCAACATTCCTCAATAGCTGCAATATCTTGAAGATTGATTGAATGTCCTCTTTGGTCCCCAATAATTTCACTTTAAGAATAAGATTTATAAGTAAAATCTTAAGTTGGCTTGAGTTGCTAAATCAGGTGGAAGACGGCTAAGCTTTGTAATTGTGCTTATTTCACTAAGGATTTAGTAGAACCGAATGACTTGAAATCATATCCATACTTCAAGAGTGTATTTAGTGTTGCGACCAAACCACAATAAACTAGTAGGTGGAATACTCATCTTCTCATCTATATCTAATGATTAATGAACTAATAATTAATTTAAAATAAATTATAATACTACTCATTCATGTAATGAATTAAAATAATAAAAACAAAGAAATATGTCTTGGTAGATAGTTTCCCTTTGTTATGTAAGATACCATCATTATTTATGATACATATCCAAAAATATCCATGGACGTTTTTTGAAATCAATAAACTATTCATATTGTAGGACCAATGTTGACACTGAAGTCAAGCAAAGATCAAGTTAATTGTGGATACACAAGTTGAAAGAGTGCATATATCTTTGTTAAAATTAGTGGTCAATTCCTATGAGAGAGTGATAAGTCTTTATTATCATGAGTTAATAATTTAGTGATATGATAGTTTTAGCCTTAACTCATTATAAATAGACTTATTTTTGTGTTAAATCGTGAAAAGTGGTTTCTAGTTGGTTAATATGATTTTTTTGATTAATTACATGATTTTATAATCTTATTTTGTTGAGATAAATGAAATAAAAGATTAAAAGAAAATATAAAAACACCATCGGCCAACCAGGACCACTAGCGGGTCGGAGGCCTAGTCGAGCAGAGCCATGGCACGACTGAGGACTACGAGCTCGAGGCTTAAGCGGCTAAGGATCAGAATGCGAGCTTAAGGCTCAAGCAACTGAAGATGTAGACCGCGAGCTTGGCGCTCAAATAGTTGATGTGTGCATCACTTCCCTTTCACGTCATCGGTGGCCAACCGAGCGTGGGGCAAGGAGTGGTCGTATACATGTGGGTGAGATGTAGCTATTGATGGGTAAAGAAGGCGTCATCTTATATTCATGTGAAATTTGGTTAGAAAACCGATGTGAAACTAAACCCACTATGCTAACCTTTCCTCGCATGATTTATAAATGCTCAAAATACCCCTCTATGACCATGATGAAAATATCCTTATGACATCACATTATAAGGGCATTATTGTACTTATTTCATCTCTCTCTCTTTCTCTCTCCCATATGTAGGCAATCGGCGAAGAAATTATGATTTTCGACAAGCAATTAAGCTGCAAAAATCACCAAAATATCAAAAACTTAGTCAACACGGTTCGCAGAACATCGTGGCCAAAATTGGTAACGATTCTGAACAAAACATCACAAACTCAACGAAAAAATCATCTATGATTAATCAACGAACAAGTCATCACTAGGAGGACAATCTGTCAGGAGACAAGTCGCCACCTCCTTACATTGTACTAAATGCGATAAAGGGCCTCCTCTTACTGCACTGACTTGAGGACGAAGCCCCTGAGACACGCCCCACCTCCATCCAACTTACCTCCGTCGGGTGATAGCTGCTAGAGGGCTGCAAGTCACCATTTTTCCGTTCCACCAGGTGACAGTTGTCATAAATGATTTAGCGACACATTCTACTGATTTCTAAACTTCTCAAGAAGATCTAAAGTTTGCTCACATCGTCTTTATCAAAGGAGAGCCTTCGAGGCTGTAGACATTGCACAAATTCCTTCTTGAACATACAAAATTTCGACAATTGCCACCGCAAAGCTGGAACTTTGTTTTTCCTACTTTTAACTTTATTTTTGTTTAAATTAGTAATATTTTGCACGATTTCAAACTTCAATATCTTTCTTCATTGAGTTACGATTCTTCGGGTTTTTATATAACTTAATTTGACCCATTAATTCGACGATAATCGCTTACCAAAGAGTCGTAGGTTAGAACTTTGTTTATGTTTGATTTGTATTCTTCAGGCGCTGACGTCACTTTGACGTCATAGCCTTATTTCCTTTTCACATTTTTTAAATATATTATATTTAACATTCAATTAAAAACTCATAAAAATTCATATTCGTTTAAGAAAATTATGAAATATTACTTGATATTATTTGTGATCGACTAAAGAATTTCCCACTATTTTTTGAATCTTTTATCAGTTTATAAATAATTTATTCATTCTGATATATATTTAAAATTCCAAAAATTGATCTTTTCTAGCTTTACAAATTTTAAATTTGTGTAATTTATTATACAATGATTAAGTCACCTTAGAGAGATAGAGAGAGAGAGAGAGAGAGAGAGAGATGGAGAAGGGTTTAGGTGAAATATAAATTTAGGAAGGGAGAGTGATCAGGCATACTCATGCATATTAGCCAAGGTCCAATATTGTCTTTATATTCTATATCTTTGTCTATTTGCATTTTATAAAAAAAACATCAAAATTGAATGCAGTTTGTTGGTACAGTAGTGTAATTAATAATAATATACATAATATCAACTATTCGGTAACAATTATTCTAGATAACAGAAACAAAGTAATTTCTTGAACACCATGCATAGTGAAGCTAGAACTTTTTGAAAGCATACATGAGACAAGAAAACAACTAGAACTCATCTTCCAACTGGACTCGTATTCCAAGCAGAGAAATCAGATAGGAACATCTCCATTGTGGGTCAAGTGCATCTCACATGTGCAACTTGGGACATAGACGATTGGTGCATACGGATGTAGATGGCGATAACATGCGACACCAACAAATGGAAGTAGAAGGGTATGACAATTGTAGAAGGCTAGGCCTTGGGATCCGTTTCCACGTCGCAGGATCCATACTTGATGCAACCAATCAACATGAATGCAGAATCCACACCTGAGGAAAAATGGGTTCCGGTCATCAGCGAGAAGACAAAACGATACATCGTGACTAAGACGTGTGCATGTAATTTTCGAAATAACGCGTTATATAGACACCTGAGAGATAGGCGCCGTGGACATATCCATTGTACTGCTGGCTTGTGTGTTCGCCGCTGAAGTAAACCCTCCCCACAGGAGCCTTTTCCATTATAGAAGCAAGAGTAGCAGAAGAAGAAGCTGACTCATCTCTGCTACTTCCGGAAAATAATTGGATAACTTTGCAATAAAATTCAATTTATTCGTATGAGAAAATTAGAAGATACCCTGATCTGATCGTATTCGTATCTGCTGACTCCGATCGGCCAATTTGAGAATGTTCCCTTGTAGAACCGGTCAGACCACCACCTGGGAACGAGTATGTCTGTGGCCTCGGGTATGTTCTTGCCGAACATGTTCCTCAATACCTCCATGATTTCATCCTTCGTCACTGAATCCGGCTGCCGCTCAATCCTTCTCGACTCCTCATCAGTGACCGTCACGAGGAGGATGTTGGCTCCGGGGTATTGAGACTCGAATTGCTGCAGTCACGAAAACAATATAAAAGCCCCAACTTCGCTTCTACGACCTATATATATACATATACATATATGTATATATATATATATGTAAATGGATGCTTATCATCCGAAAGAAAGTGAAGGTCGCTACCTGCCAGACTGGATAGTATCCCCTCCTTTCACTTGCATAGAGGAAGAACTCTGTCCCATTACCAATGGGCCAGAACTTGGAAGGGAACTTGACGAAGATCTTGGTGTACACTGCCATGTTGAACTGATATATGGCAAGGATCTTCCACGTCTGGCATTCACAGATTATTCAGTCACATAAAAAATAAACCTTCCAAAAGGATTAAACGCAAATTTGAATCCTATTAGGTAGAAATGTTGCTGTTTCATTTATCAACAAATCCTCTCTCTTTCCTTCCCTCTCTCTCCCTTTCTCTCTTTATCTCTCTCTGTATCTCTACCCCCCTCCTCTCTCTCTCTCTCTCTCTCTCTCTCTCTCTCTCTCTCTCTCTCTCTCTCTCTCTCTCTCTCTCTCTCTCTCTCTCTCTCTCTCTCTCTCTCTCTCTCTCTCTCTCTCTCTCTCTCTCTCTCTCTCTCTCTCTCTCTCTCTCTCTCTCTCTCTCTCTCTCTCTATCTCTATCTCTCTCTCTCTCTCTCTCTCTCTCTCTCTCTCTCTCTCTCTCTCTCTCTCTCTCTCTCTCTCTCTCTCTCTCTCTCTCTCTATCTCTATCTCTCTCTCTCTCTCTCTCTCTCTCTCTCTCTCTCTCTCTCTCTCTCTCTCTATCTCTCTCTCTCTCTCTCTCTCTCTCTCTCTCTCTCTCTCTCTCTCTCTCTCTCTCTCTCTCTCTCTATCTCTATCTCTATCTCTATCTCTATCTCTCTCTCTCTCTATCTCTATCTCTATCTCTCTCTCTCTCTCTCTATCTCTATCTCTATCTCTATCTCTCTCTCTCTCTCTCTCTCTCTCTCTCTCTCTCTCTCTATCTCTATCTCTATCTCTATCTCTATCTCTCTCTCTCTCTCTCTCTATCTCTATCTCTATCTCTCTCTCTCTCTCTCTCTCTCTCTCTCTCTCTATCTCTATCTCTATCTCTCTCTCTCTCTCTCTATCTCTATCTCTATCTCTATCTCTCTCTCTCTCTCTCTCTCTCTCTCTCTCTCTCTCTCTCTCTCTATCTCTATCTCTATCTCTATCTCTCTCTCTCTCTCTCTCTATCTCTATCTCTATCTCTCTCTCTCTCTCTCTCTCTCTCTCTCTCTCTCTCTCTCTCTCTCTCTATCTCTATCTCTCTCTCTCTCTCTCTCTCTCCCTCCCTCCCTCGCTCTTTCTCTGCCCATATCTCTCTCTCTCGCTCCCTCCCTCGCTCTCTCTCTGTCCATCTCTCTCTCTCTCTCTCTCTCCCTCCCTCCCTCGCTCTTTCTCTGCCCATATCTCTCTCTCTCGCTCCCTCCCTCGCTCTCTCTCTGTCCATCTCTCTCTCTCTCTCTCTCTCTCCCTCCCTCCCTTCCTCGCTCTCTCTCTCTCTGTCCATATCTCTTTCTCCCCCTCTCTCACTCTCTCTACCCCCCCCCCTTCTCTCCCTCCCTCCCTCCCCCTCCTCTTTCCATCTCTCCATATTTGTGTATGCTTGTGTGTAAGCCGAAAAAGAACACTTACAGGCAAATATGGTTGGAACTTAATGAGATCGGTCTGAAGGACACCGACGCTGGCAGAAACCATCACGTAATCCGCTCTATAAGTCGAACCGTCCTCTGTCTTAACAGTCACCCCACTTTGTGAATGCTCTATCCGGTTCACCACCTATGCCGGATGACAATGATAGCATTAAACGGTAATAAAAGCATCAAACAGTAAAATTCGACCAATCTGAAAGTTCAAAAGTATTTACAATATTAACTACAATGTGATAATTAAGGATATCAAGTCCAGTTTCGAGGTTCAATTTCCCACGTGGACCCACCTTATCAAGGTCAAATTCCACCCATTAGAGATCGGGGCTGCCCTAAACTTAAATTCTTTACTGGCATAGTTTTGAAGCCTTCGTCCATGAACTCAGCCGTTTTTACGATGAGATAAGTAACTTCGAAATGGTTTCACGAAGCAACTATCTTTGCGCCACCATCTACACATGACGGGTATATCCCTGACGTAGTCGACGCCCTAACGGGAGGCAGAGAGAGAGGGAGAGAGAGGGAACGGAGAGAGAAGAGCGAGGGGGTGAGAGAAAAAAAGAGAGAAGAGCAAGAGGGTTTGAGAGAAAGAAAGAAGAGAGAGGGGTTGAGAGGGAAAGAAGAGGAGGGGGATAGAGAGAGAGAGAGAGAGAGAGAGAGAGCGAAATGTGAAAAAACTCACCTTGTTAAGCTTGAGACGAGGGTCAGTGATGGTGCCCTTGCCGTCGGAAGCCAGGAACTGGTAGGCCAGGTGATACACCGTGCTTTCGTAACCCCGCTGGTCTGCCACAAAGTACACATCTTCACCGTAGTTGGCGAACGTCGGGAGAGACTCCGTGTTCTGAAGGCTAGTCACACGCGGCGGCTCGGCGAACTAGTAGTCGTGGTTGAAGTAGTCCACCGCCATATCTATCGCCGTTGAGGGCACGCTGGGTTTACCACACAGAGAGATAAGATGATGGTCTCGAAGACGAGGAAGGTGAATAAAGAATCGGAGTAGAGTGAAAGGTCGCCGCTTTACGAAATCGAAAGCCACTGTTCAGAGGATGTTAGAGAGTGGTCCACCTTTGGGAGAGTCGCTGGAAGGTTAACACAGATATCATCCTGTCCACTCTGAGACAAGGACTTGGTGAACTCTGATGCGGCTTCCGCGACCTTATCCGCGCTGTCCACCGCTGTCTGAACCGTAGAGGCCGCGTATAACCCAGTCCTGAGTAGCTAACAAGTCTTAGAATGATGATTCACAGTAGTACAAGTGTGAAGACAGTCGGGAAAAGGACGAAGAGGAGGAGCTGATGATGCTTACCGGTAGACGTTAGACGAGATATTACTGAACTCTGAGGGGAAAGATCTGAGGCGTAGTTTATTGGCCAAGGTCCATATCGGGTTCACCTCCTGGCCGTTCACTCCTTCGACCCAGTTCGCACCGATCTCCACGTTGAGGCCGGCGAACTTAGCCTTGCGAATCCGGCCGCCGATACGGTCCGTGGCCTCGAGTATGAGTATGTGCTTAATCCCGGCCTCCGAAAGCGTTTTCGCCGCCGATATACCTGCGACGTATCGTCCGACAATATGTTAGCGTCCCATGACGCGATGTTAGCTACTCGCGGTATGCCTTCGGACAGCTCACCGGACATGCCGGCGCCGACGATGATGACCGCCGGCTGTGGTTCAGACCTCGCCGCGACGCCATAGCCTTCGAAGACGACTAGGAGTATCGTGAGGACTGCCGCAGACAGCATCTCTCTCTCTCTCTCTCTCTCTCTCTCTCTCTCTCTATCTATCTAGCTCTCCTCTGTCTCTCTCTCTCTCTCCTCTCTCTTTTCCCCCCACCACTGTGCAGGAAAACTCAAGGTGTCAGTTGATACAGGCTATGCAGGAGGTCCTTGTAGCCACGGGAAGACGTTTTAAGAGCGCCGATCGGCACATTTGGCACGTTCACAAGGGTAGGAAAATAAATTTTATAAAAATCGCATTAATGGTGCCACCTCTGGGGGCAAGGATAACCACCCAAAGCTCTTCGGATCCGGTCGGTGTGCGGATCCGCACCGCTAGCATGAGGTTGAGACTGAAACCGTGCGAGGCTCGAAGTACAAAGCGGTACGCACGGCGCAAGAGGCATACGGCGGCGGCCCGAGGGCGTGTCGGATACGGTACGCACGAGAGGCACGTGGGGCGCGACGTACAAGAGTAAATGACGTGACGTAGCGTGGCGGATCGGCGAACCGGATTGAATTTATCAAACGTTTACCAGATGCTCTATTCATTAGTCCAATTATATTAAACTTAGGGTCAAATCATTTAAAATGCCGTCTACGAGCTTCTGCTCAATTGTGTCTGGAGGAATTGGCCTTCCAAAGTCAGGATCACTCCAAAGAACAATGCATTATGAGCCCAGTCCTGTATTTTCCACATGATTTTCTCAACTAGTACATGGAAAATAAGGCTAGACGTTCTCCACGACGACCGAATTTACGGGCCCACAATAAGGGAGATCTCCTGGAGACGGTGACAGTCAACGATGAGCAGACGGGTCTCACCTGCGGGGGATCCTGGGGAGTCAGCGCCGACCACACGCATCCGGGCACGAGCTTCTCAGTGATGCCCAACTATATTGAAAACATGCCGTCCAATGGAAAAGAGTCGTCTTGGACCGGGTCTTAAGGGTTTTGAGGGCAAGACTGTTCAACCCATGCCTTAGTAAGCGCCACGTGTTGGACTCCTGGGCTCGTGGGGCTTCAATTGTTATTAATATCCGGTAAATAATGGGCATGCACTGCAAAAGTGGTTCGTACGATCATGTGATCTAGTCTACATATTTCTGGACAAAGTTCCTGTCTTTGGACTCAGAAGGTGGGCGAAATAAGGTAGCTAAGCCCTCCAGACTTTTCACATGGTATTGTTACTGAATGCGAAATCTTAATGGTGCCAACTGAAAAAGTTCACACTCGGTATTCCTATGACGGGCCTTTCTCTTCCTCCAGTTCATCATAGACGGCCTCGATTGGAGCAAGAGAGGGCCCGATGTGATCTTGTACTATGCCACAGAAGGAAGGGCGAGAGTGGGAGGTGAGAGAAAGCTGACAGAACATCTCTTTCTCTCTACCATCTCCATCCAGCTTTTGGGAGAGAGGAAGCGAGGGAGGACTTTCCCCGCCGGCCTACCACCCTTTCCATAAATAAGACTCCCATGCCTCGCCGTCGATCACCGGAGACAACGTCAAGAGGAGAGAGACAGACAGACAGACAGACAGACAGACAGAAGTCATGTGTATTTTTTTTATGTATAAATTATATTTTAAAAAATTTATGGTTAACTGAAAGTGAGGGTATTTATCATCAATTCAACTTACTTATGACGAGCAAAAAAACCAAATAACTCATTTTTATAATGACAATATGTGAGCCTATTTGAATTGAAGTTTTTATTTTTTATTTAAATTGCGTAGGTTGTTCGAGTTTTGCCTATCCAAGTTTATTGGAGATAACCCAGTAGTAAGCTATGATGGTTGAGCGAGCCACGTGACCCCAAGTTCTGTATAAACGTCGCTTAACTTATTTGGGCAAAAAGGATCCGATAGTGAGAACCCAACCAGCTTGACTTATTGGCTACTATAATATATAACAAAGGCCAGAATTTTTATCCCGCTCTAGGCTAAACCATCTCAACGTGCAGGCTCCTCTCAATATATATTTTTTTCTTGTTTTTTCATTACCAAAGAGATGTTGTATGTATTCGTATGCTTCTAGAAAACTAGGAATAAATCGTGTATATTAACAAGCATGTCGCATTATTAGGAAGCACATGTATACAAAAAATCTGTCCAATTTATAATGATTAACGTTTGTTCAATTATAGTACTACTATCAAAGAAAAAGGGAAAATGAAACTAACTTTAGTTGGTTCATTACACTGTCTCAAAATTGAGGTCCATAGCTTCTTTTAGGTACCTAAATATGTATTCAAATGTTAATAAATATTTAATTTTTAAAAATTCAGATTTAAAAGTAAAAATAAATATAGATCATCTCATATGTGATGCAAGATGCTAACTTATTTTCAAATCTTCAAATTTTATGGTTAGATAACATGTCTCAATCAAAACTATAATGTTGTGCACAATGTTCCACAACAAGCTTTGTCTTGTATTTCTACTCATTTCCATCTGAATATAACTTCAACTCATGAGCCCGTTTGAAATCAATGACTTCATTTTTTGGTGATAACACTAAAATTCATGGTAACTCTTCCATGCATCTTTTTTCTTCAATTGATGCTAGCTCCCCTCTAATTAATTTCTCCTTTTTTTTTTTTCCTAATTTGAGCCTCTTCATTATTCACAACCATTAAAGTGAGAGTAGACTATACACGCCATGTAAAGATGTAACCATTTTTGGTGGCCATGTAGTCATTTCATTATTTTCATGAATAACACTTAAAATATACATTAACTTAAAATTATTTTTTATTTTTTCCTAAATATGGTAACACTCTTTTATATGATCTAGCCTCTAAGCCTCTTGTTGGCTACCTTCATTTGCTGCATTTGTCAAGTGGGTGAATGTGTTTGATAGATAGGGAGATAGTGAAAATGAGAAAAAAATAATGAGATGATAAATAATGATAAAAATGTAAATTTAATATTTTTTGAATGGTTAAATATTAATATTGTATGGTTTGTGGGGCAAAGGTCACGCCAAATAAGAGTACTACCATGATTAATTGGTTTTGTAGGGATATATCATCAAATAACTCATAAAAAATTAAGCCCCAGAAATGTACGTATACATTTGGTCTACAAGCTTTATAAGTGAGAAAATGATAACTATATTTGAGCTATTTTATTGAAAATAACCATTTTTCTATGTAATAACCTAAAACGCTTCACATTTTATTTTTAATGCAAGACATTTTCTTACATTAAAATTTTTCATTATCATACTAAAGATATCAGTTATAATTTTTTATTATTATTTAAATATATTTAAGGGTGCTACAATATATTTAAACGTCCTTTTCATAGGCTGGAATCGAGACAAATAAAAGCCAATTAGCCTTTTTGTGGAAGCCGAAAGGATGGGATAATGGGGTTATAAAACAAAAATCAGGGGCTATTTATTTTCGCGGGCCCTTCCGACCATCCCTCCCCTCTCTCTCTCTCTCTCTCTCTCTCTCTCCCCCCGCCCCCTCCGATTCAAAAATTCTTGGTCGATCAGACCCCATTATCGTGGCATGAAGTTGTTCTTTCTCTAGCACTTCGTCGTTCTTGTGGGGCGCATGGATGGAGATCACGGAAGAGCAGAGGAGGAGGGCTGAGGCGAACAGGCTCGCAGCTCTTGAGAAAAGGAGGCGCTTCGAGGCTGCTGCTTTGAGTTACGGGGAATGGAGGATCAACAAATGCCAAGCATTATCTAATCCGGTGCTGGATGCAAGTGGCACGCCTCCCCTGGATCAGGAGGCAAACGTGCCCCCTACAAAACGCGATCGATTTGCTGTTGTGCTGGAGATATGCTCCCCCGACGAATTTTCTGTTACTCCTCAGCCGCTATCAGGCTTCCCATTTCCCGGAGAAGCGGAATGCTTAAGGATAATTGGTACCGGTCTCTCCTCTGTAAGTTTCTTTCCCCCATAAAGTTTTTTATTTACTGAGCTCTGCATCCTACTCATTAATTCATTTTCTTGGAAACCTTCATAGTCCCATGCAGCCATTGGGAATTAGACTTTATACTTGCCATTTCTGGTGCTTCACTTGTTCATCAGATGCTTCCTGCGTCTGCTCTTGGTCTCATCGTTGTGGCGATGGAATCTAAGGTTACGACAAATGACGTTCAGTTTTTGCACATTAGTCATCCATTCGGCATGACGAATGGATCTTTATCCAAAGCTTTCATGAATAATCATCTTTGTTCGGTAGACATTCTCCCTCTCAGCTCCTCATTTTGGAAATCTAGATGTCAAGTGCTAAATCATCATAGCTTGCCATTTCGCTCACAGACGAGTCAACTCAATGTGGCATGTATTGTACAAATCTTATGTGAAGTTAAAAAGATGGGATTTCCTAGGTTTTTTCGTTTGCATGGCACCAGTGAACTCAATTTAAAAATTATATCTACGTTCCTCTTAAGAACGACTAATAATTCATTTTCATATGTTGTTATGCTCTATTTATTTCCAGAGAAAAGTCACCTTTGAGCTACATACTGAGGTTATGTGATACTCTTCTTGCGCGTTATACGATTTCAGTAAGTTTGCAATGTGGTAAAAAATACCTTCAACCTGATATAATGCGTCCTCTACATGGACATACTTCTTGACATCTGTACGATACTGATTATTCCTTAGTTCAAATTCTAAAAGGTTGAACTCGTGATGTCAATGACCTATTGTGTGTCGAAATACTCTCCTCACGAGGGATACCTCGATTAAATGCTAAGATATTTGCTGGAAATTAAAAATTCCTCGTATAGTAACCTGCTGCTATTTATCTTCGTAGGTAGAGAATAACTTCGGATTTTTTTCTTCTTGGCAGGTGCCAGCTTTCTGTTATGTTGAATTTATGGGTCATAGAAAGTCGATCATTTACAAGCTGAAGGATTACGAGTTTGTATTAAGTCATTTAAGAAAGTTACGGCTTCAATTGCATGAAATTCCGTATGTAACTCGTACAGCTATTGAAAAATCCTCTTACTATTCTTCTGGAGACCGTTGGACGGCTGATAGAGCACCTCATTTGTCGAACAAAGAAATTGACGAATTGTTAAGTAAACTGCCTAAAGTGTTAAAGGAGGCACTACTACCATTTCAACTTGAAGGTGTAAGATTTGGTCTACAGCGTGGTGGCAGCTGTCTCATTGCAGATGAAATGGGTCTGGGGAAAACAATCCAGGTAAACTTCTCATGTTTCATCTTATGTTTATTTCGCTCCAATAACTTATGATATCTTTGTTGTGGGATATTGTACAGGTCTCGTTTTTGTTGTCAAGAATGGAAATTATTTTTTTGTTATGTTCAGCATATCAAGCCTCAAACTTGACTTTTAGTGAGAAAAATAGATAATTCATTGCTGTTCCCAGCTCATTGGACAGAAACGATGGAGTTTGTGTGGTACTCTATTTAATTGAATATCTTGGGGGGTCATTTGGTTAATGCTTGGTGGTGGTACTAAAAAACTTTTTCAATATTTCGATTTTTCTTGTCATGCTGGATGGTTTATACTTGGATGAAGCTGATATGAGCGGAATAGATGAAAGAAATATACAAATGTCAAAGATAGTTCTAGACGTGATGGGATAGTCTGCTGTTTGACATTGACTTTGTTGTTAATTTTCTGTAGTTTTGTGGCACGTCACAAGAAACAGCTAGTGTCCTTAAGTTATTTGGGTTCAAACTGCGACTGGTAGATAATCTCTTAAATATAAGGATGGCAACTCACCGTCATGGAGCAATATACTTGAGAGCTTTCATCCTGATAGCGATCCATTTGCCATGGATGTGTGACCTGACAGCTACGGTTCGATGTCCCGTCCACTTTTTTGACAATTATTCCGGTATATGATTTATTTTAAAAATTTGAACGTTTCTTCCATTTAGTGAGTATTTTTGATGAATTATCTCTCCCAAGTATAAACTTCACCTGATAAATAATTCAATCATCGCAGTTTTAATATCTTAGAGGATTGCTAGGGTTTTTTTTTGATTGGAAGGTTTCAATTTCGAATAAACAGAACCCAGGCCGTCTGTCATGATGTTTTATGCTGAAAAAATTGACTTTAAGACAACTGAAATATCACATTTAAAAATCATTTGTTACCTGAATTCCATTTTTTTTCTCTCAACGTTAATCTGTGAGGTATGAGTATAATTTTCTTAACTGCTCTTCTAATTGACTTGCAATGATCTATGCGATTTTCAGGCAATCGCTATCGCATGCTGCTTTATGGATAAAGGCTCCATACTGATCATCTGCCCTGCTATATTGCGGTTTTCATGGGCTGAGGAGCTGGAACATTGGCTTCCGATCTGTTTACCATCAGATATCCATCTTGGTATTTTAGTTCAGTTCCATATCAACTCATCATTCAAATTTTCTACTTCATTGTATTTGATTCTGATGTCCTGAGCTCTTTAATTACTTAGTAGTGCCTGGAGATGGATGTTTATAGGCTATTTACTTTTTGGAATCACGTTATATTTTGTAGTGAACTTTATTTTCAAGGTATTCTCATATGGGATGCCTATTGGCTATTTATTTGATTCTGATGTCTATGATGATTAATTTGGTTACGAAAAAATGATGATTAATAATTGACTATCTTGTTCGTGAGAATATGGTGATGACTAATTAATTTAGATACATCAAACATGGTTACATTCCAATAAAAAATACTTTTTGGATTATTCCAATGTTTTCTCGACAAATTGACGTCAAATGACATATGAATCATGACCATAAACAGTAACCGTATTCCATTATGGCCTTCAACAGAGAATATTGTCTATGCCTGAATCATTTTGTAAGATGACACCTCAACTAATTAGGCAACCACTAGAATATCAAGCTGAATCTTTAAAAAAAAAATCCCATCACATTGGCAGGAAACAAGCCACTTGAACAGTTTTTGAAGAAAAAAACATTTGCTCAAGTTTGAAGCACATGGCTATGTTAATCCAGTAAATCAAATTCATGACGATGGTAACCTCCATATCTAATTAAATATGTCCAAAAGAAATGAGCATCGTTATGAATTGATTTTCACGTGCTTTAAGCCTATTGGAAGAGTCACATCATGCAGTCAAGGCTGTTACTGCTATCTAGTATGATCTTGTTTGATTTAAATTGGGCTGGGTCATAGTTGGAGCAGAAAAGTTCGTTTGACTACAGACGCGTTTAATGGAACTAAAGCAGTGGCATCGAGGTGCGAACCTCCTGGTTGGAGGGATTCTATAATGATTTCAGGTGATAAAAGGTATTTGTTTCTCGATTAGACTGATTTGGTTTCAACTCAAATATTCTTTCACACAGAAAATATTCGTGTTTTGAACCTTTTCTTCATTATCATGATGATGTTAATAATTCACATTTTTTCACTGGACCTCCGTTTTTGTTCATTCTATTTAATTCCTGTTTCGTTTTTCATGTGTATGGGCTGTCTTTGGACTCTCTTATATACAATTTGTGTTTTGAGGATGGATATTTATTTCTACTGACGAAAGTTCTCAGAGTCCTCATTTCCTTCTCTCTTTGTAGTATTTGGTCATCTAGATAATATCGATCATTTTTCGAAAATTCCAAAGTTCGTTGTTATATCATACACTATGCTGCATCGCCTTCGGAGGAGCATCCTGAGACATAAATGGGCGCTTGTGATAGTTGATGAATCTCACAATATCCGTTGCACCAAGAAAGCATTCGAATCTGAAGAGGTACGGACATACTTTCCATCGAAGATAATCAGAGGATACTTTTTTGTCCACGGAGGTTTGCAATTATTTCTTTAGGAAATTCCTAGATCCACTCTTCGTTTTAAATCTCTGCTGTGATTTGTCCATAGACTGTTAGGTAATCTAAACGTTAGATGTTATTTGCAAAGGGCCTAGCATCAGCGGTAGGATTTAAGGATGCAAGAACTCCGTGAACTGGTACTTTCAGTGGAGTGGTGCTGCAATTGCCTATAGGTTGGAAACCTGCTGACGCAGACAAGTTCACAGTTAGTGAAAAATTTTGGGCAACTTGGGGGGGTTGTTCTTCCTGCATTTAAATGTTCAGAAGAGCTGTTCCTGATTGCCTGTGTTATCAAAATTAGATGCATTTTTTCCTCAAATGTTTCCTATGCCTGATGCATTTTTTTCTGGTGTATCAATGTGGGGATAAACATAAAAACCTTTTGAGGCAACTGAAAGTGAGTTGCTAACTTAGATAGAATCTGTCAATCTTAGTTAAAATGAGTTAACTCATTCCAAGGTTGAGACGTATTCTAAACTTTGGTTAGTATATGCAGATGAACAGGTCAATTTCAAGATATCAGCTTTGAGACCACTTACGGGTTGAATAGAATGGTGACAGTAATATGATAATAATTCATGGACTTTTTAGCATCAAACGTATTTATAGTCAATAAGTGGGCTTGGGTTATGTGCGTGGGAAGTAGATGCAGTTGGGGTATTGTCAATGAGGGGGAATATCCCTTGGCATATCAGAGGAAACCCTTGGACAAAAACCATGCGAAGAGCCTCAGGAATGCTGAATTCTGTGACATGAAGGGAGATGGTGAAGTATAGTTCCAAGGTATCTTCTTGAAAGATAAGAACAGTGGGTCCCGTTTGGACTGGGAATGGAGAGGTAGATGCTTTACTTGCTTGAGTGGAGAAGGTCAGAAGCGAGAAAGCGAATAATGAAGGGTCCTATAAATGGTTGCATGGCGAAATAGGGTGAACAGAGAATTCTTATTGTCTATGGTTGAGTGAGAAAGTTAATGGGATGTGGCATTATGGCATTTTCATGTGAAGGAATGGTGACCTTTACCACGGAATCCTGGAAATTGGGAGGATATACTCTTTTTTTCCTCCCTTTTCTCTTGTGGCCTGTACCCCACAAAACATACAATAAATGCCTCTAGAAACTGTATTGTAGGGAATCCATACACGATCCATTATGGAGGAACTTCTATATTCTCTCTCTGAGCAATGAGTACATCTAATGAACAGGTCCTCTGCCACAAACTTTGCTAGTCTTCCTTCATTTCTGTGCTTTTTGTTGGATGAAGAAAGCAACGCATGCCATGGATTGACTCCTCTAATTTTCGTATTTGACCAAATATCTCAATATCTGTTATCTTTTCAAGTCGTGTTAAGTCCTTTTGGATAAATTTGAAACTTTTCGATACTCAACTTATTGAAATGAGCACATGCATATTATTCAAAAAAGTTCTTTTTGCTTCTAAGTTGCTACAGAATGGTTGAAGTGCAAGAGAAATTTTCTCACCAGAAGAGTTACAAAATTCACCTATTGAGAGATGATGCCAATAACAGAACATAAACAGATGTCACCTATAGAAATTGGAAATAGACGTTAGCATTTTGCACAAACAGAACCGACCACCCAAGTCTTCAAACCATTAAGCATATGAAACATTCTTCCATGAAGATTGTAGCACATAACTGAGTACACAGGCAATACTTACATATCCCGATGGAACAGAAATAATAACAACTTAAAGGAAAGAAAATTTAAATAGTGTATTCAATGCAGACATGGGACATAATGTTAGCAGGGGATCATGTGCCAACTTCTACCTAGATATTACATTGATTTATTGTTGTCCTCATGGTGAATGGTTGCCATCCTCATCTGCTATGTCATTCTCGGATTGTTCTTCTGTCATCCTCAGGCTGCTGTTAACCCTTATTAGTGCGATTGAATTAAATTTCACCTGCTTTTGGGGCTGAAGAGTCCAATATACGTGGCTGTTGTCCTCTTCCAAAAAAAAGAAGTATCCAGGTTCCTATTGTTCATCTCCTGAACGCTTTGTCAGCTTCAGTTTATGTTCAGAATGGCTTCCAGCTTGTTGTTGTTGGGTTCGGATCCAAGACCATCTCAAGGCCTCGGCAAATCCAAGATTTTTGGGAAGAAGCTTTCTTCAACTCTTTACTCCATGAGGAAGCAGGAGGGCACCATTGGATTGCGATTCCCAAATGGCTAGCCTTGATCCGGATTCAGATCAGATTTGTTTCAGCCAACTATAACAAAAGCTTTGGCCAATTCTAAATCAGCGAATTGAATACTGAAATAAACGTTTATTTTTTAAAATTACTAAATAATGAAGATTTAAAGTGGAATCATAAAAGACAAAGATTCATGTGCAGATTTTAAATTGTATCCCCTAGTTTATAAGCTTTGATTATGTTAAAACCTTCGGCATCTGCATCTGATTTTTCTCAACCATGTTTCATTCATAGCCCCAGATTGGGGTGAAATTTCAGGTCTTTCCATCTAATTCACCGAATGTTTGGAATATCAATATGTTAATATATATCTTGTTCCTGGTAATCACACTGTTCCCCTTGGAGATTGATTTTTTTTAATTCTTGTGCAAATCAGACAAAAGCTATTCTTGATGTGGCATCAAATACAGAGCGCATTGTACTGCTCTCGGGGACTCCATCCTTGTCAAGGTTGTTTATAGAAGTGTGATCACACCATTTCTCTTTACAACCTGTATTGGATCTAAAAGTGTCATGTTGGAGTTAAATTCCTGGTTATCTTTAAGTATTTCAGACATGATGCATTTTTCTTAGTTTTTTATTAGTGAATTCTGATGATCTTTTTGGGATTCTCCTAGGTAATCATAGGCCATATGACATCTTTCATCAGATAAACATTTTATGGTGAGTACACGTCGTCTCAAGTATGACCAATTCATTATTTTTTTAAGAAGAATACCGACTGTCTTGTTTGTCAGTCTTTCGTTTTGGTCTCTAACATTTGTTCTTCTTGTTTGCAAGGCCGAGTTTATTAGGAAAAGACAAGTATGAATTTGCGAAAAATTATTGTTCAGTAAGATTTGTTAAAGGCTCTCAGGGAAGGGTTTACAAGGTACTATGTGTTAAATTGATCTTGGTGTTGTATTCTTTTTATGATCTAGGTGAATACTTGTATGAAAGAATGTGCCTTTTCTCCATCAAGTAGTTTCCGCATGCTTCCCAGTTCTCCAAGGTCGTGCTTGATTACATGAATGTGTTCTGAATGGAGCAATAGCTTATACCTGTATATTGATTTCAGAAATTATCTTTACATGTCTCTCACTTTAGTAGAGTTTGTGTGGAGTGTCACACCAACGCCGCATACCAAGGTGCCTGAACATAGCCTATGACATGCTTCAGGTGCCTGATTACTAAAATGCATCTTTTAAGTAGCCCTCTCAAGTGAAAAGAGAGGCAAAAGAGAGAACTGGTAGAATTGAGGATGCAGTAGAGAGACACTGGAGAGGGGATGAGTGTGAAAGAGAGGGATGAGAGAGAATAGATAAAACTAAACATAGGAAGAGCGGGCACTGGAGGGACAGGATAGGGTGCAGAGGGAGGGAGAGGGGGCGGGGGAGAGAGAGAGATGAGGATGGGACACAAGCTACTATACGATGTGAAATAGAGAAAAAAGAGCAGGTTGAGAGATAAATGAATTTTGTTTGTGATCTCCTGATGAGTATATGCCTGGCGACCTTTGCATCACTGCATATGAAACGGAAGGAGATTGAGTGAAGTCAGAAAGACGAAATCAAATGGAAACAAGCGATAGTGTGAGAATCATGATGGTGGGCACTGATTTCAGGGACAAAATGATCACCTTTTATTTAGATGATGGCGTTGGAGAAGCGGTTGTTGGAAGCCTCCACTAATGATCAGGGGTAGGCCATCGGTAGAGATTCAAAAAGGCAGCGTGATGTCTCCTCCAATAACCGTATTTCGTTTGATGATGACTGTACATCGGAAGTTTCATGCAAAAGGGAGTCACGGGAATGGAGCCGGTGTATCATTCACTCATGTCTTAGAGTTATAGTCTAGTTGGAGTGGGAAATGCATGCTTTTCCAATTCTTTCCAATATGTGGCCATATTCCCTACAACTTAGACTAGGATTCTCGAGTTCTATCACTCAACTGTAACCTCTCTACTTCTAGGTAACGTTTACATGCTTTAGCAGGTCGTCCATCACTATCACGTCGAGGCATCTCATTGAAAAATTCCAGGTTAATATACAAAAGAGTCAATTCTCTTTTAATTGGCTATATGGTGACGTACACTGAGTTTGCACCCCTGAAGACCTAAGGACTAGCGATAACTCAACACCAAAAACTAGGGATCAAAATTGTGTTGGGAGTATTTACCTGCTTCTTGGTTGTTGATAAATCTACAAACCTTTTTCGTTTGTTTAGACTGCACCACTTTCTGACCTCATCTAGTTGACATGTTCGGGTTTATGCTTTTTTCTCCTCTGCCCCATTGTCTTCCCTTCTAGTACGACATTCCATCCTCTTTTCCATTCTCAAGATGAAATTTTTTGTAATATCTCTCCTTTATCTTTTTTTATTACGTATTTTAAAAAAAGCATGTGTTAGGAATTTTCATGTAACCTGATGGAAACAACATTGTAATTGAATATAATTTTAATGCCCTTTCTTCGTTCAATTGAGTGCATTAAATACAGTTTCATTTCAGTTATCATGCCTGATTCCAGTTACTGTCTGATTGGTTTGGTCGACCTTTGAATATTTAGTCTCTAAATCTGAGATCAAGTTGATGTTCATCTTTCTAGGATTTTTCAAGTGGCATTCGGTTGGAGGAGTTAAATGTACTGCTCAAGCAAACTGTAATGGTATGTTTTGTTGTCTCATTAGCATGTTAGATAGCCATATCATGGTTGATTATATTGTTTGATTAGCACTTTGTTCCACAGTCTTATCAAAACGTTGCCTTTCCCATGCCCTCCTTAATAGTTATTTTGTAGGTTGATACTGAAAGAGAACTTGCACACCTCAAGATAATGTAGGTTTTACTACATAATTTTTAAGTATTTTTGTCTATTATTACAAATTGGACAACGGAGAAAGTTGCCTCTGCTCATCCATAGCCTCTACTAGTCTGTTTGTCAACCTGTTGCCCTGTTGATCCTAGACAGATTGCTGTTGCTTGTAGTATGTTTCTTCCGCGTATGTCATTTAGCTGTGTCACGGGGTCCCTCAGTGTAACCATAAATTAGCATCACAGCCCATTTATCGTTGCATTGGGTAACCCATTGTCCCTGAGATCATGGTTTTATCAATCAATGTGTTGACATCTTATGAGATTTGTATTCCGCCTCACTTTATCTCATGCCTTGCGCTTTCATTTTTTAAGTTATCTACTAATTGAAAATATGAATTAAGGAGAATATACTGGCTGAGCGATGACCTCTCCTTGCTGGCAAGCCATCTATCTACAGTCACTTAATTCCAACATGTTTTCCTGCTTGCACAAAGGACAGGCCAAGTTAAATTGTAGCCAGAAGATCAGGAAACAAGTGAGACTAGCTATTCCACAGAATGCGAATTGAAACCAGTTAGATCTTGAGTGCTGTCAAACTTCAAACTGCATATGGAATTGGCCATGTCTGGATTTGCAATTTTCACATCTGCTACTTCAGCACTTAAAATTGTCAAATATTTCACATGCGGACGATTTGAGTTCATCACTTGATTCCAAATGCGACATACTGTCGCAAGTTTTTTAAAGTATTTGTCAGATGGAAAGATAGCGATGGTGAATTGGACTTCAATGTCCCCCTCAATCATGAAAATCATCGTGCAGAGGGTAGTTTCTCTGCTGAGAATTTTCATTTAGCACATTCTAATGTTGGAAAGTAGTCGATCATAAAGCTGTTGTCATTATCTTTTTCCTCAAAAAACTGACATCTGTACTGATTTTGTTTTTAAAAGTTTTTATTAGTAATAGGATGATCTTTCTTGACTGTGCGAATTAAGAAGGCAACATTAGCACATTCTAATGTTGGAAAGTAGTCGATCATAAAGCTGTTGTCATTATCCTCCAAGTTGCCTAGTGAGGTTTCTTTGCCTTCGTTTTCTGAATTAGGACAAAGAATCATCTTTCAAAAATTCGTTTAGTTAAAAATAATTTTTTTCTCTGATTTTGTATGGCAGATAAGGCGTTTAAAGGAACATGTGTTGACACAGCTACCACCCAAGCGGCGTCAAGTCATAAGGTTAATGCTGAAAAGGCCAGACATTCTCTCGGCTGTGGTCGCATGTAGGACCAGTGACAGTGCTCGAATGAATAGTGATGCATGTTTTGAATCAGAATGGAACTATGCCACTGTCAATGATGATGGTGGTGATGACAATGATAATAGCATTGATAATGATGATGACGAGGATGATGATGACAATGATAATGGAGACAAGCTCAATGAATGCAGTGGTGTGAACTTTTACATTCTCTTATACATTACAATGCTTATTGGTTTTCAATTATTTTAGTGAATGCTCTGAAAATGAGTTATCTTGTTAAGCATTATCATCTCAGATTAAAATTGAAATATTCTTTTCATAAGCATTATCAAACATTGATGCTAGAAACTCCGCAAAAATGTGAGTTTAATCCAGAAAGTTGATCTAAAATCTGCATTCCTTGTTTAACCTTTTTCTCGTGACTATGGCAACATGCGGGTACTATAATATGTGGCAGAAAACTCGGCTTGATTCACTCATTGAAGTAATGTATCTTCTTGACAAAAAAATCTGTTGGCCATTAGTGATATCGGCTTCTCCTCTCCCGACCTCTAACAAAAGCTATCGAAAACAAAGGAGAGGAAAACAGCAAGGAGGGGAACTTGGCCAAACAAAAAACTGGGCATAGCCCCCATATCTGTTTATCCACAGGGAAAACCTCAAAAGAATTACATGACAAAAATAGCCCATTATAAGGGGTACTTAGGATAAAACATAATAACTAGTTATAGAGAGACGAACATTCCTAAATGCCCTCGTCTTCTTTGCTAGGTGAATTCCAAGGTGACATTCAAGAAATGTTCTCAGAAAGAATTGAGGCAAAAAGAATTGTAATCTACATGCTTTGTAGATTACTTTGAATGCAGAACTTACCAAGTGGGTCAGCTGACCTTTATGTTTAAGCTTGTGCAATAAAATCCTGTTTCATTGGAAGAGTTCCATTATTTTTTATGTTGAATACCTCATCTGGTAGTCGAAGCATGGCTAGAGCTGAAACAACCTGGCTGCTGGGTTCTAATGCAACCCTATCAGCAAGCCACTGTCAATAATATCCCCATGCATCTGACTGTTCTTTTCATCTGATCTGTTGCTCGTGTTACTGTCTTGGATTATTTGTTTAGACAACTTTTTATTCCTGTATTCACCTTTGTATGACACTTTTTGTACTCCCTTTAAAGCAATGCTATGGATTATTGTCCAGGGGTCAAAGTCATACAAGGTATTTCTTCGTGGTGATAACCTTGTCCTTGACTCGCTCCAATGCCGGCCAGTTCCCAAACACAAGATGCGTTAGTGGGATGTTTCATTATGAAACGTCAGAGACATCGTATGACTGGTAGAGAACTCAGTAAAGGAATCTTGAACAAATTTTCTCCAACATCTTTGAACCTCGAATCCCTTACCCCATTTTCACAACTTCTCTGATCCACCATTCTTATAGAATCGACTCAATAAGTCTGTGCTGTAGCCATTCCACATTCTTTTGACATATACAAGGGTGTGCACTCTCGTCCGTAAGATCTGCATTGCTTTACCTTCGCTAGGTCAATTTGCACAATATGCCACAAATCGTGGTCACTTGCCGTAATTAATGTCTGCTTGATCGTGCAATTAACGTTGTGCCTGATGCATTCTATGGAGTCTGCTGGTGCCTGATGCAGACATTAATCCGTGCAAATCCTGGGGCCCGGTAATGGCCTGCTGCATGTCGGTGCAGTCAGGCTGCTGTTTCACATTGATGCGCTTCCCCTGCACATGTCACTTGTGCACAAGCACCCTCGAACCTCTTTATTGATATGGCCTGAGTTACGCAGTCCCCAGGCCTACATGTTGCAATGCATACTGTGGCATGTGCTATCACGCAATGTCCTGTGCCACAGTGCAAACTGTTGCATATGCTGTGCTGTGCCTTGCCATGTTCCTCGGCCTAAGGCCCGCTCTCTTGCCCTAACTATATCTTTTTTCTCTAGCCCAATGTATAAGTATATTGGATCTAACTTGGAGACAGCGTGTGACTAGGACTGCACTCCACCATGCACGTCTCGGACCCAGAGTTTCTGTGGTTCTCTTCTTTTTCCTCTTCCTCTCAATTCAATCTATCGAATTTTATTTAGCACATCACAATGGTCTGCGGTTCAAGATGTTCTACTAGAATTGATGTCCTTTTTGCATGAATTTTTTTGAGATGTTCTATTTGAGTATTTAAAGTTAGCTGTCGAAATCCACTGTTCAATGCTAAAATTTATTCATCTATCTTATTCTGTTTTTTCTCTTCGTAACATATAAATATTCTGCTAAATAAGAGTGTTTATTCTCATATGGTACCGAGGGAATGTAGTTCTATGTTTTTTACGCTAATGGATGATCTGTATTTTCTAGGATTCACTTCAGGATTTGATTTTTCAGACATTGCATGTCTATGCTTAATGAGTTGTTAGATTTATCTTTAAATTAGTTACCTCGTTTTTATTTCAGATCAGGAGTTCTTTAAGAAGAATCCCGCGATTCTATCATATCAAGAGATTGGCGTAGCAAAGCTCTCAGGTTTTTGTGAATGGTTTTCGAGTCATTTCATGCTTGAGAGTGGTGAGGCTGCAAGTTGCTTGGACACAGATCTTGCTTCTCAGAAGATTGTAATTTTCGCACATCATATAAAGGTTCTTGATGGAATACAGGTTGGCTAATTTTCTTGTGCGCTTTTCTTTTTTTAAAAAAATTTCTTTTGATATACATTTATGGTATGATAGGAGTAAGTATACATATTCACTAGTTTTCGATTCTGAAAATGGGCATGGCTTTGTACTAAACAAGTAGAGTGTGTGCTTAACGGCAAATATGAACTAAAAGTGTCCTGTCCTATGCTTTTCTGTTTTCTTCTAATTTTTTTTTCTTTAACCAGATTGTGTCCAACTTTCAGGATTTTATCTGTGAGAAAGGGATCCAGTTTGTTCGTATTGATGGAGCAACCATTCCTAGAGACAGGAAGATTGCCGTTGAAACCTTTCGTTTGACAAAGGAGGTCATTTGTTGGCCTTATTATTGTCACCTTATTGTAAACTGCTTGGGCATCCTTTTTCTTTCGTTGAAGTAAAAATGCTCTGATGAGCAGAAGATTTGAAGGGCTTTTCTCCATATACTGTTCATACATATTGTTAAGATGGACACATGCGGTTGCAAATGGAAAGTAAAGGTTTTTAATTTATGTTTCAGGTAATAATTATGTTACTATGCTGTCTTTCATTCAGGTCACGGTAGCAATAATTGGTATTACTGCTGGAGGTGTTGGACTAGACTTCTCAGCTGCACAAAATATTGTGTTCTTGGAACTGCCTAGGTCTGCATCCGAAATGCTTCAAGTAAGCGTGTTTTCTCTGGTAGCTTGCCATTTGGTGTATGCAAAAAATGGAAGTTGCATTGATTTGCATGTATAAACTCCTTGTATACAATTTAGCATCCCTGGAAGGCTTTACTCTCAAAGGTAGAAAACAGATTAGTCAAATTGAGGTTTGAGCAATCAAGTCTGCACATTTTGGCCTCTCCTTCAGCATGGCCAACTGATGCGACCTGATTGCTGATATGAATCCTTAAACTAATTTTTATGAGAATGTAAATACTTTTTTACCAGAAAATATTTTCTATTGCTAAATATGGCAGTTTCTTGGAAAGGGAAATACTTTTTACCTCTTTTTGTCACCATCCAGTCTGTAATGCAGGACACAGACATCTATGCCTAGGTTATAAGGTAGATGTTAGGCTGGAGTTCCTTAATCTATTCTTTCCAATAGAAAGTGACCAAAGGCTTAACCCAAAAGCGACGTGAGTATGGTGCAATCCAAGGGTGACACCAGAGATCCATTGCTATGCACAGGAAAACTATATTAATGTCTTTTTACGCCGTGGAGCATTCACTTTCTTGCTGATGGATGACATAGGAACAAAAAATTGATATGTATTCAGTTTTTTCTACTGAAGTCCTTTTTTGCGTTTTCTCATTTGTGACTAAGCCTTTCATTGTCTTTCTTTTTTTCTAAGGCTGAAGATAGAGCTCATAGGCGTGGACAAAAAAATGCAGTTAACATATACATTTTTTGTGCAAAGGTTGTTTCCTTATCTTGATGAAGGTCTCTCGGAGTTCATTTATGGTTTGAAAAGTTCCACGATTTCACATCATTTTAAATTTTCAGGATACCTTAGATGAATCACATTGGCTGCATCTGAATAAGAGCTTGTACCGTGTTTCTTCAATGATGAATGGTAAATCTGATGCGATAAAAGAGATAGAGGTGATCGATCGATCTTCTTGTGCTTGCTAACTTGTTACTGCCGCACAGTTTGCTGTTAAGTTGGGAAAGCTGGTGCTATTTCATGTGGAACAGCAATTATGCTTGTGTGGGAAGCTAGATCTTCATGCCTTTTCCTTTATCATTGGTTTCAATTTGTGCTTCTCGTTATCAATGACATATTCTTTGCTTTTATTGCTTAGGCCTCTCTGTGAACTTCCATCTTTCTAATGGTCCTTATAATCTCATTGCAACATTTCCCGGCCAGCATTACAAAATTCTTTTTATTATCTTGTTTATGTGGTCTTGTTTAATTACATCATTTCCCAAGAATGTTTAGCTTTTAAATTTTATCTTTGGTTTGATAAACTAGTCCTTAGAACTGGAGGTTTGCAAGTCTGTTTTTTTATGTTATCTAAAGGCTCCAGATTACGCCAACTGAGCTCCTGACATGCGTTCTCGATCCAAAAAACATTGGTCATCTGTCCAGTGAACAAGAAAATGTTACCCTGCTTCAAGCCACAAAATCGTGGGCCTGCATGATTTGTGATGCAAGATTTCTGAAGGAGCTAATCGCATGCGTTGTGAATTAAATGGCTGTTCTTATGTGCTTTATGGAGGGTCTCAAATTTGGATGTCTTTTAGGACGCTGGAATATTTTTGGCAATTCCTCTTTTGAAAAGGGTTTATATTGTTTTCAGATTTTGGTCTTGTGACGATTATTTTTTGCGTTGAAGATGCAGTTTTTTCTCGTCATTTTAGTGGTTCATTCCATCCTTTTGTCATGGAAAATGGATTTCTGTAATCATTTGGTTTCACAGGTCAACAGTGTTCTTCATCTTCGCTATCAAGGAGAGAATCCCTACTATGTATATCCAGAAAGCTCTTCCGAGGTCATTGAAGAAAGTGGAGCATCAGGTCTATACCTTTTGAAGCACATGAATATTAGTAATCGATGCTTCCTCCACAAGATACATCGTTTTGCTCTGATTTAATCTGTGGTTGATGACGTCTTCCATTCGTAGTTGACTGGAGAATTCAGGACGGTGGCAAAGACAAAGCCAAAGTGAAACGCATATGCGGTCAGTCAACTGAAACTAATACGAGTTCTGTTCCAACGGATATGTGCAAGTTTGCGGTGCTTGTCTAGCCTTCCTACATTTGGTCTTTATTCCCAATCTGGTGGTTTTTATTGTGGCTCCGTGTGGCATGCACTAAGGTCCTGGGTTTTCCATCACTTTTTGAAACAGGCTGAAACAATCGATGGCCAAGATGGAGGGTGTTCTAGCTCATCTGTCTGTGTAGAGTCTAATGCTTTGAACTCTACAGGAAACAGTTCTGGTTCTTATTGGACGACCAAGTTAAATGACGAAAATGGAAAATATGGTTCATCAGGTTTGTGTCATATCTCTATTTTAAATTTGATCTGGTTTCTCTGCAAACATATTCATAAATGAAAAAGTGGTGAGTGACGAAGATGTGTTATGATGATAAAGGAGCTGACGCCATTGACGCTGGGCAGAGTAAAGCTGAAACGAGTTATAAATCTCCAGAAGATTCCCTGCGGTTTGAGGTAGCTGTTTCGTGTCTATTTCTTTGTTTATACATCTGACTGTCATGTTTGATGACTCTGGTTACTCAGTTTGAAGAGAAATGTCCAGCAACTCGTTTCTCATCATACCTGGTGGTAGCTCATAGTATCTTACAGTAATTTTCGTGCTATTTTTTCTCATCGAAAAGAAAATGCCACTATTTATTGCCTAGAGGATAAATGCCACTATTTATAGTTACAATTTTAGGACCGGTGGCATCATACGCGATCATGCAAAGAGAAGGGGGGGTGCACTAGATAAGGGTTGGCGAGGAGATGCGCACTGGAGGAAGAAAAATGAGGGGTGTTACAAGAAGAAAGGAAAGAAAAGGGGCAGTGGCAGGGGAAGACCAAAAGAGTGGTGGAGGATGCCTCTAGAGACGAGGTAAGTGGACGTGTGTTTGGGGATCTCACTATGTTGGGGGAGCATATGGTGAGAGGTTGATATTTGCAAAGAGAGAAAGGGGATTGTTGGGAAGGAAATTCTGGCGAATAGGCGGAGGGGGATGTGTTGTGTGAGATATAGCTAGCAACATCAGGGGACGTGTGGTGGGAGGGTGTCACTTGTGAAGGGGGAAAAGGGTTGCATAGTGGAAGTGGGTAACCAAGAAATAGGGGAATGAGTGTGGTGGAAGATTACCATTGGGGAATGTGGAGGGAAGATGGGTCCTATGGTCGGAGGATGACACTGGCATGGTGTAAGGAATGCGCTGTAGTTGGACAAGGAGAGAGAAAATGGCAGTGGGAGTCAGAGCTGGAGACCATCAAGGCTTGAATGCAACCCATTCCTTGATAGTTGCCGAGCTGTGCCTCTTTTTCTATCTAGGTTGGATTTTGGGGGCCAATTCTTGCAAGAATCTTGGTTGATCATTGTGCTTATCCGGTCCGTGAACAGTTAATTTTAGTGTATATAACAAAATATACTTAAAAAAAACCTTTTATACGCCCATTTCGTGTTTTCTTGTCTGTTTGAATAAGGCTCATCTCTAACGGCCAGTCCAAGCTGATTTGGTTCGTAGTGCCAGAGTTCTTTCTAGAATGATCTCTTTATGCTTTTATGCTTTATGTTATGGATAGATACTCATGTACACAAGAAAATATCATAAATATCCATTTTCTAACAGAATGTTCTCTTCCTTTTATTGGATCCCAATTCACACAAATTTTAAGTTGTCACGTAGTTCCATTGGTTCCTTCTTAATCGCAGGCAGTTCGGTTCGTAGCATGGGTGGCTTCATTTAATTTTTTTGGTATTTGATTAACTAGGATGCTGTTATTTTCATCTGTCAGTGGTCTTGCTTTCATTCTTTACTGCTCAACATTATTTACATTTACTAGTGGCGAAGGTAGAGGATGATCAATGAATTACTTATTTGGGAGAATCATGGTGTCGATTGATCAATTGGCATGCATTACTATTGATATTTTTCCCTTGCAGGAACGTATGCGTTATTACATAGGGATACAGTATCAGATCAAAAAGAGGCGGGGTTGGATTAATCAAATAATAACAGCTTTGAGAAGACCCTTCTAACTAAATGATTATTGAAAAATACTTCCGAATATTAGAATGAGTGGAAATTTTTTCCTTCAAATGGCTCTCTTTTGACGTCTATATAGGAAAAAAACATGCATATTACGGAACTTCAATTGATTTCAGAAGAAAAAATCTGTTGGCTAATGGTTTAATCCAAAACTTTTGGAGGATAGATTGTGTACCACCGAGATACCTGGAAATTTAAGCGGTTTTAGCATCCAATTTGATTACAAAGATGGAGGTTTTAACTTTCAGTCCGGAAAGAACATTGTCTGAGGTCAGACTGAAGAATATGGGCACTTTCAATAAACGGTTCCACAGGTCTATGTAGAATAAGAGCAAGAGGACAAAAGTTAGCTAAAGATGCAACGCAAAAAGAACTCTGGTATCTCTGGCGTCCAGTCTCCTGTTACGATAGATGATGATTCGAAGTGTGGTGCATGAACGGTTCTGACAGTGTACTCATGCTACTGTCTACCAGATACAATCAGTCAGTGCCAAAATATCGTGATATATACCCGCTTACTTATGAAAAGGATCTGTAGAATGTGCTTCTACCATAGTTTTAGAGATATTGCAGAGGGAGAGAATATGGATCCAGAATTCGGATATTTAGAAAATATCAATGGAGCAGAGATTACCATTTCGGTGAGGGTTTAAGGATAGGAAGAATATTGTGTTTACACCCTTCTAAATTTTACTGTGCAGCTCGTTAGATGGGATAGAGAAGCTTAATGAGGCATTTTTTTATATATTTTTCAGTTTTATTCATAGCTAAATATTAAACCTTTTCATTTCTGTTTTATGAAAATGGAAAAAAGTTCCCCTTAAAACACGAAAAAGGAATATTTATTTTATGGCTTCTGTAGGTAAGGGATATGCTCTTAAAATCGCACACCAAAACACTGACAGGCGTCTTATGAAGACATCATTTACTGAGAATGATTAGAATAAGGGGTGACTTATAATTATCTTTTTCTTGTTATGGTTTCTTTACTAATGGACAGGATTATTTTTCATGGCATGTATATAGAAAAGATTACTGATGAAGCATATCTCCACGGTTTCACTCTCAGGAATGGAATGCATTTTGTGCCTATACCCATTTGTGATATGTATCCTAACGATGACCTCAGACTCTGCTCTTTTTGTCTTTATGCTTTATTTGATCCTTGTAATTTTTTGCCTTTAGAACATGGTGAAATAAGTAGACAAGCTGATCTTTTTCATATTCTTCTTCTTGTACAGGTCAGTAGATACACTGGTCGTATCCACTTGTATGTCTGTGTCAACGGGGTGGACTTGAGACCAAAGCCACTGTATGAAAATTTTCGTCCGGAGGAACTGGACTCGGAATTTTCACTTCTTGATAATAAGGATGGAGAAGGTCATCTTGTTAAAGGAAATCCTGCATACTGTGAGGTCTTGAAGACTTTCAGGAAGGAGTGGAATAGTCTAAGACCTGTTGACCAAAAGAATTTGCTGGGAAAGCCTCTACAGCTTCCTCTACTCCTAGAGCTGTGCTACTTGAAGGAAAGCATCAATCACGGGAGAGGGGTATGGATCTTTAGAAAATTTACTTGTTCTTTGAGATTTTCATTATATCGCATGGTATTTGCTGGGAGAGAGAGAGAGAGAGAAAGAGAGAGAGAAGCAGAAAGGAAAAATTGCTGTGTATACTTTTTTTCAAGTGATCAGTTGTAAATGTTGAAATTACTCATATATCTTTCTGCTAGGTACTGTGGTGCTGGGGTGAGCAAATATGCTGGCTTATACAATGGTTTCTTTTTGAGGGTCATAGACAATAGAACCTCTACTGTTCATTCCGTTTTGTTGACAATAAAATTATCAGGCTCTTCTCGTTCCTTTTTTAATATTAAAATATTTTTCTTGTTTGAACTATAACTGCGGCTGAGATATGCTAAAAGCGATATTTTCACTCAAACCATCCAGCGATTGCAGGAATGAGTTATTTTGTATGGAATCTTTTTCTTGGGAGTGCACAAAACATGCCATAGGATTAAACGCTGCATAAGTTTATTGGAAGGTTCTCATAGCCATTGTTTCTGTTGAGCATTTATATCGAACACAAAGTTAAAGCTTTATTCTTTTTATTAACTCTCAGACACGAGCGAAAATTGCGGGAAAACCTTAATTTTTATATTGTCAATGCAACGTTGAGTGGTATTTTTGATAATTAACCTGTAAATTATCAGGGATTGCTGAGAGGAGGAAGTAAAAGAAGATTAACCCCTTTCACTGAGATAAGTCATTGCTTACCAGAACATGGTGTTTGGAAAAAGATCATTCTCCAGAGGGGCCCTAAGAGGGAGAAAGTATACTTTCAAGCTTGGATGAACAATGTGCCTCTTTGTAAACTCTGTCAATCACCATGCAGGTTGGTTTTGTGATGCTGATCAGGGCAGTTGCCTGTTCTCTGCTGTATATTAATGATACATCTTTTTCAGTGGCAGGCTTGCAAAGCAGCCGGAGTTTTTTGAGGATTTGTTCTGCGACTTGAGTTGCTTTCAAGAATATCGTACAAGAACCAGTCAAAGATTTCTTCGTGAGGTTCTCTTTCATTCATGATTTTCCTTTTCTACTTCCTATACGTTACGCCAGAAGAAAGCATTAGCTGATTAGATTTCGTTTGATCCACTTACTCGCTTTTATTCTTGATTCCACGAGCCACACTCAATTAACAATCTCAAATTTCAGGCTCTTTTTCAAATAGAACACGGTATATGTACAGCTTGCAAGTTAGACTGCCACAGACTTGTGGAACGTATAAGACCACTATCCACCGAGAGACGACGTGAATACATTTCGCAGGTAGCCCCGCAGGTGGCTAACAAAAGAACACTGTGAGTCTCCCTTAATCATGCCATCCCCTGTCTACAAGAAAGTTAAACTTATTATTCCGTTTGATTATTCAACACTGTATCCCTATTTATTTTTTTCAGCGAAATGTGACTATTTTTATAAATTTGGTTGATTCTTGGACTAAAATTATTTGATCGTCATTGTTTTAATGCTTTTATTGGTTCCAGACCAATCTGTTCAGTTTGCACCCTTGTTTCGTTTCTTGTGAATAAATTTACAGAAGCAGAACGAACATAGCTTTACTGCAAAATGGTCCTGATTTTTTCACGTGAATTCTGTGGCACGTAGCTTATGTCAATTGCGTTATGGTTCTGATACATTTCTCATCGAATGCAATTCGATCATTTTTTTACTGATCAACACCGTTGTCTGTCTCTAATCTGCCACCGTTGCATAGCAGTTCTCATAAATTGTCTTTTGTGATCTATTTTGGTTTATATACTTGACTATTCCAGTATCCTGAGTCACACCCCGTCTCCCCAAACGAACCTACACTCGAGGACACTGGGGCAGTACCGCAAAATTGGGGGTTGGAAGGCATCATTGCCATGGGAACCGTCACCTTTCTCCATTTCAGGTTTCATCTGTACAGCTTAGTTGAGTGGATATGGCGAAATGCATGCTCTCCACAATGGTCGCTTTCCTTGTACTGATCTAGTTTAGAGACTTACAAGATAGATGATGACTCAAATGCTTGCTACTTTCTTTTTGCAGCTTTCTGAATAATTTTCTGTCTCTTGATTCCTGTAATGCATAAAAAAATCGTTTCTTAATAATAATGAAAAGTCACTTCCAAGGAAAAGCTTCCCGGTCGTGGTGAAGTACAAGTCAACTCTGTTTGTATGTAAATTGTTAAGAGTATGATGTTTGTTCAACATATTTCAGGCTCGAGAAACTAGCCAATGAGCCGACCGAGGGCAATGCTTGGCATGCAGACCATATAGTTCCTGTATACAAAGGCGGAGGTCCGAAATTCGTTCACAGTTTGGATATATAATTAATCGATGAAAGTTTCATTGATTTAACTCTATATTGGTCCGTATTTTCGGTCACTTAAGCATGAAACTTCCGCAGGAGAATGCAGACTCGAGAACATGAGGACGCTATGTGTAGCATGCCATTCAGAGGTTACAGCTGCTCAACAGGTGGAGCGACGTTTGATGCAGACAAGAGCGAAGGAACGACTTCGAATGGTCATGAATGAGCTCCAAGGGAACAGAATTGCCGACCTCAAAGATGTAAGTGTGGACCCTTCGATAAATTTTCACGACTATGGTCCGGAAAAGCAGTTTTATAGCTACATAGGAAAGCCTTCATATTTATCTTGCAGAATGTCGGTAGGAATCCCCACATTTAAACTGGAAACTTTTTTACTATAAAATGCAATTCACACTGGCAAACTTAAACTAAAAGCCAAATGGTTGGCCCTTAACATTGGCTTCACTTTCACTTATTTATTAGTTTTCCGGTTTCTCATGGCTTTTCTTTTTGGCTTTTTTTTTTCGACCAAGAGGAAATATCGGTTCACCAAACTCCAAGATTTGACCTGGGAATTTTTCAGCTCTATACTTGTGTCCATTCTTTTCTGTTTTTAACTATATTCTAGGTGACCTTCTATATCGTAGAGTGGCCTAAGCATTAATCCCCCATGTCTTCCTGATTTGCCTGCAATCTTTCAGGTTGAGCAGTCAGACGAGGGAAAGGGAGACGAGGAAGAAGAGCTCTTTGTAAAGGTCCCTGGCAGTGCCTACTTCGTTCAAGATGACAGCCAAGTACCATAATAAGTTCGAGAGTGATGTGCTATCTCACTTGCTTCTCCGAAACGTTTAGGTGCGTTAGTTAGTATATCTTGCAATAGACCTGTAAATAATACATTCATATTTTAGTGGATGCAAATCTCTCGCTACCTCGCGTACGAAAATACCCTATGAAATGCAAAGTTCACAAAAATTTCAATCATGCTATTTCGCTGATACATTCAAGCTGATTTGCATATGATTTGAGATGTAGCCATCTGCGTATGATCGCGCCATTATCAGACGACAGCCTGTTGTGTTACATAAGATGCACCAGCCATATTACAAAAGGAAAAAAAAAAAGTGCAAAAATTCAGTAACATTCTCAGCTCGGACCGCTACTTTCCCTCGACATGTACAGGCTCAATAGATGGAGATTAACCTTTCTTGTTCAGGTTTAGTATCGCTCGACGCAAGAAAAAACGGTGCCAAATCCCCCTCCCCTGCACAGGAGAGCTGGATCACAGGTATTTCTACCGTGCTGTCGCAGGAACTTATGCTCATCATACCGTGAGAAGTCAACGGATTTAACCAATCATGTGAAACTGCTTAAATCACACTTCATAGAAAACCAAGCCTTTTCATCTCCAAAGAGATCTGCGAGGTTTCCGCCTGCTGCTTCCTTAATTGTGGACTGGATCGCTCCCTGGCGATTTCCTGATGGTATCAGAAGCAACAGGCTGAAGCCCCGGATGGGTGGGACATATATCAATTTGGGTATATCTCTGCCGCCCCAGTAGCGTCTGTTCAAGCTGGTTCTTTCGGAATCCCAGCTAGAAAGAACTCCTCTGCCTTGTCTATTAAGATGCTGGGAAGTCTACTGTGCAGCATGAAAGAGGAAGCCACGCCCGAAGCGGGCAGGTTGTGCTTGAGGGCCCAATCATCGCATGTTCTCAGTCTACCATCTCTGTGGTTCCTAACCCTACTGATTCTCGCATTGCTAGCAGAGACAGCTCTTGCGGGCGCAGCCTGAGCGCCCCTCCCGTTGCTGCGCGAGGGCAGGTCTCCTGGAGGCCTTCTGTACTCAGCTGCGTGGTTCCCGCGCCCGGGAGCGTCAGCCATTTGAGAGTCCAGCAGCAGTGGAGCGGGTCTGGAGCGTTGTAGCTCCTGTCTGCAAGACCTGAGCAGTGTGAGCAGCATCTCCATGCTTAGTTCCTGCTGCACCACATCTCTGTTCTGCTCGCATCCGTAGCAAGCGGCCACGAGCGTGCCGGCCAATATGGGAGTCAACTCTGGGTCACTGAAGAACACGAATGGCAAATCGCAGACCTGTTCTTGACCAGAAGGCAGATTAGATTTCACAAGCAATTGCAGCCGTCAAAGAGGTGAAAATGTAGGACGGGGTGGTCGGCTCACTTTATGTAGGATGGTTGGATTCTTGCCCCAGCGAAGAACTTCTTGATTTCCTGGATGGAACAGAGCGAAGTAGCCAAGAAGAAGGAGAGATTCCAGAAGCAGCAAGCCCACCTGTTAAAGAAAAAAATAGACATGAAGTCAGAGTTTCCTTTTGGAGTACGTATCTTCAACCTCTGTAGCTTCGATTCACTTGTTGACAAAAGTTGGAAACCAGAAAAAAAAGGTCAGCGGCCAAAATCATGGCTATTTGAGGGAAAATGCTTCTCTGATTTTTCAATAATCCGAGGATAGATTGTCGCAACGAAAAAAGGGAAATCACTCTCACACTAATATCTGTTCTCGAGGTAACATTCCACGGATCATTTATTGCTATCAATTAACTTCTACACTGCGATTATGATCATCAACTGGATTCAAATTGGAAATCTTTGAATGATATTGCACGCATGGATTTTTTGCAAAAAAAAAAAAAGATTTTCCTCTGGCTAATCCCCATTAGAACTGGGCACAACAGAGCCGTGGTCACCTAAATCCCATTCTTTCGAATTAATCATAGCCACTGACCCGGATAAATCATATCAAATTCTATTTACTCATAATTAAACAGCGTTTTAAGTTTAATGAAGGAATATAGGATTGCTGAAATTAATGCAAATTCAATCTACGCAGCATGAGTTTCATGGCTAAAATTTGACAGTGCAGATGTACGAGATCATCACTGCTTTACGGAATCTAGAGTAGGCGGCTTCACTATCTTATTGTACCCTGGAGTTGTTGTGATCATAAGAACGAAGTATAAAATCAACAGATTCCCAGTGGCAGGTCACCTGATCATTAGCTCCTTTCCATTTGCTATTGCAATGAGAGAGAAGAAAACTCATCAAGTGGAAGAACTCCATCTGTAGATCAGGCCTAGCCTGCGCATATTAACAAGGTAATGAATGACTGGGTAAAAAAATCCTATCACGTAATGATCTGAGACAGCTGGTGCCAGAAAAAACTTCAAAATTAAATGAGACAATTAAGAATTTCCCCTCCCCGCAAAGCTTAAAAAGAAATACATCAATACGAATAACTGAGGCTTACCAGCATATTCTGCAGAAGAGAAATATCGAGGAGAGCAATATTGTTCAAAACCTTCAAGACACCGGTTGCCACTTCCTCGAAATTACACGGAAGAGTATATGCAGTCTGCAAAAATATACCGTATCAAACAATTAAAAAGCAAGCAACAGTGCCGCCACCGGTAGACTGAAGAAAAAAGCATGCAGAATTACAAGATAAATAATAGAACGCATCGTCAGAAGCATCATAACTGCAGCAAATCTAGCTTTTCGACGGGCAAAAGATTGATGTACTATCCCTAGATGTTTAGTCTTTATTTAAGTTAACAATCATGCATTTAAAACAGAACTTCAAATGAATTTGGAATCAAAAGATCCACATATTTTATCCAGATTAAAAGAGTTCGCACTAGATCATTGAGAAAATATGCACACACAAAAAGAAAGATATGAGACAATTGTCAATTGATCTTACTGGTCAACAGGACGATTGGAATTTCATCATTTGCGTTTATAACTAAATGATAAGCAAGTGCAATAGACATGGAACTGACCATACACATGACAAATGATCCGCAGTTTGAAGACCATTTATTTATCCTCTGTTGTCATGGAATCATCAACCCTCTATGAAGTGATTAAAACAAACCTTCTACGAGGTAGCCTTTTCAACAGGTGGTCACCAACATTTCGGAATCCAAAGCATTCCCTTTATTGGGCAAACCATATACATGAGAAGGACATAAACCAGTAAATCTACATGGTCTTATTCTTGTTTTATTACAACGTATCAGAACGACCCATTGCAGTCAAAAGCCATGGAGATTATTTCGTTGAAATCTAAGCTTCACATCAAGCCCTGCTCCAAGTGCCATCCTGGTGTTTCTAGATGGAGCAGAGAACTTGGAGTTCACTGGTCTAAGAAAGTCTGGATTCATCATCTTTGGCTCCAAAAATGTACGCAGCCTGCCTTCATGAACGAGTATCTTAGACATGGACGGAGACAAGAGTGGGTCTCTAGCATAGGATAGTGGGCCTAGAAAAATATGATTGATAGTTTCAGAATGTTCAAATAGGGAATAAATGATAGGCAAGGCGTCGAGGGGCAGACTTACTAACATTTTCCTCTGGACAGCTCAAGTTCTCAAATATTTGTGTGAACATGACTTTTGGGATCTTGTGGTTCTTTCATACTGACCGGTCAACCATCTTTGACCGATACAGGCATCAAGACATTTGATTTTTGCTCAGGTTACAACCGTTGTTAGTCTACATAATAGGCTACATGTCACCAACTACTATAAGAAGATTGATTACTTATGGGGAATGTCTTCACGTCCCAAAAACTCATTCATAAACAATATGATTTAAGACAACAAAAATTAAACCAGCATCAGATAGCTCGCGGTTGAGGAAAACAGACATCTGAGTTCTCTATTGTGAATTAATGCAATCCACTAAATATGCATCACAAGTACTGAGAAAATGAATTGTGGCACACATGGAGGAAATGAAGGGCAATTTATTGTTAGCCTGAAAGTACATACCTGTTCAGATGACAATCTATTGTTTGCCTGCAGGAGCACAGCTGTTAAAAGAGAAGGAAGACTGACAAGACCTGTTTCAGAGATGGCAGAAATAAGGAATGTTTCAGGTTGCTTCAGCACCACCTCCTTCCTGCACTCATCAGTAACTGATATCATAGGTTCACATCTTTTACATCTTTCATCTCTGACATCTGTAGTGTGGTTCTCAATTTTCGACGGCACAACGCTTTCAGAATGTTCCTCTGAGATAACACATGCACTTTTGTCTGAATTCAATTTAGAACCCATAGAAGAAGTAGCTTCGATGCCTTCCATATCAAGTGAGACATCAGAGACCTGATTCTGACGATTCACATCAAGCATGTGAATGTCTGAGACATTTAACAGGGATATAATGTCCTGTGAAGGCTGCCCCCCCCTGTTTGTCCCGCCAGAGTGATCAACAGCAGCAGAAACAGGTTCTGAAACAGTTGCTGAATTAAAATTCTGAGAGTTTTCACCTACAGAAGCAACGTCCCCAGTACATAAGCTGTTTGAATCTTTTCCAATAAAATCTCCTTTTCTACTAGTTTCTGAGAATGTATTGAATAGGTAAGATTCCCAATCAATTGAAGAGACCATTCCAGATCTAGAGGTCAAGACTGCCAATAGGTTCAGGCTCAAAAGAATGGAGGAAGGAAATGGAGATCCCTCTATCTGTGGTCTATCGTAAAGGGCAAAAAGGTCACGAAGGCGATGAATGATTTGATAAGAAACAACCAATTCCACCAAACCATTATACATTTGAAGTTGCCGCTCATCAGAGTGAATGTGACCCAATATAGTTGTAACAGTACACAAGAAACCGTCAAGTACTTCAGCAATTGATTCCAAATTCTCAACATATGTTTTGTTTGAGGGGATGGTGGAGGTTCCAGAAAGATTCGAAGAGGCTGCTATCTTGATGTAATTCTCAAGAGAAGCAGATAACATTGGAATAATAGGAGGCAATAGATTCTGAGAAAGAAAATAACTCCGATTTGTAGGCAATGACAACACCACTTGCAGGAGTCGTAAAAGATATCTTGTAACCTGGCATGCTTCAGGCCTCGAAGTGTGAGAGGCAGGCAGCGCAGAAGCTATGAAATCAATTAAACCTCCTTTCCGGGATGCATGCAATTCGGGTTCCTTCCCCTCTAAGTACTGTGGATAGGAAAAAAAACACAGATAAACAATAATGTCCAGAAAAAAAAACTCAGCACAATGCCGATAAAATGGCCATATCAGCACAAATTTTTTTATTTCATTTTGAGGAAGACTTGATGATAAGATAGAACTTTTAGAAACGAAGAAAAAAATCATGGGATGCATAACGGAATCACTTTATTAGAAACGAAGAAAAAAAATGTTCAAGAGGACATACCTTTATCATGTCCACAACAATTAATCCAATGCTTGCAGCACCTTCTTTTCTTGCCTGGCGAAGCCTTTGAAGGTCCTGAAGCCACCTTCCAACTTTTGCCCTTGCTGCTCCCACCACAGATCTGTAGCCAATGCCAGCGAATTCGGCACCCAATGAAGGTTCACTAAACTCGTACTTGAGAGCCATTAGCCGCTGACGGATTTTCTTAATTCTGCGTTTCAACGATGTATGCAATGTGCCGTCTCCAAGTCCCACAGAAGAACCCCCAGTACTCAGATTGCATGTTGCTTGATATTCCTCAACACCGCTAACAGGTATAGGTCGCCCTTGCGCCTCCTTGGTAAAAGGACGCCGGAGTAAAGGCGAAGATAGGTCCCTAAAATCCATTGATGCCCTTTCACGTATTTGTTCTAAGTAGAACTTCCGACGTTGCTCACTTTCCTTGAGTCTCTCAGCCAACTTCTGGGCCAACATTTCGGCTTCCTCTTGCTGAGCTTTAGCTCTGACTTCTTTTCGCCGAAGTTGCTCTACAGCCCTTGCTTCACGTGCTGCACTAGACGCCTTGCGTTCCTCTTCTCTTCTTACCTTTGCCTCTTCTTTCCTCCGTTGTGTCTCAGCAATACGCTGCAGCTTTTCAGCTTCAAGGAGCTTTTTACGCTCTAAGACAGCTTCTTCCCTCGCACTGTCCTCCTTTTGTTTTGTTCTAATCACCTGTAATTTCTCAGCACGCCTCACTTCAGAGTCGTGAAGTTTCTGGCGCAGTATCAATTTTTTATTTTCTTCATTTAATGATGTAATGAATCTGACCTCATTGACCTTACTGCTTTCATCGCCTGCTCTTCTAGCAACTTGAGCTAAATATGCTTCATGGCGGGATTCGCTACGCTGATGGCGAGCATGCATCCTCTCACGCAACTTCAAACTCCGAACAGCTTGCCATTCGTTGACACGATTTAGTTTCTCCGAGGTCCGCTGTAGCCTTTGCACTCTCTCATTTTCAAGTTCATTTCTGATTCTCATTGCACGTGCATGTCTGTCTTCCGCTTCCCTTTTCATGTCCAAAGTGGTCTTTTTCTTCTTTTCAGGGGACATCAGCTTATGATGCAGAACACGTCCACGGTCCACACTTTTTCTGCCTACACCAGGTGAATGTGAGACACGTGATGAGGTTCGCATTGGGGACCTAAGTATATCTTCCCAGTTTCTTTTCTCCTTCCAAGCATCCATTGTTTTCCATGGAGCAATATTTTGCTTTTCCTTCTCCTTCTCACTGACAACGCTATGTTTTTTTAGCGTTTCTGGAGATTTTGTTTGCTTCTCTACCTTAATCTCATTCAGAGTTTTGTCATTATCAGGTGCCTGCTTCTCTGCTCCAGAAACATGCTCCAGTTTGTCATCTTTACCCATCCCGGACAAATTTCTGGAAACAACCTTCGTAAGGACCGGTGATGAATTTGAAACAGGAAGAGATAAGACCCCATTAATCATATTGCTCTGTACAACAGCTAAATCCCCAATCTGCTTCCTTTGCTTAGTACTCCGAACTCTTTTGCTTGGTTGTACATCATATCTCTCAGGAAAAGTTTTATGATTTGGCAGTATATCCTTTGTCCCAGCTAAATCGTTCTGAAGTTTGTCGGATTTGTGTTGAGAAGAGTCTGCACGACCCAAGATTTCCAAATCCTGAAGTATGTAGCTGTCAGCTCTTTCCTGTTGAATTTTCTTAAAAGCCTCTATAGACGAAGAGAGTATTTCTGCTCTGTTAGATGTAGTGGTCATTCTCCTAACCTGCAATCATAACAAATCACAATCAACTGAATTACTTATGGGTAGTATAGTGACTAATTAAAAGGAATAATGTGCGGTGAAGACTGATGAATTAAAACCCATTTATCAGTGGTTAAAAAAACAATTCAACCCAACCATTCCTCACTAAAAGAATTTTTTATCACTTTCTTACCGATTATTTTGAGGAGCTTAGGTTCGGGGGTAAGGGGGGTGGGTTGGGATGAGTGTGGACACAAACACGAGTTTCAACTGTCAAAAACGAGTGCATCAGACAGAAATTTTTTTAGAAATAACGCAGGTGGACATGGGAACAGTGCCTGTTTACATCATTGGACATACATCCCAGATATAGTATGAATAGGCATATTCATACTAACTCCATGCATCCATGCAGTTTCAACCTTCTTTTTTTTTACACAGAAGGATGACCAGGTAACTGCCAGCTTGCGCTTACACGTGATTATTCCAGGGAATCATAAGAATTATCAAAACATTAATAATCATTATTATCAACAGAAAAAAAACTGTCCGATATCTGTAGGTGTACCTCCCAAGACAGAGCATGTGGCCTGCGGTGGTCTGTCCTTGCATTCACAGTCATCCCATCTCTCGTCATCTGAGAAGGAAGTCTTTTACTGCTTTCAAAGCCTTCCACCCTGGACTTTAGTTCTCTAAAATCAGAGCCAGCTTCATCAAGAACCAAAATAGCCTCCTCAATTTGCTCCATATCACATTCCAACTCACAAAGAAGATAAAGTTCGTCAACTGCTCTGTTTAGATTTTCAAAAAGAAAACACCAGAGTCTTTGCCGGAATCTTTCTTTGCTCTCTTCCTGTCCAACTCCTCCAGGATCATCCACGACCTCTAAACCCTCCTTCAAAGAAACTTTTACCTCATTGATAACAGTTAAATCATTTTTCGGTTGGCAATCATGATCCGAACGTGGAATAAGGTCCTGGAGTGAAGAAGACGTGTGCGAAGTGTTGCTGACAATGGGTACCTTGGAAATATTTATTACTGCATTCTGGAGTTTATCATCAGGTCCCTGACGTTCAGGCATCATCTCCTCCTTAGGTGCCACAGAATGACAGGGTGCACCAGATGTTGTTGCCACGGCTGAATCATCTCCGCCTTCATACTGGGATGACTCCGTTAACTTGTCATGAGCTTTCCCAAAACTTGCAGCCACATCGTTTGAGAAAGAAACTTCTGCATTGGAACCAATCAAAGTTAAATCCTCAGGAGGAGTCTCATCGACCTCCCTGCAGTTTTCCTCTAGGGATTCTTCCGTGACAGATTTAGAAATCATTTCATCTGGGCATGGCTCTGCATCCTCGGATGTTGCTGCAGCCCTTTCCTTTTCCGAAGGGGAATGGGGAGCACCTGCTTTCAACGCATCAACATTTACAGCGGCCTCATCATCCAATAAAGCACCATGCCCACATCCGACCTTAGAGGTTCCATGCGAATATACAGTGCACTTGTTAAGAATCAAAGAAGCATCATCAAGATCACCCCATTTAATTTTGGAAACTTCAACAAAGCCTTCCTCTTTTTGAACCTCTGATGTAACTGTTGTCCCACCGCTTAATTCTGTACCCTTACTGGAAGAATAATCCTGACTGACGACCACGTTGGCTGAGCAGCCTTCTCCTTTATCAACTCCTGATGCAGCGGGGCAAGTGTTCCCATTTGATGCATTTGCATGGGCGATGCTACGTGGGCCCGTTCTCGGGTATTTGGGATGCCGTCCACGGCATGGATTTCCACCTCCTCGGGGATGTGGATTAGCAGAGTAAGTTTTGCTGGAAGATGCTCCAGAGGCAGAATGCACGGAGAACTTAGAGCTACTTCTATGCTTCTGAGACGAAGAAAAATTCTGAGAATGAGATAACTGTAGTATGATACATTACAACTGAATGACAAATTGCCACACATGAAATTCCAAAAAGGAGATGGATCAGCAAAAAGTATGAAGACGGATCTGACACGATAATAGAACTCCCCGGCACTATTATTTCCGATCAAGCGACAAGTAATATCACGCTGTGCCATTAGAGAAAAAGGAAAACTAGATGAAGAGGAACGGAGGTCTGGTGACACCCTGACGATGCAATGACAGCGACCAAGACCAGTAGCGAGTGCTACAACTTCATGGAGATGTTGATCCACAGGTTCGGTCGGTGGAATCACGACGAATACGGTACAAATGGGACGAAGACGCCGACAGTTGACGATGGTAGCACCAATGCCGCAGGCCTGATGGAAAAGGAACAACAACAAACAAAAGAGAAACGATGGGGTTTACCTTTTTGACTTCTAACCAGCCGGAGCCTGGATCACTCTCATCCATTCCATCATTCTCCATCAAACGAGATCATCAGCAGGCACAGACCACCACCAGAGCTAAAGATCCCCCCCTCCCCCTCCCACCTTGCACAGTTTTACTGCCTCGACATCGACATGGTCGTGAGATATTTCAAAGCGAAAACCCTAAACCACAGAGCCATTCCACCTAGGCCTCCACATGGAGCCCGATAGTCCCAGGTTCTCAACAGCCCCTCCGCGTTCCCCAGAAACGCCGACAGGAGATCCAAACTCCGAGCCCCCCGACAAAACGCGCCGCAGCTATTCCACAGGCCAGAGTGGGAGGACGTCCAGGGGACGGACCTTCGGCGGAAATGCACGACGCGGCCTTATTCTGTCCCGCTTTCAGTGGGACGGACGGCCCACTCCTCAGGAGGAGCTCCGCAGGTCTGCTCCAGTTCTTCCTCCCTGCTTTCCTCTTCCTCCTCCCGGTGATCCCCGTCCCGATTCAGCGAGATCGGCGGGGAATTCCACGGCCGGCCGATCCCACTCTGCTCGATTATCAGGGAAAAGAGAATCACTTCGATGGGTAATAATTTAACTGAATATATACATATTTTGCCTGTACCAAGAAGAACACTTCAAAAAACGGGCTCCGGCGGAAAAGCGAGAGGGGAGACCAAGACTCTGCCGGAGTGTGAAGTCAGCGCGCTTTTTGGGCCCATCTCTGAGGCCCATTTTTCCGAAGTGCTTGGCCCAACTCGAGCTTTACAAGTTGCAGAATTACTACAAAATTTACTCCGCACACACCGAGAGAGAGAGAGAGAGGGTCAGCGGCTCTCGGAGAGGGCCCGGCGATGATCATCGGGAGCGGGCTCGTCGGGAGAGGACGGAGGAGGGGTCCTGCGGAAGACCAAGCGCTCGAGGGGGAGCTGGCCGTTGGAGAAGCCGGTGAGCTCTGTGTCGACCAAGACGGTGTCCTCGTCCCTGAAGTCCCCCCGCAGGATCCCCTTGGCCAGCTCGTTCTCCACGTTCTGCTGGATCACCCGCTTCACGGGCCTCGCCCCGTAGTTCGGGTCGTACCCGAGCTTGGCCAGCAGCTGAACCGCCGCGTCTGTCACCACAATGCCAATCTTCCGGTCGATGACCCGCTTCTTCACCCTCTCCAGCTGCCACAGGCCGCTACGTCAGATGCTCCCGAAAATGCCAGGCCGACCGAAGAGATGAAGAGGGAAAGGGGGGGCTGGTTTTTACCTGGAGCCTGACGATGCTCTTGATCTGTTCCCGGTCGAGGGGGCGGAAGACGATGTACTCGTCGACGCGGTTCATGAACTCGGGGCGGAAGACGGAGCGGGCGGCGTCCATGACCCGCCGCTTGATGGTCTCGTAGGAGAGGTCTCCCCCCTCCCCGTCCCCGTCGTCGTCGCTCTCAGAGCCGGTGAGGATGTACTGGGAGCCGACGTTGGAGGTCATGATGATGACAGTGTTGGTGAAGCTCACGGTGCGGCCCTGCGAGTCGGTGACGCGGCCGTCGTCCAGGATCTGGAGGAACACGTTGAAGACGTCGGCGTGGGCCTTCTCGATCTCGTCGAAGAGGATGACGGCGTAGGGCCGCCGGCGGACCACCTCCGTGAGCTGCCCTCCCTCCTCGTAGCCCACGTAGCCGGGCGGCGCGCCGATGAGCCTGGAGACGGCGTGCTTCTCCATGTACTCGCTCATGTCGATCCGCACGAGCGCTTCCTCGGTGTTGAACATGTAGGAGGCCAGGGCCTTGGCGAGCTCGGTCTTGCCGACCCCCGTCGGGCCCATGAACATGAAGCTCGCGATGGGGCGGTGCGGGTCCGAGAGGCCGGCGCGGGAGCGCTGGATGGCCTCCGCGACGGACCGCACGGCGGGGTCCTGGCCCACCACGCGCCGGTGCAGCTCATCTTCCAGGTGGAGCAGCTTCTCTCGCTCCGACTGCTGCAGCTTCGACACGGGGATGCCCGTCCACTTGCTGACGATCTCCGCGATGTCGTTCCCGGTGACCTCCTCCCTCAGCATGGACTTGCCCGAGCTGAGATACTCGTTCAGCTCCTTCTCTGCGGTCTGCAGCTGCCGTTGGAGAGAGTTGAGGCTGCCGTATTTCAGCTCTGCGGCACGGTTGAGATCGTACTCGCGTTCGGCTTGCTGGATCTCGAGGTTCACCCTGTCGATCTGCGCCAGAAAAAGAGGCGAGCAAAGAAACATTCAGGCGGGACCATCATTTTATACTCTTGCCTCTGTGTAACGAATATATATATATATATATATATATGGAAGCATGATAGCGACAAGGGCTTCTTTCTACCTGAATTACCATGGAACACATGCAAGCCGCGAAATTGAAGGAATATTTTAACACCCTTTTCTTGGGGAAAAAAAATCCAAGCTTCTGAATTTTCTGAGAGGGGAAACTGGATGCGTTCCTTGGGATGGGCATCGTACCTCTTCCTTGATTGACTGAATGCGGGTCATCACAGACTTTTCATGCTCCCACTGTTCGGTAAGCTCCGCCTGCTTCTCCTTGAGGAGAGACAGCTCTGAATCGAGCCGGCTCAATCTATCTCTCGAAGCCTTGTCTGTATCGTTCGTGAGGGAGAGACGCTCCATCTCCAGTTTCAGCACAGAACGATCGATCTCGTCAAGTGCAGTCGGTTTTGACGTAATCTCCATCTTCAATTTCGCCGCTGCCTCGTCAACTAAGTCAATAGCTGTCCAAAAACACATTTTAAGATGTCGGGCTCCCAAGCGAGAATGGAAGAAGAAACCAGATCATTCAAAAAAAAAATCGGAATTGTCGAAGCTGGCAGGGCACTGCAATTGGAGGGGTCACCTTGGCGAGACCATGCTGAGGAAGGGGCCACATTTATGCGCAAATTGGTTTCATTATCTGAGGATCTCAGTTTTTAAAAAAATACGGGTAAACTTATATCCTTGTCTTTCAAAGTCACTCCAAGGATAACTTCTTTCTTTAAAAAGTTACAGTAGACCTATGCATCCAATATTGCACCAATCACTCTCATGGGTAATTCCTTCCTTTAATAAATAACAGCTGACCTAGGCCTCCGCCTGAATAATTCCCATCCTATCCAAAATCACCATTGGAGAAGTTTATAAGATGAAGCAAAAATCCTTGTAGCCAGCACCTGTGCTGGATGCAAACAGGTGCACCCATCGACACTCAATTTCTTTTTAATATCGGTGGTCACAATTATGTAGCATGAACACCTCCTTGTAGCCATGAGGATATCACCGCTGTACGCCTGCAGATTTCCTCTCATTCAGGAAGGCAAGAATCACTACTGCACCACTTCTGGATTGTCTCAGTCTCATCTCTCCTGCTATCCATGACTAGTTTGTTCTTGCAGTTTCTAGATGGACACAAAAGATGCCCTAATTCCACTATGTTTTACAACATGTACAAGCACGTCCAGATACCTGATTTAAGTTGGACTAAGTCGGATCTACCTTCAGGAGACTGGTTTTTCACTCTATTAGTGTTTTTTTGTCTGATCAAGTTATAATGAATAGTATTGACCGCAGTCATATGTATTTCACATGCTTTTGGCAACATTAAATAATGTTTCAGCAGAGTGTTTACGAAGATGAATGAGTCAGGGAATGTTACCTTTATCAGGCAAGAAGCGCCCGCTGATGTAACGATCAGACAGAATGGCAGCCTCCACAAGTGCGCTATCAGAAATTCTGACACCATGATGTAGTTCATATCTCTCCCTTAACCCACGTAGGATGGAAACTGTATCTTCTACTGTTGGCTGATCAACAAAAACTTGTTGGAAACGACGTTCCAAGGCTGGATCCTTCTCAATGTACTTCCGGTATTCATCAAGTGTAGTGGCCCCAATACAACGCAACTCTCCTCTTCCCAGCATTGGTTTCAATAGATTCCCAGCATCCATTGCACCATTTGTGGCACCTAAAATGAAATTTTACATCAAACTGATCAACATATTGTGCATAAAATAATGTAAGAGAAAACATCACCAGACCATAACATGGATGGCACTCTGCAAATGTTCGTAAATATCTGTATCAATTTTTATTCATCTAATCCGAAAAAGTTATGGTCAACTTAGAATCTATTTCCATTGGACATCATAATGAACTTTGCCAGAAAAGCCAAGTAATGCTTTAGTTTCTTCTCTTATGGCATTGTTCTAGACTACCAATATATCCCACTAGATGAATCATCCCATAGTACTACAAAAAGCGATACATGACGATTTGTAAGTAGGTTTTTAGTCAAACAGTAATTGCAGCACAGGTGGTCAGAGGGTGAAGATTCGCTGAAACTTTTCTAGTAGAACATAATGCAATCAAACGATTAATGACTGCTGCATATGAATTAACAAGTGCCTGTGTAAAAGTTTCTGCAAAAAAGAAAAAAAAGAATTTCATGTGAATTGAACTGTACTCTCGTGATGGCTACCTGCTCCTACAACTGTATGAATTTCATCAATGAACAGGATTATTTGACCATCTGAATCAGTCACTTCCTTCAGGACAGCTTTCAGCCTATCCTCAAATTCTCCTCTGAATTTTGCACCAGCTATAAGCGCACCCATATCAAGGGAGATCAACTGTGAGAAAAAATTGAAGTAAAAAAAATTAGGCTCTCAGTCGCTGAACTGCCGTCATAATCATTATTTTATCAGTAAAGGTACCAACACCGATAAATGTAACCAATTTAACCACATTGATCATTTGTCTCTCACTTTGCCCAAGAAATCATGATGTGGAGGAGAAAAATCAAAAAATCATTACAAATTGAAATAATACGTATTTTCTCACATTTATATGGTAGACGTAAAGCCATAATAAATCAAAGAATACTCAAATACTTACATTGTCCTGGTGAATGTACTAAATTTTCCCTATCTTTCCTGTGTTCTTTAATTCTCAGTGATGCACACTCACTCTTTTTGCCTTTCAACGTTCCCCAACGAAATGAGATAAAAAAAAACGCATATATCATATCGACTAACTGATTAATTCATTTCGTGCAAAACGGAACTTGGCTTAATTAAATTTCTAACTCGTCAATGTCCTAGCAACCTTCAATGATAACTCAGATCAGAAACCACATTACACTCGCTCTCCTAGCTGAAATGATAGAAATTGGTTCAGTTTCCTTATTGTAGACATGCAACATTCTCTTCTCCAGAGTTTACACAGAAAACCCTATTTGGAGAAGCTTGATTGACGATCCCGTTATATTAATTATAGACAGCTGTCTGAACAAAATGTAGAAAACCTTTTCCATGTCTCTATCCTAAAGTCTAAGGAGGATTCATCTTCAAGCACAAAACTACCTTTTGTTATAGGGTGTACCAAAACATGCTCGATGAAATAATTCATCAACATCAACATCTAAACAGGATTAGGTTCATAAGCCTGAAGATTCTAACAGCGGAAAGCATGTAGTTCCAGATGAATTGAAAAAAGATAAAAAGAATTAAGAAGCGGACACATACTATAACTGAAAATTTACAAGTAAAGAAATCTGATATTCAAGCAAGTATGCTATGGAATCCAAGCTGAGATGAAACACTAAAGGCAATAAATTCATGCTTCATAGAGTGAACTAAGAGTAAACGGAGCCTTTGAGGGAACACAAACCCTGCGATTCATCAGAGCTTGAGGCACATCTCCTTGCACAATTCTCTGGGCAAGCCTGTGAACAATAAAATTCATCTTTACCATCTACTACACTGGCTTATCAAGACAACAACATTTCTTTTTGCTACTGAATCTTCCAAACACATCAATTGTTTTCTCACTTACCCTTCAGAAATAGCAGTCTTCCCAACTCCTGGTTCACCAATCAATACCGGATTGTTTTTTGTCCTCCGTGAAAGAATTTGTATACACCTTCTTATCTCATCATCTCTTCCAATAACAGGATCAAGCTTTCCTGATCGTGCCATGGCTGTCAAATCCTTCCCATATTTTTCCAAGGATTCATACTTGCCTTCAGGATCTGTTACAAGCCCAGAGATCTTGCATTTTAGGCATCAATGGAATAACCACAGTTATATCTTGGCCAACCACAAAAGATGGATGAACAAGAACAAAGCTCGACTTCTACATAAGAATAAATACATCAATCCAGAATCTTCACAAATAAACCATATATATCCTTCACTGAGAAAAATCCCAAGAATCATTTGTGTGGATTCTTGGATCCTAGATCACGTAATTAAACAGTCTAGTCAATAAAAATAAAAATAAAAAGAGAATGCTGCAAGAAAATTCACTAATAATATTTACAGGATTTTCTCCAAATGAAAAAGAAAAAAAATGGAATATTACCCTGGTCCATAACGTTTTGACGGCCTCTTATATCTTTTACTGCAGTTGACAACGTGTTGAGAGATATCTGAAAATCTTTCAACAATTGCTTACCAAACCGCTGATCTTCGGCATAAGCAAGCACTAAATGCTCAACGGATACAAATGAATCTCCATACTTTTTCTTAAAGTCCCTAGCTCTTTGAATAAGAGCCTCGAGATCCCGTCCTAACATGGAACCAGATGACTCGCCATAAACCTGCAATTATTTATGCAGTCACATGGCTGTCAGGCATATACATACATGGAAAGCAGACATTCATAGCAAACTAACCGCCAGAAATCTGAGGATGCCAGCATGCAAATCGCAATAAAAAAAAAATTGATATGTGACATAACAAGTTCTGGCTCAAGAAAGATAACCATTCCCAAGTAGACACTTTTTGTTTCCACATGACGAAGAAACACATGCTGTTATGGTAACCATATCGTCATGTCAACCCAATTTTGCACGATTAGCTGATTTCAGAACGGTCAATAATGATTTAAAGTAGAAATCCAAAATCCATGTAAACGGACTACGATCAGACAGCACAACTGACATTTCGGAATCATCCTTATCTTTTAAAATAAAAAATTTGTCAAACCGAGTCAACTTTCGCTAATCACATCGTTTGATGTTGAAAATGACACTACCCAATAACTACCTCATGCAATTTCTAATTCCTAGATATTACTTCTTGAGCCCAGCTCTAAATGCAACATAACATCTTGGCAAATAAAACGTAACACCACAGAACTGAAAGGGCTGCAAGCTTATTATACTGACACATGTTGTATCAGGAAAAGAAATGTTGCGTTATATCAATCTACCTTGACACATGAAAATTTGAATCAATGAATGAAAAATACTTTTATTTATATCACCTAAGACAACTTTAACTACTGCAAGCATCATATGGACTTTCTCCAAGTTAGTCCAAATGGATCTATAGGTTATCTGAGTCTCTTCTAGCACAGTCAAACAACTATGTTGCATATTGGACGTAAGAAACTTGTAATGTTGACTCAATTATGGAACATGCACATCGGTCACATCATTCCAACTATGATCTATCATTTACTAGACCTTACCAAACAGTTCTTGGATAAAGGATCTACGGGTGTCCATGAGAACATCTCACATTCAAGTGTATAGGATCACTGTTCATCTTAATAGAAGCAAATTGAACTTCACTTTTGAAATGCACAGTTGAGAAAATGGACATGACATTAGGAACACGCAGTAAAGTGGAACATTCAACGAATATAAGCTTCTGCATTATGCCATCCTGGACAGAGAAGTGTGGTCAACCCAGACACTGGAATTATCACTGTGGAATATTAAAGTCAGCTCAAAGAAATTTTGGTTAAGATGAGAGAAGCTTCGAAGAACGTGACTGAATCCCGCCACTGAAGCTACTAAGACTCGGTCACAGTTTCTGCAGAGTGAAAACCAATATACAACGTACATTATTCAACTCGCCATGGAAACATTAGATATGTATGATGGATTCCGTTTTATAATAGGCTGCCACAATTTTCCAGAGGTCCTCACCAACCAAGAAACAGAAATGAAAAAGAAAAGCATAAAACATCTGACAAAAATCAATAAGCAATAGGGTACAGAGAACTGAAAAACGCCATCAAATAAGTGCGTCTATCTAACTGCAACTTCAATATCTCAATACAAACAATCTGGGAAAAGGATCATTCCAATAAACTATTACTCAATCATGACACTACTTCAAAATGGGCAGCAGTTTCTGCACAAGAACCTGCAAATAAGCTATACAAAAAAGTGCAAAGTTGTCTAAATCAAACAGAAAATAGCATGATTGACGAAATTCAGCGCCAGGCAATACCTTAGGCTGCCTCTGGATGAATTTATCCGTGGCTTCAAGAAGGCGGGTATTGTCAACTCCAGCTTTGGAAAAGATTCGCCGAGCAAGCCCATTCTTCTGCTCTAACAACGCCTTCATTAAATGCTCTGTCTCCACAATCTGGTGTTTGCTCTCTTTTGCCACTTCAGGTGATGAAACAAGAGCTTGCCAAGCCATCTCAGTGAAGTCTTGTTGAGAAATCTAAAATAAGATCAGAGATATTAGTAAAAACAACCTTGAATGTTTACATAATTTATAAAAATAAAGGTAAAATATCCACACTAAGACCTAGGAGATCCTCCCAACAAGGGGCATGATAAACAGATTTAGGGCTAGTATTTTGGCACATGAATGATCTCTTCGGTTCACACAGACCTCCAGTTGTTTGGGGATGCAGAATCATCTAGTTATTATTAGGTGACTTAAACGATGGGACTGCAGAAAATGCAACACAATTATAAGGGGAAAGTAACTCATTAGGTAGACAGGAATGTATTATTTTATCTCAGCTTTTTAAAGCAAACACAAACTAAACAATATAGAAGATGGGTTCCAATTTTTTGTTGAGGATAAATCCAAAGCAAAGTTGCTCAGCTAGACAAAGGCTTTATGTTTTGATTGAATACGCCTTCCACGGGTGGGTTAAATACTTATTGGGGAACAAAAGCAGGCACCAGACTTAACTGTCTGCAGAGATTATGTTAACAGGACATGTGCAAAATGCTCCGACATATGCAAAGGCTTTATACCTGCGTTCTTTATCAACATTTGCACCAAATACTCATAGGTGCTTTACATATGTAATCTAAGTGCATCCAACAACCCAAAAAACTCCTGCCCACTTTTAAACAATGGCTTCAACTTAAAATACATAACTTCCAAGAAAAAGCCAAAATGAACATCCAAATTTTTGTCGACTACCAGAGGTGCAGCATGTTCAATTCACTCAAGAGTTAAGTACACAGGGGACTGGCACACTGATGCCGCATCTTTATTGAACGTAATTTGGACGTATTCATCATAGGAAACTCCTACTCTTGTCATGCGATCACCAGTGATTACCAATCTAGAGATCAGTGGACGGAAACACGGAATGTACTGACGACAGGAGGCCTTTCTCCATCTTTATCTTCGATCTATTGATACACTATTTTAATTAGCAGAACATCTCAAGCATGTCGTAAGCCAAATGCCAAACGACATTCGAACCCCCGAAATGGAAGAACAAAACTGAAATTCCAATCAGAGTCGAAAGGATATACCGCCTTCCCATCTTTTGCCGCCTGGCATCGAACGACAACTCCCGAACACCCTGACAATTTCCCAAATCTCTGGCCCCTCTTCCGCAGGAACCCATCCGTCCGGAGGGAACCTGACCAAGACAGCGCCCTAACTGCCTTCAAAGGGCGCCGGCACCTGGCCGCGAACGGGAAAGAGAGCGAAGTGATGAGAGGAAGCCCTTCTTTGGAGCTCTTCGACGGCGAATTGAAGAGTAGACTGTGGTGGCCAGCGATTGTGGCGGCCATTGATGGAACTATTACTCTCGATGTCCCCTTATCCAGATGCTTTGCTCGTCGACGCCGGTGGAGGCGATCGGAGCAGCTTTTGAAGCCCCCAAGTTCGCGAGTGTTCCCGAAGCTCTTTGATAGTATTCTCCCGACTGCACGTTCGGGATGAGCCTGGAAACTTCAAGCGTGCGAAGATATGAGCGGTAAACCAGAGGCAGCCATCTGGCATCAGATTATTCCCACGTGCCAAACCTGCCCACGACAAGGCCAGGCAATGGAAGTTCTAGGGTTGTGCGATCATCCAACCGCTCGTCGATCCGATGAGGATGATCGACGGTCCGATCAGCTAACTTCGTTGATCGATGAGCACAGCGATCGATCGATCTGGATCGGCTGATCGTCCTATAATCTTATTATATTATATTTATGCCTAAATATTATATAAATATCTATTAGGCCTGTTTGAACTTTATTAATATGTATATATATTCATGTCAAATAAGTTTTAACCTTCTGAATATACTACTATATATATTCTATATACAGGCCTAAGTTTTAAGCGGTATATACATTAGGTCTAAGTTTTTACTCTATTAAGATGTATTTAGTCATATTAAATAAAATTAATATATTAATGGGCCTAAATTTCAAGTTCCCTAATATACTAGGATATAGATATATATATTAGGCCTAATATTTAACTTTATTAAGACATATATAGTCATATTAAATAAAATTAGTATGTCAATGGGCCTAAGTTTTAAGCTTCATACTATGCTCGAAAGAGAGAGAGAGAGAGAGAGGCGGGGTACTGCGATCATGATCGTTCGATGGTCAGATAGACGATCATGATCGATCGAGGATCGCGATCACGCAAAAACGACGAGCAATGGGGATCGTCGATCGCTTAAAGTCGACGTTAAATCCTATCCATTGGATGATTGTTTTGCGCCATTTAACGGTTAGGATTCAACATCAACAAGAGAGAGATTAAATCTCTCTCTCTCTCGACAGGACCTCATCCCATCGCCGCCGCCTACCTGCTCTCGGAGACCGACTCCGCCGCTGCCAGCTTCACCTCCGTCGCCGGCTTCACCGCCACCGCCGCCAGCTTCACCGCCGCCACATGAATTGGCATAAGCATGGAAGTCCTGGGGGGCTCTCCTTCCGCCCACTCGGTGAGAAGGTCTGTCGTGACGAGTCAAGAGTCTCCGCGCGACGTGAAGAGGCTGCTTCGTCCCGGCGTAGGCGACCACGGCTGCTCCGGAGCGAAAATCGAGGTGAGATCAACCTCTCCCTGTGTGTTGTGTTCGTGTTCCCAATCTCCCAGCATTTTCCTCCTCTCTCTCTCTCTCTCCCTCCTCCCTCCGTCCGTCCCTCTCTCCCTCCCTTTTTCTGTGTATTCCTAATCTCCCGGCATTTCTCTCCTCTCTCTCTCTCTCTCTCTCTCTCGCTCTCGCAATTTCTCTTCCATGCCCACCACCGAGCATCTCTCGCGCTCTCTCCATCTCATCCCCCTTCGGAGTTATCAGTGAGAACCATCCAATTAGCAGGTATTTATTTTATGAAAATATTCATAGAATAAAGTGTCATGTTTCATTTAAATAATTCGCTCAGAATCATATTTTAATTCATACGAGTGGCATAATTAAGCTGTGAGGATTAGTGTGAAGGAAAGGCGAGGGAAAACCCTTTTGAAGGAAAAAGGGTACTTATACAATTTAAGGAACATATAGGCATCGTAGTAAATAAAAGAGACGAAATAAAAAGTTATTTGACAAATTTCGTATATATATATATATCAGGTGTGGTGATATTCATCCTTTCCCTCGTTCTCTTAGTAGCGACGTTCGCTGTCGAGCGTAGGGGTACGCGACCGGGAAAAGGGTGCTTCGAGCGAGGGCGTCGGCTCCGGTGAGATTCTTTATCATCCTCTTTTTGCCCGTTTTTCCTTTGATTTCTTCTTCCTGCGCCATCCGTTGGGGAGCCGTGTTCCTTGATTCTTTCTTCAGTTCCTGCACTGCTGCTGGAAACCGGATTTAACGAGTAATATTGTGTTGTGATATATTTCGGAGCTTTTTTCTGATTTACTTTAATATGCGAAAGCTACAGGCATTTCTTCCTGCGATTTTTCTAATCTTATATTGTGATTTAGGGTTTCAAGGGGGGCAACTTGGGTTTTGGTAACAATATGGCCGACGACGACTACGATGATATGGACATGGGGTATGCTCGAATTCCTCTTTATTTTCTCCCTTCCTTCACTTCCTCTTTGTCGTAAAAAACACATTTGACCCTATATTGTCTCATGCATTAAATTGCACTTCCTATTTAGTCAAGTATTTCATATTTTTCGTGTAATTGAAATTGAATCCCATCATTTATAGATGTGGGGTGGTCAAATATACACTTTCTGTCGAGTAAAGTCTTTTACATGTTGCATTTAATTAAACGGGACTATCTTCATGTCAAGACTTGCAGTGATCAGATTATAGATAATCATTCCAATGCATACTTAACCATGCTGCACAAACAATTTTTCGAGGGCTGAATACCCAGAAAACGACACAGGCTTCAGAAAGCGTGTTAGATCTAGCTTCTCATAATCACAATCGATAACTTCTTGGTGAAAGTTGCGGAATGATATCATGTGAACTGTGTTGTAAAATATTTTCTGTTTCATTACTACAATATTTCTGGTGTGGAGGATGCCAGGATTATTGTGGCTTTGGTGACGAAGCATTTATTCTGCATAACATGATAATTAATATTAAATGGATAGCGATCATGTACAATTAAGTTGATTATGATTTAACTTGTGTCATAGATGGGGGAATCAGTCTCTATGTAAATCTTGAACTTGATGATGAGATGCCAGCATTCTATTCAAGCAAAAACCAGCATATCTTCCTCCTGAAAAAAATCAATTCTCGTTTAAAAGGCTGATTTCACGTTGAAATTAGGCTGACAATAAATTAAACTTCCTGGTAGTAGAAAGGCTCCTCTTTGGATTAGTTTCTTATCCGAGCAATGTACTACCTCTTAATGGGTCATACATTACAAACTGACACGTGAAAATTTACCAATAGAATTAGCATTTCTGGATTTTAGCTGCATTATGTCGTTAAGTCATTGTGCAATACTTCATAGATTTAACTTTCCGCACCAAGTTACCGTGATCTTTCCTTCAACTTTTATCACATAGCAACGAAAAGCTGAAATTTTCATATTATTTCGAAATTCATTGAGGACATTTATTTTAATGGTTTGGGGGCAATTGTGCATTTCACAACTGATTTTTTAAAAACCTTTTGAACATTGTTTCAGGTATGAGGATGAGCCCCCGGAACCAGAAATAGAGGTAAATTTTCTTCCCTTTAACATTGTAGGCAACACTTTCGTGTGCCAGGCTCGGAACAGTTAATAAGATTACCATTTTTGTTGCAGGAAGGAGCAGAAGAGGAGGTAGAGAAGGCTAACGAGGAGGCTCCCGATGCCTTTGTTGGGGCTGAAGCTGAGGAGAAGGAAGAGAGGCCACCGGTGGAACGCCCTAGGAAGACATCGAAATATATGACCAAGTATGAGCGTGCAAGAATTTTAGGCACACGTGCCCTCCAGATAAGGTACATTCGTTTGACCTTGCTTTAAGCATTCTGTGTTTGCGGAGTTAGTAAACAATTATTGATGGTGGAACAGCATGAATGCTCCGGTGATGGTTGAGTTGGAGGGTGAAACCGACCCATTGGAGGTAAGGGGTTGCTGCTGTTACACGTCTCCATATTAACCTTGATTGCCGCAGGTTTGATCTAGTAAATCCCACCATTTAATCCTCATCTGACACGATATTTATTTAATTCTGACGCGAAGATTGCCATGAAAGAGCTCCGACAGAGGAAGATACCGTTCACGATTCGGCGGTATTTGCCCGATGGAAGGCACGTCTCTCAATTAATTCATGTACAGACGCTTCTTTTTCACAGTTGACTTTGCATCTTCTTTATCTGACAGTACCCGCCGTCTTTCTTCTTGTCAATGGTCCACAGTTACGAGGATTGGGGTGTGGATGAGCTGATTGTAGAGGACACCTGGAGAAGGCAGGTGGGGGCGATTAACCCCCCCCGGTCAATCTGTTGCGTTGTGTTATCTCCTCTCAGCCGTGGACTTGTCACATTATGTGTGGTCAACGGTTTTACACTGCGTGTGGAATGAATAGAATTTTCTACTGACGTGCTTCTTTGCCCTCCATCAATCCGATTAAGGGTTTTTTTTACGAGTTCGAATCGTTTTTAGGCCCGGGCCACCGAGTCAAGAAGGGTGACGATGAGATGAAGATGAGGTGTTCTATTCAAACGATTATTTCATCAAATGGGCACATGGTGCCATGATCTTCCATGTGATGGCTCATCCTGTCCAACGCCTCGTTCAGTTTTTATTCGGTGACTTAAACGATAGGACTGCAAAAAATGATACACAATTATAAGGGGAGAGTAATTTGTTGGGTAGATAGGAAATGCTCCGACATATGCAAAGGCCTATGCATGCGTTATTTAACAACTGTATGAACATTTGTACCATATATATATATATATATATAGATATATAATCTAAGTGTATGTTCAATTCCCTCCACTTAGATTATATATAGATATATGATCTAAGTGGACTAGCACCCTGATACTGTATCTTTATTGAACGTAATTTAAACGTACTAGAGATTAGTGGGTGGAAAACATCTCAAGTGTGTCGTAAGCCAAATGCCAAACGGCCTTCAAATCCTTCAAATCTTAAGAAGAGAAATTGAGATTCCAGTCAGAGTCGAAAGGATATAACGCCATCCCATCCTTCGCCCTGACATTGAACGACGGCTCCCGAACACCCTGACAATTTCCTAAATCTCTGACGCTTCTCTTCCGCAGGAACCCCATCCGTCCGGAGGGAAGCTGACCAAGAGAGCGTCCTAACCGCCTTCAGAGGCCGCCGGGACCTGGCTGCGAACGGGAAAGAGAGCGAAGTTAGTGATGTGAGGGAGCCCTTCTTTGGAGCACTTCGACGGCGACTTGAAGCGCAGGCAGTGGCCGGAGGTTGTGGCGCCCATTGATGGAGCTCGATGTCCTCTCTCTCTCTGTCTCTGTCTCTCTCTCGCTCTTATATTTAAAATGTAATTATATTTTGGGGGATCATCGGTCATGACCGTCGATGGATTGACCGAACCGAACCGAAACCGAGTTCGACGGCCATGACCGTCATTTCGGTTCGGTCACGGTTTTTGGTGCAAAAACCGTGACCTCTATATCTCTCAGACAAAAAGGGTTTTTGCCGCCTCGGGCTTCTCCTCCGCCGCCGCAGATCCTTCTCCGCTGCAGGCTCCTCGTCCGGCGCCACAAGCTCCTCCTCTGCCGCTGCAAGCTCTTGCTCCGCCCCCGCAGGCTCCTCCTCCACCGCAGGCGTCTCCACGTCTGCTTCCTCGGCAGTAGGAGGGACCTCCTCGCCTTCTAACCTCTCAGCCACAAAGGTCCGTGTCTTCTTCTTCTGCTGGGCTCTCTCCCTCGCTCTCTTTCTCTGTCTCGTTCCTTCTTATCCGGTTTTGGTCTAGTCGTTAATTCCTGATCCTCCCTCCCTCCAGTGGTGGCTCTGATCAGGATCAAGGGAGCTTTTACAGCGGCTCGCGATTCCCTCACGAAGTGGGGAATCAACCACCTCTTCCTCTCTCAGGTTCGAATGTCGTCTCCTCTTCTGTACCATGAATCTTTGACGAAAAAAATCGTTCGTTTTGAATGAACTATTTTTTCAGGTTTTTATGGATTGAATCTTTGATTTCTGTTGAACTAAGAAGTCAACTATCTTAGAGATAGAAAGGTAGAAATATGCACATTTCGATTTAGATAGGGCATAGGTCAAGTCAAGGTTTTCATGCTCCACCCGAACCATGACTGGACTGAATTAGGTCCAAGTTAAGGTCACAACCGGAAATCTGACCATGATGGTGACCGTTGATCCCTAATATAGAGTGAAGAGTCTGTGGTGCCGACGTGAATAGTCTCTCCATTTCTATTTCTCTATATTCCCAGTCTCCTCCCTCTCTCTTTCGAGCAACGTGAAAAGGCATGAAGAAAGAGAGGAGAGAAATGCAGAGAGATTGAGAAGATGAACACACTCATACAAGAAGAGGGAGACCTTACGCGATTGTCGTCTCAGAGCAGCCTTGGTTGCCTTCGCTGGCACTAAGTAGCCTCTTCACTGAGAAATCCAAAGGGGGGCGAGATGGAGAGATGCTCAGTGGTGGGCAATGTAAAGAAATTTGGGTGAGTGAATGAAAGATAGATAGATAGATAGAGAGAGAGAGAGAGAGAGAGAGAGAGAGAGAGAGAGAGGAAAAGAATAAAGGGAGATTGAGAATACAAAGAGAGAGAAATGGAGAGACGGAGAGACAGATAGGAAAATGGTGCTTTAAGTGAGGGGGTCGCTCTGGTGGGATTCTTTTTCATCCTCTTTTGCCCATTTTTCTTCAATTTCTTCTTCCTCCACCATCCGTTCAAGTCGCATTCCTTGATTTCTTTTCTTTAGTTTTTGCACTACTGTGGGAAATTAGATTTACTGAGTAATATTGTATCAGTAATATGTTTCGGAGTTTTTTTTATTTACTTTCATATGCGAAAGCTACACGCATTTCTTCATATGGTTTTTCTAATCTTCTATTGTGATTTAGGGTTTCTAGGGGGGCAACTTGGGTCTTGGTACCAATATGGCGGACGACGACTACGATGATATGGACATGGGGTATGTTCGAATTATTCTTCTTTATTTCCTCCCTTCCTTCACTTCCTGATTTGATTACTCACTCTATTAGGGGGATTTTTGGCGTTTTATTTTCCTTGTCACAGCAGTCCATAATGCTTAATATTTTTTTACGTACTATATTTCCGCATAACACGGTTACATCAAGTGCCAAAATTCTTATGTCAACTCTTTCCAGTAGAAAACACATTTTAGGGTCAAATGTGTCTCAGAGATTAAATTACACTTCCTATTTCGTAAAGTACTTCATATTTTTCGTGGAATTGAAATTGAATACCATCATTTAACGATGTGGAGTGGTCACATATACACTTTCTATCTAGTCAAGTCTTTTGCATGTTGTATTTAGTTAAAGGCGACTAACTTCATGTCAAGGCTTGTAACGGTCAAATTATAGATAACCATTGCCATGGATAATTAACCATGCTGCACAAACAATTTTTTGAGGTCTGAATACCCAGAGAACGATGCAGGCTTCAGAAAGCATGTTACATCCAGCTTCCCATAATGACAATCGATAACTTCTTGGTGAAAGTTGCAGAATGAGATCATGTGAAGGTTGTAAAATATTTTCTTACATTACTACAATATAGCTGGTTTGGAGGATGCCAGGGTTATTGTGGCTTTGCTGACGAAGTGTTTATTATAAACTGCATAACATGATAATTAATATTCAATGGATATATATGTTATTTAATTAGCTGATTTGTGGCTTAACTTGTGTTATAGCTGGGGAAGTTTGTCTCTATGTAAATCTTGAAATTGATGATGAGGTGCCAGCATTGTATTCAAGCAAAAACCAGTATATCTTCCTCCTGAGTAAATTTAATTTCGTTTAAAATTAGCCTGACAGTAAATTAAACTTCGCGATAGTAGAATGACTCCTCTTTGAATTAGTTTCTTATCAGAGCGATGTACTACCTCCTAATAGGTCATCCATCACAAATTGACACGTGGAAATTTACCAACAGAATCAATTTTTCTGGATTGTAATTGTTTTTTTCGTTTAGTCACTGTGCAAGAATTTGTAGATTTAACTTTCCGCACCAAGTTACTGTGATCTTTCCTTCAACTTTATTTAGATAGCGAAAAAGGGCTTAAATTTTCTTATTATTGCGAAAATCATTGAGGACATTTATTTTAATGGTTTGGGGCAATTGTGCATTTGACAACTGATTTTTTAAAAACCTTTTGAACATTGTTTCAGGTATGAGGATGAGCCCCCGGAACCAGAAATAGAGGTAAATTTTCTTCCCTTTAACATTGTAGGCAACACTTTCGTGTGCCAGGCTCGGAACAGTTAATAAGATTACCATTTTCGTTGCAGGAAGGAGCAGAAGAGGAGGTAGAGAAGGCTAACGAGGAGGCTCCCGATGCCTTTGTTGGGGCTGAAGCTGAGGAGAAGGAAGAGAGGCCACCGGTGGAACGCCCTAGGAAGACATCGAAATATATGACCAAGTATGAGCGTGCAAGAATTTTAGGCACACGTGCCCTCCAGATAAGGTACATTCGTTTGACCTTGCTTTAAGCATTCTGTGTTTGCGGAGTTAGTAAACAATTATTGATGGTGGAACAGCATGAATGCTCCGGTGATGGTTGAGTTGGAGGGTGAAACCGACCCATTGGAGGTAAGGGGTTGCTGCTGTTACACGTCTCCATATTAACCTTGATTGCCGCAGGTTTCATCTAGTAAATCCCACCATTTAATCCTCATCTGACACGATATTTATTTAATTCTGACGCGAAGATTGCCATGAAAGAGCTCCGACAGAGGAAGATACCCTTTACGATTCGGCGGTATTTGCCCGATGGAAGGCACGTCTCTCAATTAATTCATGTACAGACGCTTCTTTTTTACAGTTGACTTTGCATCTTCTTTATCTGACAGTACCCGCCGTCTTTCTTCTTGTCAATGATCCACAGTTACGAGGATTGGGGTGTGGATGAGCTGATTGTAGAGGACACCTGGAGAAGGCAGGTGGGGGCGATTAACCCCCCCCGGTCAATCTGTTGCGTTGTGTTATCTCCTCTCAGCCGTGGACTTGTCACATTATGTGTGGTCAACGGTTTTACACTGCATGTGGAATGAATAGAATTTTCTACTGACGTGCTTCTTTGCCCTCCATCAATCCGATTAAGGGTTTTTTTTACGAGTTCGAATCGTTTTTAGGCTCGGCCCACCGAGTCAAGAAGGGTGACGATGAGATGAAGATGAGGTGTTCTATTCAAACGATTATTTCATCAAATGGGCACATGGTGCCATGATCTTCCATGTGATGGCTCATCCTGTCCAACGCCTCGTACACTTGGCCCATCTGCCTGTGGACGCTCTCACCGGCGATGAACTCGTGAACAGACCCGCCGATCTCTACGGAGCTGCAGCCTGGAGTCTTGACCACTCCCCGAACCCTCATCATCTTCTTCACTCGCTCGGCGGCTCCGTGCCGACCGCTCCTCCTGTAGACGTTCGAGAGGAGGACGTACGCTCCACTGTGCTGCTCCAACTGCAGTAAACGCGAGGCGGCGGCTTCTGCCAGCTGCTCTTCTCCGTGCCGCCAGCAGCCGCTCAGTAGGGCCCTCCATGCCACCGCCTTCTCCGAGGGGCTGCTCGAGCTGGGCATCATGGCGATGACCTCTCGGGCCTCGTTGAACAGCCCGGCACGGGAGAGGAAGTCCACCACGCAGCCGTAGTGCTCTCCCCTGGGTTCGATTCCGTGCACCGCCTTCATGCTCCTGAATTGCCGGAGGCCTTCTGAGACCAAACCCGAGTGAGAACAGGCAGACAAGACGGCGAGGAAGGTGGTCTCGTCTGGGGAAAATCCTTCTCTCTGCATGTGGGCGAACAGCTCGAGTGCCCTGAGTCCATCTCCGTGGGTCGCCAAACCGATGATCATCACGTTCCAGGAGATGACGTCCCTTTGGGGCATATTGGCGAACAGCTTGCCGGCAAGGGCTAAGTCTCCGGATTTGAGGTACATATCAATGAGGGCAGTGGAGAGGCGAATGCCCGGCGTAAAGCCAACCCGTTTCAGATAGCGGTGGATCCAGGTGCCGAGATCTAGGGCCCCCAGTTGGGCACAAGCACTGAGGATGCTCACCAGAACGCCCTCGTCTGGTCTGACGCCGGCCAGTTGCATTTCTCTGAACATGAATAAGGCCTCTTTGAAACAGTTATTCTGGACGTACCCAGAAATCATGCAGCCCCAAATTCCCCGGTCCTTCACCTGCGACTGATCGAAGAGCTCCCGGGCGGCGCCAATTTCCCCCAGCTTGGAGTACGCGGAGATCAGGACCGTCCAAGAAGCTCCATTTCGTTGAGGAATCAGGTCGAACATCTGGTGTGCTGCCTTCATTTTACCGCACGCCGAATACATGAGTACGAGGGTGTTTCCCACAAAAATATCAAAGTCAAACCCGAGTTGTAATGCGTGGCCGTGGACTTGCTCTCCGGTTGGAGAATCTCGCAGGTGGGCACATCCCTTGAGCATGTAAGGAAATGTGTAGCTGTCTGGGAGAAGGCCATCACGCAGCATCTGACTATAAACATCTGCGAGCCTGGTGTACTCTCCCTTCAGCAAGAGCGTCTTCATCATCGTGTTGAAGATGCACATCGTTGGCCTCTCAGTCTGCCGGAAAACCATCTGAGCATGGGCGATGCAGCCGTTGCTCGGGTCCGAGCAGAAAGCCAGGATCCTGCTGATGGCAAACTGGTCTCCTCCGAGCCCTCCCAAGACTACCTGGGCATGAACTTGCTTCAGTTGTCTCATATCTATACATTTCTCCAGTAGCCGAAGGCTCCCCCTCACGCTCGACATGATTATGCCCAATGGATGTCGTCAAAGCGGCAGGATGAGCATTGATTCCTGGAGGTTTAATCACACATGAACAGTCAAAATGATGAAAAAAGGTTTGAACATGTTCGATCCAAAGAAAAAAGGGGTTTGATGCATTTCTAGAAATGGGTATTCAACCCAGGGGAGATGAGCGCTGTAATATAATTCTATGTTCTCCGGGATAATTCGTCATTAATGCTATCCATCTCGCACGAAAGATTCCCAATCCCCAGCCAGATTCACGGGGGATCCCACAGAGCAAACCACAATTCTCGAGACAGCACCAAGATCGAGCTCGAATTAAGGAGAATCCATTGCAACGCATACTTTCCGCGAAACCACTGAAACAATTCAACGGCGAAGCAAAAAGAAAGATGAAAGCAAAATCAGATTGGGGCAAACAGGGACAACCATCTCTCTTCTCGGTCTCCCAGCAGGCGCCGCCCGGGATGTGGAGCAGGGATTCTAAATCCGCCGGCGTGGGTCTTGTGGGGGAAGACATCCCCAGCACCGAGCTCGAGTGCGCTACTCAGTCGACACCGCGCCTTCGCTCACCGGGAGCTCCGTGACTCCCCCGCATCACTCCCTTGCGGGCTCTCTCCCTCGCCGTGTTTGAAATGTTGCCGTGAAAGTGCATCTCGACCGTCCGATTGTTGGAGAACGGACGGTGTCGATTTTTCTAGGTTGTATGTTGTGACTGCCGCCTCTTAGAAAAGATCGGAAGGGGGTAAAAGGGCGGCTGGAGAATCGTTCTGGAAGGTTCATCTTCGTTGTTGTTGCTGCTGCTGCTGCTGGTGCGCCGCGGAAATGGCTAGCGCGGTGGGATCGGCTCCGTCGAGGGCGGAGGCTCTCTCGCTTCTCCGATCGCTCCTCCGGACGGCTGCCAAGTTTTCCGACTACAACATCAGGGAGTACGTCCGGCGGAGGACGATCGACGGCTTCAGAGAGAATCGGGGGCTTGCAGACCCCTCCGCCATCGCATCGGCCTTCTCAGAGGGTAGGTCCCAACTCGAGGTTGCGAAGCGTCAGGCGGTGGTATACTCGATTTACGCTCCTCAAGTGAAGAGCATCATGGAGCTGAACGCCTCTTGATGCGTTTGGACGGGGCTTCGATGGGCCATGCTTCCTGCTCATTCTCTTGACGGCGGCTGTGTGGCTCCCGTTCGAGGAGATAGATCCTGGGATTTTTGGTTTTCCTCCGTGGGATGGCGAAAGCTTCCGTAGAGCATAGTCTTTGATGTAGATTTTTCATGTTCGTATATATATGTTTCAAATTGCGCGTACGTTTTGCTCCCTGAGGAGGCATTATTTGTAATAATGGCGCATATGCTGACATTTGTTTAATCTTTTAAAATTTAGAAACTAACTGCATTTCTGATACCATTGAAATCGTGCTTGTAGGCATGAGAACACTCGTATCTATAGCATTCTATTTGATTTTTGGCTGTTCCCGGAAAAAACTGGAAGCTGTGCAGCTCATGAGTTCTTTGGCTTAGGATGACCAACTCTATAATTCTGATGCCGATTACATGAATCCATAACGTTGTCCAAAAGGCATTGGGAATATTCTATGCTATAGTTTTTGGTACCAGCCAATGTCATGAATTAAACTCCAAATCAAGATGATACGCTGCCCACAACATTACATTGATATTCCCCGGCCCTCTACAAGAGCTGCTCCTGTCTACTTTGTCAAAAGTTAACATCTTTATGGCCATTAATCTATGATCTTCCACACCCCCCCACACACCCCACATGATTTTTCTTGTGCTTTAAATCCTGAGAATCAAGCATCAAGCATGTGCTTCTTGATCTGAAAGCACCTTTAGCTCTGAAATAGAAGTTCAAGATGGATCACTGTGGGAAATCGAAAGACCAAGGGAGAGAACAATACAATGCAGACACATTATCTTCTAGTTATAACATTAACTGAGCCCCTGGTATATCCTCTTCAACATGTTACTTCTTTCTTCAGGTAAAACAATTTAGGACCTTCTCGTGTTAATTCTGCAGTTCATTGTGAAGTTGCCAGAATTTTTCATAATTTTAATGCGACAAGTACCAATTTATTGAAGTTTTAACTGAGTTAGGGAGGAAAATTTGTATGTTTCATATGGGCATCATTAACTTTTTTTTTGAGCTATTCTCACTAGTTTGTGTCTGAATCAATTGACAACCACTCTGGAATCGGACAAATCTTAGCCAATGTCTTCTCCATATGTGGTTTGAAGTTAACCTGTTCAACATACATGGGACCAGTTTCATCTGGTATGCGTGAGTGGGGAACGAAGAGGTGTTGACAGTGGAAGGGGCAGTGGGAATGAATGGATAATATGAGGAAGAAGGGAGTGGCCGTGGTTAAAATGTTGTGCTTGCCATTTTTTCTCTGTTCCCAAGTCTTTTCTTTGCCCTCCTTGAGGGTGTCTGGCATCCGATCACCAGCAGGTGAACAGAGGAGATGGAAGAAAAAAGGGAGACCACTAAGATCGCTTCTGAGGGATGGTGAATAAGCGGCAGCACACTGTGGGAAAGGCGTCAGGCAGATTAGATTGCTAACCCCGTCCCTTTTTCCTCTCCTACTCACCTATTCCCTTGTGGTCTTGGAGGAGCTTAGCCTTCTACGAGGCGCCTGATGATAAGATGGCTAGTGGCAGAGGAGACTGAGGCCTTTTATTGGGAAGCCTCATGGAAGATGTGATTTTCAGCTGCCTTGCTGGTTTTTACTTCACACTGATGAGCTCCCAAAGCTCGCGATTCCAAGATTATCTCCATTGATGGTGAGCTTGGAAATGATCCGTGCCCCTGTGGAAGCCCCCCGAGCCCACGGTTCGTACTGTCTCCTCATTTTTATTTTTATTTTCCATATCTCGTTTCCTTGCTTCCTGCACGTTATTGATGAACGGGCGACCACCAGGTAAGCATCACAGCTCTATAAAAGAAAGAAAAAATTGCCATTTTCAGCATGCAGGGCTCTGCTCTCTGTTTATTTTTCTTCATGGCTGCCGTATAGAGGTGGATAATCCTGCAAGAACGAGGGCCTTTTAGTTTCATCCGGGGAGCGCGCGGGCACCGCCGGTGGAGGACGGTGAGTTGCCCAACCCGCCACGGCGGTCCCCCTCGAATTAAGGAAGTCATGGACTTCTCTTGAGCTCTCGTGCTCTGCGGCCTGTCTTCATAAATGAAGACCACGGCGGTTATGCTGTCTCCCGTCCTTTCCACAAAGGCCCACTTAAATCGCCGCGTGGCCGTCCTGGGGATGGGAGATGAATACAGGGTTCGTTGGCTACCCCGTAGGTCGCCACGGCCCCCCCTAGACGGCCTCATGGGCATTTAGGGGATTTCAGCTTGAAGCCACGGCTATGCACCCCTTCCCGCCGGCGACGACGGCGACAGCCGCCGGAGCGGCGCCGATGAGGTTGGAGAAAGAAAGAGAGAGAGAGAGAGAGAGAGAGAGAGAGAGAGACAAATGGAGAGACCCATCTGACTCCCCGCCGGGTCCTTGAGGTTGATCGCGAGCCACCGAATTTATTGACTCACGGGACTCGTTTGAACACGCAGAGCAGGTAGAACAGCTACTGCCAAACTTTCAAGAGGAGATCACAGAGAAGAAGAAGAAGAAGAAGAAGAAGCTCCGAGCTAAACATCCTCCATTGTAGATCCTTTCCATTACACAGATAGACGGCTCCGCCCCCCCTGGAAGGCTGGGGGGGAAGACGGAGACATCAAGAAATGGAAAGAAAGAACAAGAAAGGACGATGAAGACCGTCTGCGGAGTGTTGAGGAAGAAGAGAAAAATTTAGCAGGTAAGGAGGGGAGGCAGCATCTCCGCTCAGTTGTGGAGAGGATTTGGGCCGGTGGGCACGAGCCGCTTCTCCTCGTCGTACACGGTGGTCTCCTCGCCGGGGGGCGGCGGGGGCGGCGGCGGCGCCGGCCGGCCGGGGTCCGCGCGAGGCGGATGCACCAGGTGGGCCTCCGCTGGTGGGCGTGGCGGTGGCAGCGGTGGAGGGTGGCGGAGGACCAGGACTCCGCCTGTGCCGAGGCTTGCGACATCTCCCCGCACACGGCCACCGACAGCAGCAGACCCGCCAAGGCCAGCGCTCGCAGAGAGCCCCCCATCGACTCACTCCCTCGGACGAGAGAATAGCAAGAGAAGAAACCAGACAAGTCCACAGCTGTAGAGAGAGAGAGAGAAGGAGAGAGGGGAAGAGAGAGAGTGGGGAGGAGGTTTTTATGAACTTGGAGGTGGAGAGGGACGGGGACGAGGGGTGATAAACGTCGAGAGCTTGCGACGTCAACGAGATCGTGTGATCACAGGGAAGAGGGCGGTCCCGCATTAACGTCTCTTTTATGTATTGTGGAGCCCACCCGATGAAGACGTACTCGCGCCGCCCCACCCCACCTTCGCCACTCGACGCCCCGTGCGTTTTTGTCTCATGAATAATCACGCTTTGATCTGGTCTTATGCCTCATAATGCCCATCTGTCCTCACACACATACAAGAGAGATAGAGATACAGATAGAGATAGATAGATAGCGAGAGAGAGAGAGAGAGAGAGAGAGAGAGAGAGAGAGGAGGGCAATCTTAAAGAGGAGGCGGATCAGATCTTTATACGAGCATGATGAAGAACAACAACAGTTCGCACCCACCGGACGACTCCTCGGAGCTGATAAATCCGGTCAACGGTCTCGGAAGCTTGAACAGCAATAAAGCCCGCCCAGCGCTCCCGTTGACTTTATACTCACGGAAGAAAAGGGGAATTCTGCCGGTTCCCAATCAGATGAAGCCGGGTTCACTATTCTGGTCTGAATTTATATATGAGAGCGCTGGGATTATATGCGATTCTAATCCAATAATTGGCATCCGGTTGACTAGACCAGTCCCGGCGGAGATTGAGATCAAGTTGTCATGTCATCCTAGCAATAATTCAGGATCAGAGAACCAAGTCAGAGGGAGACCCAGCTGCCCAGCTGGTCACTGGTTGTTAATTGGATTGGTCTGGAGAGGTGGTTATAGAACGCAGAATTTGGATCAGAAAATTTCGAAGGATCGTCGATTGGAGTACAGACGCTCTCCAGGCCTCCCAGCCCAGAAGAATGGTGCATGTCACTTGAAGAACCAGAATGAGAGAGGAGGAAGAGGAAGAAGAAGGGGGGTGAGAGCAAACCCACGAACATCTGAAGGGCATGATCAGAAGGGAAGCTGAGGGGACCGGACGGAGGGGGAGGAGGGCCCTCAGCTGTCAGACGACCGCCACGGTCTTCTTCTTCGTGTTGCCCTTCCTCGGCTCCATCTGCAGAGGCAAGGGGGCAGACAAACCTGACGAGCTAGGACCGTCCTTCTGGTCCGCCGGAGACCCGCTCGTCCCGGGGAAGATTATCCTTCCGTTCTGGCTGCCTCGGAGGCCCTCGTCGCCGCCGTTCATGCGGCGAGATCCTCCTCCCCCTCCGCCGCCGCCGCCTTGCCGTGGCGCATCCACGAAGTCATCGGGGATCCGAAAGAAATTGCCGACGCCGTCATCTCTTCCGGCGACCTCGTCCGGGATGAATCTGTAGGAGTTCCACCTGATTACATCGTCCTGTGACACCACGCCCACGCCTCTTGGCGTACCGCCACCGGGGCTAAATTGGCTTCTCTCTTCCTCGATGATCGACTCCACGGCAACGGTGGAAACCCTAGATCCCTTCGCACCGTCCTCAAAGGCTGTCCTCTTCGCCGTGTTGGTGGTGGAGGCACGTATATCCGGGCTCCCCTCGTCTGATTCCTCAGCTTCCTCGAGCGGGACCTCGAACAGATCCGGGAGATCTTCGACCCCCGCCCTCCCTTTTCCTGAGAACGTTCTCTGATCGATGCCCCGAGTGGAGACTTCCATCGCCTCCACGCCTGCCTCGCGCTTTTGCACCATTAACGATTCCGCAAACTCGAGCAGCAGCGCCAGTTCGCGGCTGATCGGCTTCTTTCCCTCTCGGATCATCACATCTGCGCTCTGCGAGAAAAATCCAGAATAGTAGAACACGATAAACATCCGACAAACGAAAATGGAACCCTCCCTACGTCTCTCGAAATTCTGGATCAGCATTTACCCGGATGGAATCGAGCTGGAGGAGCAGATCCGCCGCTCTCTGGTACAGAGCCTTCGGGCTGATGCGCGCTTTGTCCGAAAGAGACGATCGAAGGACCGCGAGATGGGATCTGATAGAGGCCAGGTGCTTCAGCTCACGGAGGATCCGTGACCGTCGGACAAGGTACTGCCGGAAAGCTGCCTGGATGGTTCGCGCCGCCAGATCGCGCAGCAAGGCCCGACGTGGCGCAGGACGCCCGAGAGGAGAAGCCGCCTGCATCTCAGCGGGAGGTGGCGAAGAGGACACGCCGGGAATTGCGGTCTCGAGGGCGGCGATGCGTCGGAGCAGCGACCGGATGAGGCTCTGAGATTGTGTCTGCCGCTGCTGCTGTCGCTCGGGTTGATGTTGCTGGTACTGATGCTGATGGTCACGCCTCTGTTGCCCCCGCTGCTGAGATGGGAACTGGAAACCCTGGTATTCCTCATGGCAGAACTGGTAGCTAGGCGGCGGTGGTACTGCCGGCGGCGGGGGATGGAGGAGCCGAGCTGCGAGGGCCAGGAGCAGCGGATCATTGGCCACATTCGGGGCCGTATTGGGGATGGGTGGATGGCAACCAGAAGGGAAGCCAGAAGAAACGCAGGCGCAAACGCAGTAGCAGCCGCCGGTAGGCTGCCGGCCGTGATGCTGGTTGCCACCGCAGTAGCAAGCCATGGCCTAGATCGACGACGCCCGATCGCCGGAGATGTGCTCGCCTCGCCTCGCCTCTCTCTCTCTCTCTCTCTCTCTCTCTCTCTCTCTCTCTCTCTCTCTCAGGGGCTAGGGATTAGGATTTACAGAGGATGCTTTTTTCAAACCATCGGAGACGACGATGGAGAGAGAAAATCTACTCTCTCTCTCTCCCGCGCCCACGTTAGATCCATATGAAACACCGGGCGGTCAGATTAATCTCCCCGCCAAAGTGAATGGAGCAGAGGATAAGAGCGAATCACAGGCGTTCATAGCGGTAAAAGTAGTAGTACACGGAGGACGCGGTAATCGACTGGCCCCCGGTGACGGGATCAATCGGCCTTCACAGTTACATATAAATCGGTCAACCCACGTCAAGAAAGTGGGGCGGCAGCCCGATGACATCCCGATCGGTTACTACTTCCCGAGAAGACGACGCCCACGGGCATTGGCGCCTTTGACTCTGCCGTTTAGTTCATCCACGTCATCGCCCAGATGGCCCAGCGCCGTGTTGTGCCTGCAATGCATGATAATAAACCCCGCTGGTCAAACCGAGCCCCAAGGAAAGATAAAAAGTCAACCTCAAGTGGTTGACCGGAGAGGCCGCAGCGGGGAAGGGGAGGCTCACCTCTCGACTTCGGTTCCCATGTCCAGAGCCATCTCCTTCAGCTGACCCAGCATATTGCTCAAATCCGAGAGGGCGTCTTCTTGCTTGGCCTTCTCCACCTGGTGCAGGAAAGAAGTCAATCAAGAGGGAAGTAACCCAGAAGGGTTGACTTTCTGAAGGGACTAGCTCGTCGGCGGGCAGCAGACCTCTACTTTCTGGAGCGCAGAGCTGGTCTCGGAGCTGTAATGGCGGTGGTTTGCCTGCGCCTTCGTGTCGGAGGATAATAACCCCAGCCTCTCTCTCTGCTCCAGGTGGCTTCCTTTCCTCTTGAAAGAATCATCTGAAGACGTTGACCCCATCATACACATCCACATCAATATCCACAAATATGGTAAAAATTAACCATGGTTTATGCGGATAAACTTACCTCTTATGAGTTGTGGCCCCTTAATCTGGCGAGTCTTCTTGGGCTTCCACGTCTTAGAGAAAAGGCCCCCAAGGTTGCCCAGAAGCTTCTCACCCTGAAGAACATGCAAAGAACACATCTTTTTTAGTAAGCTAATGGCAGGGAAAAAAACCCAGAAAATATTCCTTTTTTTGGAAAAAAAGTCGTACCCTGCTGAGGTCATGCTCTATGTTAGCTGCATCCAAATGGGTCCTTGTGATCTGCTCCCCCTGCTGGTGCAGTAGAACCAGGGTCCGCGTGGCGTCTTCTCTGATGTCTTCGGCGATCTTGACGCACCCATGGAGCTTTTCTGTGGTCTCCTCGGCCTTGTAGGCAGCGTAGCTCTCTAGCTCCTGCACGCTCTGGTTGTCGAACCCTCCGTCATCGCGAAAATCGTTCTTGTAGCGGTTTCTCGCCGATGAGACTCCCGAATGCGCATGAGAAGACGGCGCAGCTCCTCGGTCTTCTCCGTCGTGATTCGCAAGATGAGCCCTCGCGCTGACTTTCTCGTGGGTATGATTCTTCACGGGCTTAAGGGTGACTTCAGAATCGGAGTCAGAATCATAGGGATTTGACCCAGAGAACCGAGGAGGAGCAGGCCTCCTCGTGGAAGTTTTGGCAGTGGGAGCCGTTGACCTCGATCCAAATTTGGACATGTTGATGACAAGAACTGCTGTCGAAGAATATGACACACGAGGCCGGGGGATTGAATCAGGAGAATGATCCAAGAACAATGATGCCTGCCAAGAAAATAAAAGTCAGCGACATGGAACTCGGGTTCATTATAGCACGGAAATCCGTCCAGAGAATTGGCTCCTAGTTGGAGAATAAATGGAAAGATTAAGATCACATAAAGGCCGCCGAAAAGCTCGGAAAGTCAACCAAATTAAATAATTCAATCCCGAATTCAAGTGTAAGAAAATCTCGTGCGAGGAGATGAATCGTTGCCATAAGAGGAAAGATGAGAGGGTAGAAGAACACCAAAATCGAGGCTATAAACAGGAAGGCGGATCTGAAATCCGACTAAGTAACGCTGTTGCTCGGAATTGTGTGAAAGAGCACGCCAGTAGAGCATGAATCATGAGCCTACGCCATCCGCTAGAACACGATATGATTTTCCACGGGACGACATGAGAAATCCGCCGCAAAGAAGAAATCCATAGAAGGGAAAATAAAATTAAATACAGCAATCGAGCCTGCAAAATACGGAGGAAATAAAACGATCAGAAAAGAAGCAGCCGCGGGAACGAAGCACGCATCGCCGTCCTCTAACCTGCGACGGCCAGGACCTCGAGAGGCGCAGAATCCCCGAGATAGAACTCGAGAAACGGAGAGGGAGAATCACCTGAGCAATCCAAAGACGGGAAGGCGCACCCCGACGAGCTTGACAGGAAGAACGATCCTCCACCCGAGAGAATAATAAGGGGCGGAGAGAAGGAAGGAGGGGGGAGAGGGATATCAGAGAGGGAAGGCGAAGACCCCTTCCTTGCCCACGCGGAGATCACGTCAAATGGACTCTGGAAGACCACGCGAAGGTGTTGAGAAAGGGGGCTGGTCGACGACGGAGGGCGCGCGCGTCTTCAAGTCCTGCCCTATTTTATACCCTTCATTTCTTCGGGCCGTTCTTGTTGAAAAGGTCAACCCCGGGGGGTCCAATCAGCAGTAATTATGATCCGCGTCACCTCGCTTTCTTATTATATCCTCGCATCACCACCGCTCATCGGGTCTCTCCGCGATCACGATCGGCCGTGATGCGAGCCGCATTTACCGGTGCTATTCTAGTTCTGCGGTACAGGGGAACGTGTTCGTCAGTTCCTTTCGTCACGTGCTATACGGGGGGGGGGAGGGGTTCCTCACATTCTGGACGGCTGCGATGGAAGAAAGAGGACCGCCGGCGCCGACGTGGCGCATCGGGACGGTGGGGAGGCATTATGCGGCTCCACGTGGCATACTTCGATCAGGAGCAATGGACCATCGTGCTGGACCTCACGAAGGAATGTGAAACCACTCCTGTCAGAAACTTGACAGTTAAGAAATATATCCAATAAAAAGAAGAACGCCACGTGTCATGGACAACTATTTTATTGGGCCGATTTTCCCTGTTTCGGGGGCCCAACTTCGCGGCCCATACAAAAGCCGGGTCAGGCGCTTCGACGGCCGAGAACAAGCCACGTCAGCAACATGTACGACAGAGAGAAATTTGTCCGTTTCCCCGTGGGGGGCGATCCTCTCACGTGTCAAAGTGCAAAAGTCCGGTACTTCACGGCCGCTTGATGGCGGTGCGGAAATATCCCGTTGGAGGAGCGTGGGTGATCCCGATGTGGTCACTCTCCTGATCAGGGAATTTCAACCGTTAGTATTAGAATATACGAGAGATTCCCCTTCTGGGGCCCGCCAGGGGGCAGTTTATTGCGTAGCGGTAAGCTCACTCCACGGTCGGCTGCGCTGCGGGCCGCACGTCTAAAATATCTCAGATTCTAAATTTCCGCGCTCCTACAGCGCCCGGCTACGTGAACTAGAAAACAAATTGCGGGAAGGGAGATATGAGATAGGAGGGAGATCGGGGTCCTCACTCCGCTCCCACTCGCTTCCGGAGCTCCTCCTCGTCCTCCTCCTGCTGCCGACGGGTTCTGCATTTGCCGCGTGGTGGGAGGCGGCGATGGCGGCTCCCTCTTCGCACCTGGCGTCCGCGTCGGCGCGTTCGGTCTCCATCTCCGTTCCCGTCCCCAGATCCGTCGGCGGTTTCAGATTCGAGCGCCCCGGAGGTGGCTCGGACAGGTTGCTGCTCCTCGGCGGGATCTGGAGTGGCCGGAGGCGCTCGGCGAGATCGCTCTCCGTGAGGAACGTCGCAAGCGAGCGCGAGACGAAGGATGCAGCCTCACCGGACGAAGGCATGCCTTCTCTGCTGTCTGTCACATCCGGATTGTTGCCGGATCGATTTGGTTTTTTGATCTGTTTCTGAACTGGTAGTTTCTGCTGCACGATCGGGGTTATAGTTTTTGTCCGGTTTCTTTCTGTGATCTCTTTGATCCGTTTGAGGACCTGTAGGCAGTGGGGTGACGATACATTCGACCACCCAAAGAAGCCGTGTTTACTGCGGTACTCGATTCTAGTCGCATGTCGTTTTGACAGGTGCTCTTTGAATGCTTTCTCTCGGCATAGGCTGTCATGCCTACGTTTGCTTTCCGTATATCAGGAGAATTTTCCGCATAGAAGGAGTCCGCTTCACCCTCAGCTATAGAACACCTGGATTCTAGCTAATAGTTTTCAAGAACTACATGCTTTAATGAGTTTCAACGTTTCTTACGCGTAGATCATTTTGGAGTTTTAGCCTGTGAGCCTGCATGCTCGGTTTTAGCACAATGATAGACGGATTTTCATTGTCTCATGTAATGATAAAAAAATATCTCAGAAAAGAAAAAAATGATTTCTTACTTCCCATAAATTACAGTCACAATCCTCAATTCTGCTTCCTCTAGTCTTTCATTCTTTTTACTGCTTTAGTTGTTCAACTAATGTCAGTTTGTTCGTTACCTCTTTCGATCGTGGTCATATGACGGGAGAAAAATCCTCATCAGTGAATCTGTGTTGCAGGGATTCCTTTTGTTCTAAGCTCTCCGGTGAATGATCCTGCATCCATTGCATCAAGCATCAAATATCACGCAGAGTTCACACCCTCATTCTCTCCGGAAGGTTTTGGGCTCCCCAAGGCTTATGTTGCTACAGCTGAAAGTGTTCGCGATGCACTTATCATAAATTGGAATGCGACCAATGACTATTACGAAAAAGCTAACGTGAAACAAGCATATTACCTCTCCATGGAATTCCTGCAGGTCAATCCTCAGTATAATTTTGCTACTATGATGCCTGAAACATTGTCAACGTTCGTGTTAGTTGATATTTTACATTAAATTTATTGGTCATGAATGGACGCTTCTTAGATTCCGTCACTGGAAATGTAACTTGATTTTCATGTTCTGTCACAGGGTAGAGCACTAACAAATGCAGTTGGTAATTTAGAGCTGACCGGTGCATATGCAGAGGCTTTGAAAAAACTTGGTCATAGCCTTGAGGACGTGGTAAAGCAGGTAGACCGTTTTTCTCAGTTCAACGAGTCTGGCACAGCTCATATAACCTGAAAAGATTAGAAGCTGTAATTTTCTGCCTATATGGTATTCGTGAATCACTAAATATGTTTCTGTGTAATCAAGTGCATTTTCGACTTCATTCATATTTATACAGCGATACTGAAGGATGTACACTGTTTTGAAAAACAGGAACCGGATGCTGCTCTCGGAAATGGTGGTCTCGGTCGTCTCGCCTCCTGTTTTCTGGATTCTCTTGCAACATTAAACTATCCTGCGTGGGGTTACGGCCTCAGATACAAGTATGGCTTATTCCAGCAACATATAACCAAAGATGGTCAGGAGGAAGTTGCAGAAAGTTGGCTTGAGGTTGAATTCTCCTAACATGTGTCATTTCTCATTTGTGGACATTCTTTTATCGGTGATCTCACGTGTATTGGTTATTAAAATGATCTAATCTATTTGTGTATCTTTCTGATACTTCGGTTTGACAGTTTTTGTCGGACTGTTGGTTCATTCTATCATCCGATTCAAGTTGATTAGTTGTTGAATGATTGATACATTATACCGATATTTTCTATTTCAGATGGGAAATCCGTGGGAAATCGTTAGACATGATGTCTCCTACCCAGTGAAATTTTATGGAAAAGTGGTTGTTGGTTCTGATGGAACGAAACACTGGATTGGCGGGGAGAACATTAAAGCCGTTGCATATGATGTTCCGATACCTGGGTATAAAACTAAGACCACAATTAATCTTCGTCTGTGGTCAACAAAAGTGGCATCTCAAGATTTTGATTTACAATCCTTCAATGCTGGAAACCATGCGAAAGCAAACGAGGCCCATGCAAATGCTGAAAAGGTTTGTATTCTTATAATCTAAAATACGGATTGGGAATGGTTGTTTGTCTTGTTCGACTCTTCTTTCTCTGTATACCTTCATTTTTATGATTACAATTCTAAAATACGGATCAAAATGCATTCTGATGGGAGCCCTGATTTTCGACATGGAAAGACATATATGGTACATCCTTGAGGTTCCGTGGGATGAAGGAGTCCTGTGGATTTCTTGTAAACTTAATTTTTGATGTTTTTTTTCCTGAATTTCAGGCCTTTTTTTTCAGCAGAAAAATATTCATTTTTAAAAAGTTTTGGATACCCTATTTTAGTGTTTATTATTTCATTTATTTTTCTTTATAGAAAAAGGGCTCCCACATGATCCTGTAGGATGGTATGTTGATATGTTTCAATCAAGTTTTTGTGCTTGTTTTATGAACTTTTGCGTTATAACCTTGTTTTCTACCGGTCATCTTGAATCTTTGGTATCGATAGATTTGCTACATCCTTTATCCCGGAGATGAATCATTGGAGGGAAAGAGTCTTCGTTTGAAGCAACAATATACTCTGTGCTCTGCTTCTCTTCAAGACATTATCGCTCGTTTTGAGAGGAGGTCGGGAAAATCTTTGAATTGGGAAGAATTCCCGAAGAAAGTTGCAGTGCAGATGAACGATACCCATCCAACTTTGTGCATTCCGGAGCTTTTGAGGATATTGATGGACGTCAAAGGTCTGAGCTGGAAAGAGGCCTGGAATATTACTCAGAAGTAAGTTTCAACTTTAGAGCTTTGGAGATATCCACCTTTGACGTTTGATTACTTGAAGAATCACGTGGAAAATGTACTCTTTTTACGCTAAAATTTAATTGACACACTCAAGAAATTTTCTCATGCTGCCAAAAATCAATATAACTTTTTTGAGGATCCTTTAGTTAAACGGAGAATGGTTATTTTGTACATGTATCCTACAAACGAGTTAATGTGCCAGAAGATGTGGCTTTTGGAAATATTTACTTTTTGTTTTGAATATGATATCAACTTATAGGGTAACTTGCCGTGTCAAACATGCGATTCCACCAATATTTCCTAGAACCCTCTCCTAGTGGCATCCATGCATTGACATGATAGGAAACCCTGTGAAGATTTTCGTTATTTACCAAGTCAAGCGTATTTGCCACCTCAAACCTTTTATTAACCATCAGCCTGTTTTTACCTCAGAGAAACTTTGTTGGCTTGTGGATGGAAACATAAAAAAAAACAAAATTTTAATTTAATAAAATATTTTATACACGGTGTCGATATCATACATGATGGGTGATTTCAAAGTGTTCTAAGATGTATCGACGTGATCTTGTTGGTAATTAAAATGCGAACCCTTTCTCCTGCATTATGAAATATCGATATTTGAGTTTGAACATCGCAATGTTAAATCTAGTAAAGACAACGTCCAGGTAGGATCTACTTGTTTTACTGTTTTGAGGAGCAGTTTTTTGATCGGCAGTATGAAAACATATGATGCATCAGTCACTTCTGAGTTCGCCAGAGTATGAAAACATTATCTTCTACAATTATCCTGGCTACTGAACATCTTTATGCCTTTATGCTCAGCGTCTTCTACGTTTTAGCTTCAAATGATGTTCTTCTCTTTCCATCGATCGGAAAGCTTTTTCTGTGTTAACTATCATAATATTAACAAAAAAGCTGGTGATTTTTCCTTCTTCCCTGGTCGAATGGTGCTCATTTTTTATTTATCAAATGACTTTGAGCCCAGAACCGTGGCATACACCAACCACACAGTTCTCCCCGAGGCTCTTGAGAAATGGAGTCTCGATCTTATGCAGAAGCTTCTTCCTCGGCACGTTGAAATCATTGAAAGTATTGACGAAGAGGTAGTCTCTCTGTGGGAAATTATGCGGGATTTTTTTTTAACGTTTAAGTTTCTTGGCTATTCTAACTTGAAATTATTTGTTTCTAAACAGCTAATTCAAACCATTATTTCCGAGTATGGAACCGAAGATCCTGATCTGCTGCAGAAAAAACTGAAAGAGATGAGAATTCTGGAGAATCTTGATTTCTCTCCTTCTGTCGCACAATTGTTTATTAAACCCAAGAAGTCTAAATCAAAAAAGAAAGTGTTGGTTGCTGATGTGCCTAAGAACGAGGCGGCTGAGTCTGAAGATCAGGAATCTACTGAGGAAGAATCAACCGACGAAGAATCTAGTGATGCAAAACCAGAAAAAAAGGAAACAAAATCTGTACTCCCAAAAATGGTTCGGATGGCGAACCTTTGTGTTGCTGCTGGCCACGCAGTCAACGGTGTTGCGGCAATCCATAGTGAGATCGTGAAAGATGAGGTGTTCAACAACTTTTACAAGGTGACTAATTCCTGCAGCTAGACGTTCCTCACGATTATTTTCAGTAATGTTTTGGTGTCAGTATGTCTTATGCGATGCCTTCAATTCACTTTTTTTTATCATCCACACGTCTTGAATTTTATCCCCCCCCCCTTTTTTTGGCTTCTTCGCTGTTGCCAGATGTGGCCTGAAAAGTTTCAGAACAAGACCAACGGTGTGACTCCAAGACGGTGGATAAGCTTCTGCAACCCTGACTTGAGTGAGATCATAACCAAGTGGCTTGGCACGGACGACTGGATTCTAAACACCGAGAAGCTGGGAGAACTTAGGAAGGTGATTCATTTTTTTCCATAAAGTCTTTTGAATGCAAGTTCATCAGTGAAACAGTCTGAGGTCAAAGAACACCTCTAAAGCTGGAACCATTTCAAAATGGCGTGCTGCTCATTCCATTTCTTCCCACCTTCTGAGTCCTCTGTCTCAGTTCAGAACAGCCACCCTCAGCCTATTTCGTATTAATTTCCATTTAATACGAAAAAAGCTGCCTGTGGGAGATCCTCTGAGGGCACGGCATGATTTCGTATTTGCCAGCCTGACATGGCCTGCGTGATGCCCACAGTTTGCCGACAATGAAGAGCTCCACGCCGAATGGAGGGCCGCAAAGCTGAGGAACAAGCTGAAGGTCGTCTCTCTGATCAAAGAGAAAACAGGATACGTTGTCAGCCCAGACGCCATGTTCGACATTCAGGTAGAACGCAATCATATAATCCCTCCTTCTCTGGCCTCGCGAGGATCTAAATCAGGAAACGGCTGATTCAACGCGCTCCTCAGGTGAAGCGCATCCACGAGTACAAGCGCCAGCTGCTGAACATCCTGGGGATAGTCTACCGCTACAAGAAGATGAAGGAGCTGTCGGCAGAAGAAAGAAGAGCCAAGTTCGTCCCTCGGGTGTGTATTTTTGGAGGCAAGGCGTTCGCCACGTACGTCCAGGCCAAGAGGATCGTGAAGTTCATCACAGATGTCGCGGCCACCGTGAACAACGACCCCGAGATCGGAGATCTCCTCAAGGTAGGCCTCTGGCTTCTTGGACGAATATTTTTTTTTTAATGATTCGCGTTGACCTGTTTATCCATGTTCGTTCCCGTCCATTCTTGGACGAATCAAGCATGCATCTTCATGATCCTCACTCTGCACTCCTCAGGTCGTCTTTGTTCCTGATTACAATGTCAGCGTCGCTGAGCTGCTCATTCCCGCCAGCGAACTATCTCAGCACATCAGGTAAGCTTATAATCCATCGAAGATAAATCAGGATTTTTTTTTCTTGTGCTTCCCTAATCGATGCAACTTGGGGTTGACCTCATTTTTTGTTTTTTTTTTTTTTGATCTCTCTGTCGTTGCTGATGGCAGCACTGCGGGGATGGAGGCCAGCGGAACCAGCAACATGAAATTCTCAATGAACGGCTGCGTCCTGATCGGCACCCTCGACGGCGCCAACGTGGAGATCAGAGAAGAGGTGGGAGAAGACAACTTCTTCCTCTTCGGCGCTCGGGCCGAGGAGATCGCCGGCCTGAGGAGAGAGAGAGCCGAAGGAAAGGTAACCCGCCCCCCCCACACACTGTTGACGATGAACACTCGCTCCCCTCCTTACCAGTCTAATCCCTCTTCCTCTCTCTCTCTCTCTCTCTCTCTCTCTCTCTTTCTCTCTCTACTGTGTGGGGTGTGCAGTTTGTGCCGGACCCGCGGTTCGAGGAGGTGAAGAAGTACGTGCGAAGCGGGGTGTTCGGGAGCTACAACTACAACGACCTGATCGGGTCCTTGGAAGGGAACGAGGGCTTCGGCCGCGCAGACTACTTCCTGGTCGGCAAGGACTTCCCCAGCTACATCGAATCCCAGGCGGAAGTCGACGAAGCCTACCGCGACCAGAAGGCGAGCTACCCATTCTCTCTCTCTCTCTCTCTCTCTCTCTCTCTGACTCTCTCTCTCGCTCTCGCTCTCTCTACGCCAGAAATGGACGCGGATGTCCATCCTGAACACGGCGGGCTCCTACAAGTTCAGCAGCGACCGGACGATCCACGAGTACGCCAAGGACATCTGGAACATCGACCCGGCCCCGCTCCCTTGAATCGGTGGGACCCGCCGTTCCAGGTCAGCTTCCCCACCCCCGCTCTTCCCTCTTCCATCGTTTGCTTTGTTCCACACCAAATAAGGCCGGAGGCCGCTCTGCTCCATGTTTTTCCACGTAGTAGTAGTGGTCGTAGGAGGACTGGGCCCGGGTGTGAGCATTTGGTTGGCAATAAGGCCCATTAAGAGAGAGAGAGAGAGAGAGAGAGGGGGAAGAGAGAGAGAGGGAGGCCATTGGGCGTTGTTTCTATTTTCAGTGCTTCTCCAGGGCCAGCAGTGTGTTTCTTTCTTTCTTGTCCTATGAACTAGTTGGTCCGTGGACCTTCCCAATGAAATAAAAATGGGCGGAATGCTCTCTCTCTCTCTCTCTCTGTGAGCTACTTGGCGTGACTGGGCGAATTCCTCCGAATTAGCGAACGTCTATCTTCTTCCTCTACGCGTCCGTCTCTCTTTCTAGCATATCATTTAACTCCTTTCTCGCGCGGCAGGCGCACCTGAGACGTCGAGCCCGCGGGTGAGAATTCTGGACTAGCCACATTGGTATCTATCCAGAGCGAGAGAGTAAAATGTAGAGAGAGAGAGAGAGAGAGAGAGAGAGGTCACGGTATCAGAAGGAGGCCGTCACCACAAGTCGGATATCTTGGTCGGGATTCTCCTTGTTAGCTCTCTCTCTCTCTCTCTCTCAATTCTGGAGGGAATCTCTCATTCAGTAGGCACTTGACACCCAAAACGTCCACGCAGAGAAGAGGGCAGAATCAGGCATGGCTTTGCTATATAAAGAAAGAAACCCATCTTATAAAACCCTCATCCCGCAGGCGGAAGAGGAGCTAGACTACCCAGAAGATGAGGCCCCGGGAGATGACGACGACTCTCGGATCTATAATAATAACCCTTTTATGAGAGCGGCCTCAAAACCCTCATGGAAGCATCATACAGGCTCATCATGCTCTCATTTACAATGGCGCTGGGGGGCTTTTCTCGCATGTACAGGGGGGTGTCAGGAGAGAGAAATAGAGATAGAGAGAGAGTGTGAGAGAGAGAGAGCCCTGGGAACGAGTCTGGGGGGTCAGCTGATACCTTGCCCGTCGCTGGATTCACTGGCCCAAGATCCCTTCCCGAAGACCTCCTCGATCACATGGCATGTCGGCAAGAAGTCGACGCTCTTCTCCTGCCCGGGGAAGTAGCTCAGGTCCCACGGCTTGGCGTCGGGGCTCACGAGGTACCCATGGTCGACCGTGCCGCTGAGAGCGCCTCTGCCCACCCGGCTGAACCCCACCGCCGGCAGGCCATCGGCGGCGATGGCGGCGGGGGTGCCGGCATGGTGGCCCTCAAAGGACGTGCAGGAGTCATCTTGGACGCTGTGATCCTCGGCGATGCCGTCACGATGCATCAGAGGAGAGTAGCTCGACATGGGTGGGGCGTGCCCTTTCACCAAGAAATCATCCAGCTCCTGCCGCCGGTCCTCGGCCGCAATAAGATCGTCGCAGGCATCTCCATCGTCGTTGTCCTCATGGAAGTCGTCTTCTTCATGGCTGTCGTCGTCGTAGACCCCATGCTCATCGGGCATCTTCATGGCGGAGGAGTCACATTCGTAATCCTCCGCAGCAAACTCACTGCCATCATCGCCATCCTGCCACTCGTCATTGTCGCTGTCAATGTGCAGAGGATCCGACCTGTTCTGTTCAGCTCTTTTTCTAAGAATGAAGACGTTGAAGTAGTAGCTGACCAGGTCCTTGCTGGATTTGGACGGCAGGAACCGAGGAAGATGATCCCAAAAATTCTTGCCCAAAGAGGAAGGATTTTCAGAGACAACTTCATGGAATATGTGTTCCTCCTCTTCAGTCCATTTTGAGGCCACATACTCCCCCATTTCAGGAAAACCCAACGCGATGAACTTGCCTGACCCAAGATTTTCCTCCAGGATCTCTCTTTCTTCCATAATATGCCGACTCACACAACTGATTGAACCTTTGTCGGGGCAGCTGCAACCAGATGCACCGACAGAAACCTTGGAATCTTCAAAGGAAGCTGCAGTATCATCAGGCATTGGGATGATGCATGTGCCCATCAACTCTTCACTGCCATCTTCATCAGCCAAATGATGGAAAGAAACGCCGGGATCTGATCCATTAGGCAGCCCCTTGACAGGCCGTGGTCTCCAAGCTGGAATATCTGCTTGGTGATTGGGACCCAGAGCAACTGGCTTTCTAGGAAAATAATCAAGAATAGATATATAAACACTCGGCTGGTCCCTTTTCTCAACAAAATGGGGAGATGAAATCATCTGCAACGGCAAGTCTGGCCTGTACTCTTCTTCACTAGTGTTGCATGAGACCAGAGACAAGCTGGAAGTACTAGCAGAGGCATCCACGGAGGGTTCCTCGCGAAAAGTATCCCCATCGTTTGTCGATTTATTCAGGGCAGCAACTGAAAGTTCAATAACAGTATTGAGAATGAGATGCTTTCTTTCTTTCTTTGGACTATTCATAGAATTTTAGAAAGAAGCCAGAGTAATCAGTAAGAAACTTTGAAGCTCTTTACCTGATATGAGTGGTTCCACATGAGCAGCTTTGATAATAGGAAGTTCAAAAGAAACATCCCGATCAGAGTCCTCTAATTGTCTTGCTCGCTTAAATGGATTTTGGTGTAGATCATCTCCAGTCCGAGACCGTTTCATAGGCTCCAACTCAATGACATCCTCATGAGTGTTACTGCTCATACATTTCAAACTGCAACTGCTTCCAGGATCATTTTCATAATGGCACTGGGTCATTCTGCTCACAAGACCCTCCTCTACAGCAACTGATAATTCAGAAATGGAGTCGACCGCAGGCCTATCGTCACCGTGAGATTGGCTGAAAGCTTCAATGTCCTCATCTACGTTTTACATAAAATGAGTCAGCCAACTGCAAATACAAAATCCTCGAACAGCACCAAAAAAAAAAACCCTTCAATGGACAACCTGAGATATTTGGTTTCTCAGGGATAGCCTGGCATGGAGGCCTTTCCACAGATGGAGCCAGCTGGCTACTGAAATTCACTTGACATGACACATCATCGGAAAAAGTATTTTTGCAATTGGAAACCATATCTGAGCTGCAAGAACACGAATCAGATGACGTGAATTAGAATCACAAAAGTTCCTTGGGCCACAGGATCAGCATGACGTATATTTCAAGCAAAGTACAACAGGGGAAGATAACGGAAATGAAGAAAATGAAAGATGGCACTCAATTTATGTCTACTATACATGATGAACATAATCCATGGAAGAGAGAAACATTATATTGCCAATTCTTGTTTTATGACATTCCTCATACCTATCTGATATGAGCTCATTCGTTAGATACATCACGGAAACATCATGGAACTAAGCCATCCAATTCAACCGTGGCAAATGCCAGAGACAAGAAACAAAACTACCTCGAGCATTAAACTTACAGTTATTCTAACAGGTATAGCCTAGCTACTTATATTGTGAAAACGAGTCGGAAATCAAACAATCGATAATCAACCAATCAGGGTAATAAACTGACATAGCCAAAAAAATGATGATAAAACGTTCTTGCTGAGGCTAAAATGGTTAAACATTGAAATAAACCAAGGCTCAAAATCGCCCATCAGATGAGATTTTTTTACTACAGAAATAAAATAAAACAAGATATAAAAGTTTGATGCTCTGGTAGTAGTGTCAGCTATATAATGCACGTGAATTTGCATATCTGAGCCTCTCTTGTATTTATTATCGGGAAAATGCGTAGAGAGAAGATCCTTAAACAGTAACCATCTTCAATTTAATTGATTTCTGCATGTGGTGATCTAACTTTAAATAAAATAGTCGATCATAATGTCACCAAACAAAGAACCCAATTGAATGGCCTATATCTTCATAAGTTTTTTCAAAGGCTTATGAGAATTTGGAATGTACGTGGGTGTAATGTTTTAACTAGTAAGTACTCTGTTGCACCCGTTACTCAGTAATCACGATACTACTAAAGAGAATTTAATAATTATTGTAAAAAATAAAAGATAATTGCTTCTGCAGACGATGTTTACCTCTAATGGGCCGCTGGAGGAGCACGTGGAGTCCAAGAAAAAATTTCCCAAATTGAGACCCTTTTTATATTACGTAAAAAATAAAATAAAAAATACACAAAAAGGAATATGGTGAAATTCTAAATTTTCCCTAATCAATGCATCGCATCGACGAAGAGAACGTTCTGGAACCCTAGATCACGAATTTGAAAGAAGAAAAAAACAAGGGTCAAGAACGGGCCCAGACGGATGAGGATCGGCAATCAAGAAATCTAGATACAGCAGAATTCTTTCCCTAAGTCGAGTCAATTTGCCGGAGGGAATTTCCAAAACAGATGAGGGTACCACCGACCGCAGTATCCTCGATGTACGACGACCCTAACCCTAGACTCGATCCAAAAAATTGGGGACTGCAAACAAAGGGGAAACCCTCGAATCGAGACCAAGGTTAACCGAGACGATAGATCTATGATTGGGACATGAATAAACGGGGATCAGGGACGGCTTTCGAAACCCTAACCCAGAGATGTGGTTGAGGGGCGACGACTGGATAAGAAATCCGGATCGATCGGCGCCGTGATGAGGGACCAGATAGAGGTAAACGGATTGACTCGGATAAACGGGCGAACGAATCGGGGAGAGGATCTCGATCGAGATGGGGCGGGGGAATTCTGAGAGGGAAATAGGCCGAAAAGGGCAAAAAACAGCTAGGGTTCGCTTTTTTTATTTTCCCCCTTCCTCCAAAATAATTTAAAAAAAATCTGACGGTCCGTAGTCTGTAGATGTAGTCGACAGCTGGGTCCCATTTCACACGTAGTCCCCTTTCCGCCAACCCGGAACGCGTCCCGTGAGTCATGAAATGACTGTAAAGCCCCCAAAATCAATAACGAAGGAATATTAATGCACTGCTCTTTGGCATATGAATTCAGGGTATAAATGTCTTTTGATACATTTTGGATTAGAAAATGACGACCGCGGAGCTCGTCACGCAAACGAAGCGTGTCCCCATCGGCGCCGTTGTTTGAATCCGGAAACCTCTTTTAAAGTCTACCGATCCGACGATTCTGCGACACTCGATAGGGGAAGGCCAAGGAAGGGACGGTCCAGATGGAGAGACCTTAGTGGGTGGCGCAGCTTACAGAAGGAGGCGCCGCGGTACATCTAACCGCAGCGGCTCCGGCACATGAGGCTGGGGGCGTACGGATGGGGCCCACAGGCACACAAAAAGATTCGGTCTCCAATGGCGGCCGCAGCGGAGCCGTCCGATCTGCGGGAACGGTCAGATGGCCGCGGGCCGCCAGCGCACGAACTGCCTGGCATCCCGCGGGCAACGAAATCTGTGGCTGAGTTTCTTTTGAGAGTCAACCAATCATGAAAGACCACATAATTGCACCAGCTTTTCCACTCGAACCCCCTCGAACCTCCCTTTCAGCACCGACAATTCATCCCCGATTTCATCATTCAAGTCTCAGGTGACTACAACAGTGGGCAACATGAGATAATTCTGACCCAGTTGACTTTCAGGCACGACCAGAAAGACCAGGCCTGCCCGTTGACTCCCCTGGTTCAGACAAGAACCAAATTCGTCGGAAAGTCAACCAATCAAGAGCCAGTAATCTAACTTGGGTCAGTGTTCGTCCAGCTCCGCACACTCTAGCTTCCGGCTGTTTAAAGAGAAGACTTCCGGATGCTTTCATTGACCAGAAGAGATGCATCCGAAGTAGGAAAATTGCCAAAAAAAAGTTTTTGCTGAAATAATTTATTGCTTTCTGGGAAGAGAAAGGCAATCTAGTCGCGGGCTTTTATCACATTCGAGAGATAAAAAGAGAAAAAATGAGCCCCAGTTAATAGGAAGGAGTCGTCATAATAAATTGTTTGTACCTCGCAAAAATGGCGTCATTATTCATGGAAAAAAAATTAATGAATGGGATGGCAGATGGGGAACCCGGGTCTTCGATTGAATCACCTGCAGCCACACTCAGATTAGTGAGAACAGAAAAATAAGAGAAAAATGACGGTACCCAAATAATAACCAGGTATGGAAATCGAATGAAGAACTGGTGTTTACGTGTAGAAATCACAATCCACCTGTGATATCATGATATACATAAGTTCATCCTGGATCAAAGTTTTTAAATGAGAATTATTGAAACATATTTTCTTTTCTTAAAAAAAAGGAATATATTTCAACCTGAAGAGTTCCAAAATAGGTTTCAGAAATAAAAGTTCCATGTAAAAGACAGATCGCATCAGCTCCGAATAAAGAAATAAAATCAGAATTATTTTGCCTATCCAAGAATATTGCTCTCACTCGTTATCGACAATCAAATGAAACATTTCTCTATCTTTATCAGAATTTGGTCTATGTTCTGCTCTGAGTGATGATGTTCAGTGGACTCGTTCGTGACACGCTTCTCCAGAGACAGCAGAATCTGGTGGGCAGCCGGCCATTGCACAAAAAACCCGTAAATCAGGAAAAAATGTGAAGGAATATATCACATTGGGCAGACTATGCGAGTGTGATGGGGTCCTCCTTTTCTAATGACAATTCAGAGTGAATGACTCGCAATTTTCATTAAATCAACCTGTGATAGAATCACCGAAAATTACAAGTAAACGCACATATATACCCAACAATTGCATTTTATTTTCCATTAAACTCCCTTCCGGTTACCTGTTTTTCCTATGCCTATTATTATCCTAAGCAGGGGGAGTAAATAGGGGTATCAATGAAATTTAAACCTTTAATTATAATTACCCTGAGGTCGCCTGGTGGATATTTACAGGTGGTCCAAAAGAACCACCATCTGGCAGCTTTGTGGGGGATCTTGAACCTGAAGTTGAAGAACAGAGGAAATTCAGCCGTTTAATTATGACATTAGGCTGTTTCAAAATGACTGAAAAAAACCCATATAATGAAAATAAAGAAACCTTTGCTTAAGCTTATCCTCTCAGCAAGAGCATTGCAAACGTTGCTTGTCCCGGGATATATCACCACTGAGACAGTCATCAACCTGCAGTAATTGAAAAAAAATCCGTTAAACGATTGGAAAAAAAGAGAGATTTTCAGTTCGAATGGTGACATCTTGGTAGAATCATCCTTTCTTAAAGTGAAGGTACATTACTCTTTGATCTGTTTCTAAGAACTAACTTCATTGTAAATTATGAAAGGATAGATAGATGAAAATAAACCATAAAAATACTAATTTAAGAATCAAAGTAGATAAGATAAAGACCAGAATACCAGTAAAAGTGTTCGGCTTGAAGCCAACAATAGCTTTGCCGATGCATATGCATTAGTTCCAAGAGAAAAATAACAGCCAACATGTCAAACAAAGAAAGATCTTGTGACTTCTATGTCTCAAGTTTCAGCACAATTTTCATTCACTACGCTGCATTTTTTACTCATTTTCATTGCTTCACAAGTGCCCTTGTTAGGTGAAAGATAGCAGGGGCCTTACTGAAAAACCCTCTTCATGTCGTCACGTCGTTGCATCTGGGTGGGTCCATCCAGTGTATAGTGCGCAAGGAATGACAACCCTGCCCTTCCCATTCTACGTGTGTCAGGTTGAAGAAATGAATGCAGCTTCAAAAGTACAGGTCGCGCGCTTTACTTGACTCTCCCCCGCTTGCTGCTTCAAAACGACAAAGTTTTTCACTGGGCCGGTAGTTTTAGTATATTCGGCAATGGATATCAACAGCAGGGCTAAATAATAAATAACTAATTATTATACGCCAAAAATCTTTGGAAGAAAAATAGAAAAAATATATGTAAAAAATACTTACTTTTGTAAACAACCTGAGGCTTTTGATATACATAACAAGATATTTCCAGTGGCACAGGACTGTTCAAGCCTGAAAAGAAAACCCAATGAACATTGTAAAATTTCCAGACATAAAATAAACAATAGAAGATTGAAGCTTGCTCACAAAGAAATCATAGGACAAAAAGTTGAAATGACTAGTAGAAATAAGATCATAGCCAAAATATATAAGTGGGAGAAATCTATGCCCATTTAATTTGTACAGTTAAAAAAAATGATATTCTCTGGCGAAAGATTTACATTCATCAGGCAGAGTCCTCCATTGATTTACATCAATTGTGAGAACTTGTAGAGAACCAAGGTTGACCAAGCTTGCACTTGGATGTTCTAAGACTTTTGATCAATGGCCTGAAAGTAAGAAGAACCAAGTTAACAATGCATGCCTTTTTGAATGTAACTTGTGACTTTTCCTAACTTGGAAAGTGCACAAGAAAGACTAGCACACACGTGTAAAAACGTTGATCATTAAGTTAGACGACATTACCAGATTCTGCATACCTTTTACTTTACTGCTCCCATTCCGAATTTCTCATACATGCTCGTCAAGGTGATGTCAACATACGCATTCATGTAATAGCCAGTTTTAACTATTTGGGCATGGACCTGTCTGCCTTGTTCCTTTAACAATAGTTTGCAGCAAGCTGTCAGCAGGTTAATGAAGCTTATGTGATCGGGCCATACGCCCAATTTATTCATCTGAGTATAGAGATTAAGGGCGTCCCATGCAAACCCCTGTTGAACATATCCTGAAAGCATTACATTCCAAGAAACCACATTCTTCTCTGGCATCACAGCGAAGAAAGCTTTTGCTTTATCCCAGATTCCACATTTCACATACCCACCTAGCAATGCAGTCCAAGAAACGATGCTGGGATGACGAATGTCAAGAAATGAAAGAGCGGCAAACTCTATGTGTCCACATTTTGCATACATGTCCACAATAGCACTGCCGACCACAACATCAAAGTCAAGGCCCGTTTTATGGGAATGGGCATGAATCTGTGCTCCCCATGCAAGAGCAGATATACCAGAACAGGAGTCGAGAGCACAAGAAAGGGTAGTGTTATCTGGCTTTGGACCCAAATATCTCATCACCCGAAAGGTATTCAGAGCTTCATGATTCAAGTTGTTCTGACCATATCCAAAGATCATGACATTCCACAAAACAATATTCGGCTCATCAATTGCACTGAAAATCTTTTCAGCAGCTTGGCGATCATAAAAAAAGAAGTACATATCAATAAGAGCGCCACATACAAAAAAAGAAGAGCTGACGCCAGCTCTTGTTACCTGGGAATGAAGTTGCTCACCAAATCCCAGACCAAAAGCATTGTAGGCCGTCAGGAGGCTCCCATAAGTAAAGGTGTCACCTTTTTGCCCACATAAACACAATTCCTTGAAAGCTCCTACAGCCTCTTCATACATTCCAAGCTCTGAGTAACCTGTGATCAGAGCATTCCACAAGGCAAGGCTCTTCTCTTGTACACTTTCAAACAATATCCGAGACCTATCTACGTGCCCCTGTTTTGCATATTCTGCAATCAAAACACTCCAAGAGAAATCGTCCACAAGATGCATAACCTCAGTGACCCTTCTTGCGTCATCGAAATTACCACACTTGGCATACATGGACACAAGGACGCTGCCAACAGTAACATTTGCTTCATATCCACATTTAACAGTGAGCCCATGTACTTTGGATCCATCTTCGAGATTCAATAACTCGACACATGCATTTAATACACTAACAAAAGCTACCTGATCTGCATGCAACCCACATTCCCGCATTTCCTGGAAGAAATCAATGGCTTCTCCGTTCCGATTATGCTGAGAACAACCCTCAATAATCATAGTCCACGAAACAACATCCCTTTTAGGCATTTCATCGAAAAACTGAAGTGCCTGATCTATCCTTGAGCAATAAACATATCCTGCAAGCATGGAATTCCAAGTAAAGGGCTCTCTAGTATCCATCAAGTCAAAAACCCTTCTGGCTTCACAGAGATACATACATTTAGCATATAACTCGACAAGAGCACTACCTACATGAACATGAGTATCCAGTCCAGTTTTTATGGAATACCCATGGAGCAGTCTACCATTTACAGAAAAGCGAAGATTGCAGCAAGCACTAACTACACTAGATACACCAAAGTGGTCGGTTATAGCACCACAATGTCTCATGCTCGCGAAAATTTTCAATGCTTCTTCACAAGGTCCATGGCGATCATAACCTGAGATCATCAAGTTCCATGATACAGAGTCCCGGCTAGGCATTTGGTCGAACAGTTGACGAGCTGTGGATAAATGGCCACCTCTACAATAACACGCCATCAATGTGTTCCACGAATGCAAATTCTTCTTCTTAATTATCCTAAAAACCGAGTGAGCGTCGTCCAAGGAGCCGCATTTCCCATACATATTGATCAAATGATTGAAGAAGAATGTGTCGTTGCTAAAGCCGATGACCGTGACGTGCGCATGGAGCTGCCTCCCCTGCATCCGAGCCCCCCTTTCCGCGAAGGATTTGACAATGGAGCACAGAGCGTCGGCTCCAGCAGGTTCTCCCCCGCGATGGGCAAGTACCAGCGAACGGACTGCTTCCTTAACGCATCCGGCGATAACGAGCTTTCCTGCGGAATCCGGGCGGGGCGAGGCATCAGACAGTCGTCGCCTCCCCGCAGCAACCGCGGCGTTGCCTGTGGCCGTGGAAGGGCTTCTCCTCTTCGCTGGAATGGGCGCCGGCAGGGACCTCGAAACGGAGGGGAGGAGACGCTTGGGAGTTCTCATGTGAGCGAGGACTCTCATCTAAAGCGGAAGGGATCATGCGGGCATGGAGGAGCTCCGAAACCACAGAGGAAGCTCAGGGTCTCGGAGCCCGGGGCGCCGCCCCACTGCAGTGGGGGAAGCGGAGAACTGAGCAACGAAACCGTGGGTCGCACTCCTAACGGCACCATGTCATTTTCTCATACTTGAATCCTTTCGATATGAAATAGGGACATTGAGTTTACTAAATAATACAACATGTATAAGCGTATTATTAAACATACGTGTTGAGATAAGGTGATTTTTTTTTTTGCCGGGTTGACTTGGATTCTTAGGCAAGTCAAAATCACCAAGAACACAACTATTATAAATCTGTAAGTGGGTCAAAGTTAGTCATTATGAATATATGTGTAAATTATTAATAAAACATTGTATGATATAAAGCTGCTAAAAAAAAATTGAGCTGGTGGAGGGGATTCGTGTCATATTCAATCACCCTAAAAACGTTTTATCATGGATTTTTTCATTGAAAACTTACGGATTCATATAAATTATGGGCTATTTCATCACAGATTACGGTGAAAACATATAAACCGATCAGACTTTGTAGGGCTGTTTGACGGTTTATCTTTGACTTCTCACAGAACATGAGCACGATCTCCTTTTATAAAAATTGAGGTCGATCGAATAGTTTGAATCACTGACAGATGATGAAAAAATATGTACTTGATTTTTTTTTCTTAACCACGACGATCGCTCGTTTTTATTCTATTTTTTTACACGGAAGACAGTGCAGGACACTGTTAAAAGTCAATGCCCTCGTCAAGCCCTCGAGAGTTTATCATCACGTTTGAGTCAATCACCTTGTCAAACTTCCTCTTCCTCCGAGCTTCAAATTCTTGAAATCCTTCCGTCTGCAAGGAAAGGGGGGGGAAAAAATGTGTGAGCACTTGGAAAATAAAAGCACGATGATAAAAATAAAAAAATAAATTTTAAAAAAAAAAAAAACTGATCATGGATTTGAGAGGGTTGAAAGAACGTGCTTGCTGAAACTGTTCCATGGAAATCGGATTCTCATGAAGAGAGATATTCTGCAGAGCTTTACACTCCTTCAGCAACATCGGAGGCAGCTGCCAATTAGTAAGTAGCAGGACGGATTCCCATCAGTGATGCGCAGATATAAATCGGTAGAAGATCTTCAGAACCGAAAGAAAACCTAAAAAAGTGCTCTGACAGAAAAGAGATGAAGAAGAGCAAGCAAAACATGAAATATATGAATCACAGACGGATCCTTCATGGGCCGATGCCACCTGCTGTCTGGAGGATAATTCAGTATATCGCAAGGGAGCTCTCATAATCGATTGATTATACCTTGCGTAAACGGTTATTATTCAAGGAGAGAGACTTTAAATGAGTAAGTTGGCAGATCGAGGGCGGCAGATCTTCAATTGAATTATCTGCAGCCATAATTAGCTCTAGTTACATGCAGTTAGAACATGAAATGTTTGTACAAAATAAAACACGGTAGTTGAATAAATATTGGTAACCGGGTATTGAAATCTGAGAAGTGGCGTATTAGGGGATATAAATAACTGATCTTTGAATCAATCTAAGAGATGTCAATATAAATTCTTCCCGCCTTTAAAAAATATATTATTACTGATTTTTTTTTGAAAAATCAGAAGTATCAAACTCAAGCCACCCACAGCAAAATTTCTGCCTCTTACTCAGAGAGCACCAGGATGCATTAAAGACTTGTTGATTCGATGATTTACTGGCATAATTGGCACATGAAATAAATGATCCGCTGAAGAAGATAAAAACAAGGTTTAAGAGCATTAGCAGTCTCTGATACTGTTTAAGATGATAATATGTTGCGGAAGGCACCATTTTTATAAGGGTACTTGGTTAAGAGATTGAATAATCCCTGATCTGATCTGATCTAAACTATTTATAGACATCTGCAGAATTGCAACATGTACCATTTGCACGCACTTCTTCCAAGGCTATACAACTCCCGATGGATTGTGGAAGGTATTTCAGATTATTGTTCGACACGTTTAAGAGCAATAGCTGCATTGTCAATCAAAATAGATTAGCAATTCTGATGGATTGGATGCTACAAGGAGGAGATCCATGAAAGAAAGTTATAAACTTTTTAATGATCTAAATAAAACTGCTTTATTGAAACAAAATAATAAAAAGTGACTATTCTGAAACAGAATAAAAAGTTTCAGTGCAGCATAATTTCGACATTAGCTTCAGCGAAAATAATTAGATCAGGCTGAGCTCTTCGCCTCCAGTTCTTTTAGTTATGGCAAATATTCTACTGGCATAAAACAGGTTGTAGGATAAAATATGCATGATTTTGGTGATGTGGATGACAACTCTGCCTTGCACCCAGGAAAAAACTTGCAGAGGACAAGGTAGTCCATGGCTACCCATTCCTCCCTGGTATGATTTAAACGGACGCCAACCAAGATTAGTTCTTGTTCCACAACGGAGCACGTGTGTTTTCCATTTCGGACCAATAATTCCGCATGTACAAGGTTCCTTTAATCAATAAGCCGCAGGTATTCACCTCAGAATCCTTCTGCAGTGTTCCTCACAGTTCATACTCTTCCCTGCACAAAATCTTGGGTGGAAGAGAAGGCATTCCGATGTATTTTATCAAATAATTACACATAATAAGTAGAATACGACTGAGCCTTTTTTTCTTTCAAATATCAACCACATTTGACTTTGCTGAAATCTGCTCTTGTTTTTCTCTATTTTTTAAGAGGAGCTGACATTAATTTTTTAGGCAGTTCCCACGTTGAGATAATAAACATCTAACCGCAGTATAATTAGTCTCCCATTTCAGGGCAATCTTCATCCTCTTTACGTTGCCCTTTGACTGCCTCAAAAAGGACCTTTTCATGTGAAAGACTGCTATGGACCGACCAATTGAAAGATCCTGTTATGGAATCACACTGTAACATACCACCCCACGCAGTTCATCCAATGCATAAATTAGGCACCGTTGAAATGAATGCCAACAGGGATATCGAAGATAATCTATTGCAGCGGATTCATTTAGAACAGTAAATATCTAGTTCGATTACAGAAAATAGTAGAAAATTTTCGCCATGTCGAAAAAGACTTACATTTTTTAGATTACCCAACGTTTCAGGTAAGCTTGTTAACATATTTCCGGTGACAGACAACTGCTCAAGTCTGACAAGAAAGCCCACTGGAAAACATAAAAAAATATGCAGTTAGAAAGAAGATAAAAAAGTAATTATATTTTTTTAGGAATAAAGCAAGGACAAGAAGATTAACTGGTTGTCGAAATGAACACCAATCAAATATGAAACTAGAAAATATCTGTGTCAGCTCAATTTCTTTACTCAATAAAAGTAGGATATATTTAAGTCAGAAAATTACACTCATCCGGCAAAGTCCTCAATTTATTTGCATCAAGTGTGAGAATTTTTAGAGAGTGGATATTCCCCAGGCTTGCAGGTAGGCGTTCAATAATATTTTGAGCTAAAACCTGAAAGCAAGAAATCCCTTATCCGTTGCTCCTGTTTTGATAATGCCACCTGGCTTTTCTTCTCTTGAGAAGTCCACAAAATTAACAGCATATAAATGGGAAAGCATTGATCAGTAAGTAAAAAGCTCACCAAACGTTGCATGTTGAATAATTTACTGATCTCCATTGGAATCACAGCTGCAGTAACAATCAACAAAACCAGAAAATTATTAACGATACATAAAATACAATTATTAAAAAGGAATTATTCTGGAGTCAAAATAAGCATTTCCTTCGACATTATTGATTCATGTCAACACATACACTACCTATCACCTTTGTTCAACATGAAATATCCATATGGGATCCTTCCACCTTGAAAAAAAATCCTATTGAAAGCTTCATTTTAGTTAAACAATCCTAGAAATTCGGAGAATTTTCATAGTTTTAGACTTTGTGCAGCCCCATAAACTCAGCTAAGACAATTAAAAATTAAAAATGGAAAACCCCAGGATATGGCCATAAAAGGGCAGCAATGAACATTGCACAGCACGAAACCTGTGTTCACTTGGAGAAGTCCTTACTTTAACGACAGTGTAATAGAGATGACAGAATGGTTTGAAGGAGAGTGAAAGTGTTGCATACTACAGGCCACAACCCAACAAGTTTGGATGGGCAACATCGGAAAGCTTAACAACAAAACATCAATCAATCCAAGACAGCCTTAAAAGCCAGGGTAACCTGGGAAGATGAGCAGGTTTTTCTTTCAAACTATGGGTCAGGTACTTCTTTGAGCGCGAGAAGCACCAAATTCCATAAGCATTTTAGTAACTGGATCAATTACGGGCATTAAGATTATTTTGGATGAAGAAGATTCGTAACACACCAGATGGCGGAACACAAAGAACTTATGCGCACAAAGGCCATGATCTTCTGGTTAGTGAATCGTGAGTCAATGAACAAGAACTCGATGAGAAGGTTATCTATTATTCTGGCCAACCAAGAATATACTCTGATCATTGAATTAAGCAAGTCTGGGAACCAAAAACCGTGGGCGTAATACGTCAAAACATTCTCCCCTCCAGATTCCCTGTTCTCACATTTACAGAATTAAACATCTCTAGAGGATAAAGCTGAGGCAACCTCTCAAAGGAAATTTAGCACTTCACATTGAGTGAGATGTGCGAAAAACACAAACAAATAAAATCCACAATCATTGATGAATTTTTTTTGAAAGCGCATCTCTTGTTTAAATATTGTTAGTTGCATCCGGAGAATACTTTGTTTCAATCTTGAAGAAGATATTTCGTGACCAAGATTCCTACCGTTTAACAGTTATGTCTATAGGACCTTGCAAGGAGTAAGTTGGTAGAATAAGGGCAGAGAGTGACTGGGAAGCTTTATAATCTGATATTGAAAGAATAGTGATTTACACGACGATGTCTTAATGATTTATGATAATAATTTATCACTGAAAAACATCTATGAATGATTCTAAAGTGTGCCGAACTTAAGGGATTGGAATATTTTCAACGCATTCCACATTTTGTGAAACGTGAAGAAACCCCTAATTTACTACGAGTTCCCATGTCGGATATAAGAACTATTGAGGCCATAACAACGCTCGTGTGAATTAACAAAGCTAACCGCAGTGGTGAGACAGTGTTTGAATCTGTCATAATAGAGGAACATAAATTTCATTTTAAAGTATTTTATAAATTCGTTGGTTGAAACTTGACAGCAATATTCAAGCAGAAACAAATCCGCAATTCTTGAGCTGCTAATATTTGTTTTTTGGTGTGATGCCATTAATAACATATTAGCGGCATCATAAGAGGTGCCTCTAACCGACAGAAGGTGAACCGTCTGGGTCAGTAAATGAAAGAGAAGATGAACCGACCCCAAGAAACGGTTAGCAGAGGAGTTAAATAGGGGGAACCACAGACCTATAAGAGGGGGACGAGATCAACCCAGAGGGGCATCCGGAGATAACGGACCTAGTGGAGAGTGAGAGGATCTCTCGAATATCCTCCAAGGTGATCCGTCATTCCGACTGGTCACTTTTACCTTCAGTGTTCTTGCCGGTTGTACCTTGTTCTTCTGTTCTAGGAGTGTTTCCTTTTCAGTTCCAATTGGTGTTCTACCATTTTTTTACACACTTTCTCTTTTTGAACAGCTCTACTATGAACATTCTCTCTGGGGTGAAAAACGAAAACCTGAATTTTCAAGATGAGGATAATAATTAAACTTTCTATGATCTCGCCTATTTTTTTATACAATATTATCAGTCCGCAAGCGCCAGACTAACGACAACTTTCTCGAATAATGTGTAATGTGCCAGTTTTACTTAGCGGATTATTTGGTGGATAATGGATACAATAATCTTCAGGCTTTATGGATGATTCTGTAACTCAGAAAAAAAGACGATCTACTGTTTCAACATAACTAAAAAATAATGCGTAATGTGCCTCGGACAAAAATGTCATTATATTATCAATAACAGCCAGTGATGGAGAAGTCAAATGCTATAGATTTTCTTCATCAATTTTCATATTGATCCACGAGTTAAATGAAAACAAAAAAAAGATGCCAAAATAGAGAAAAAAAGAATGATCTTACCTATTTTGTTGTTTGTCAAATCAAGTGTTCTTATAAATTTGTCTACTTCCAGAACTTCATTCGGCAATGCCTAATCCAGGAAGTAGAAACATAAAATTATATGTGAGAAGAGGGAAAGTGAAGGATCTATTTTTCATATCTTCTGCCTAATCCATACGAAAGGAGGAAAAAAAAACAGTCGGTAGTCGCTGATTTAATGTTTATTAGACTGAACAATTGAATGCAAGTTTCAAGAGACAGAAAATTTAATCCAATAATGGTATAAAAAAGCACAAAAATGCACATGCTACAATCTAAAAGCAGGCAACATTGATAAAGTCATAGCATTCAAAACCTGTGCTCTAAAGAAAGATCATTTCATGTCAAAATTGTGCTTATTCAAGCATCTTCTAACTCTAAAAATTTTCTAGAATACAAGGATATTTTCAGAGGCGCAATTATCTACAGAGGAAAAGACAAACGAGTATATTACAAACCAAATCTCCTGAATAAGCATAGAAGATGAGAATCTCCTCAAGAAATGTATCATGTTAAATATTTGAAAAATTACAATCAACTGCATATGCTGATGAGCAGAATTAAATAGTCAAATTCTCTAATACGCCCAAGTTCAGCCTCTCCCTATCAGCACATCCACATCCAATTTGCACATCCCGCGAGGTTACTCCAAATTATTTATTTTTCACTCGACATAGATGCAGGAACATCTGATAAAGAGTTAAAATACGGGCCTTCGTGATGTTAGGCTCCTTTCAGTTTGACTAATCAGCATTTCCACAAAATGCTATCTTGTTGAGACACTGGTTACGTTAAGCAGAAGAGCAATTATTGTCTTCCACGAAACCTGTACTTGACGACATAGACCCTATTCTACCTTTCAAACTTGAAGACATAGACCCTATTCTACCTTTCAAACACTCGGATAAACTAAATTACATAAGCATTACTAATTTTATATACGTCCATCAAGCTCAGAAGAAGAGGGCAGACCCAACATAATAGGAATCTGGACCAGAAAATGAGCATGTTGGGGTTGGAAGTGATCTCTTGGTCACTAAATAGGAGAAAACTGTCTACTGTATGTTCAAATCAAGTTGGGTCAACGGTTTAACTTGGATCTTGGTTTGGCATGCTTGCCAAATAGTAAAAAAGTTGATTTGTTAGTCCTGGGTGACACTCAACGGAGGATTACAAAACAATATAAATAGAGAATGGGGACCGGACATTGGAGAGTATTTCCTCCAGGTAGCTCTCGATGTAGCCCTGAAGATGCCGTGAACAGAACAAAGAATGATTTTTGACCCAGGTGGTCAAAAACAGATATTTAGGGGAATTATAATGCCTCAATCATAATTTTCACACTTCACTGGATTCAAGTATATTGGAAGATCAAGAAGCGTCAAGGCATTTTTTCAGCCGATCCAGTCCAATTTCAATCATATTCAAGTAGGCCAAGGCTCAAGATTTGTGAAGATACAATTGGCCCAACTTCAACTCGAGATGATCTAATAATAAATTTTGACACATTTAACATGTGTCAGAATCTCATTTTTCTATCTATTTTAGTTTTTACTTGTTAAAATAACAGAACCCTTTATCTCTTAAGGAAATTCTAACATATCACGTATTTTTTAGAACTATTTTAACATAATATATGTTCTTTACAATAGTTCTAACATAATTTTTTTTTTAACAATATTGTTAGGGGCGTTCTAACATAAATTCTTCTTATTAGGGTTCTTATAATTAGATAAGCCTATTTAAGGGACCTCCTTGTAGATCAAGACGTAGTTCCAGTTTTATTGAATCAATTTCAGATTTCTTTCCACCTTGGAAGTTCTCCATCTTTTTGGTGAATTCTAACATCCATGTGGACTCAGGGAGTTACTGTTAATCATCTGGACTCAGGATCAAAACTCTTATCAACTTAATAGTCAATTTTCCTTCATTCTGTGAACTTAGGGTGAAAGATTTTCACATAAATCTCATTTTTGTGGACTCAATAATCATATTTTTGAATTATTTAAACTCAAGCTGCACTAAATCATTCAAATCATCATCAAGTCAACATTCCCGCTGCATCAGTTCTCCACGTCCTTACCGTTTACGACCCCTTCCTATTTTGTTTCCCTCTTCAAACATTCCCCCAACTACGATCTTCTTGAATCAGTTTCTCGAAAAAAAAACATGCAGGTGTTCATCTCCGAGGGCAATGTCTTCTGTTGTTCTACCTGTAACTATCATAATCTCTTCAAGATTTATCATTCACATTGAATGGCCCTATTTCAATCAATCAGGTTTTTTGAGCATATCTATTAACATCACGTCGACAGGAATGAGTTCATGCCAGAGAGAACTCAACTGGGAAGAGGAAGGTAGAGAAACTATGACTCATGGTGAATAGAAAGCAACAATTTCTGGTGCTAAATAATTAACCTTTTGGTCCGTTTCTCGATTTATAACAACTGACGATTCACAAAGAAGAAAGTAGCTCTACGATAAAAGAAACAGCTAATCGTAAACCCAGTAAAGTTTAAAAACCATACGCATCTGACTTGGCACCGCATTGAGATACACATTGCACGGTAAGTCTAAACTCGACAAATCATACTCAATCTTCAATTTGCATTCATGGTAGTAACTTCAGTTCAATCAAAACCCATCGACAAGCGATCGTCGGTCTGTCGTATTCAAGTTTCATTTGCCCGAACATAGTTACTCGTAGGAAAGCTCGAGACGTTCCCAGGGACTAGGGTGTATTCGCGGTTAGTTTCGATGGAACGATTCCGCGCCGAGAAACCATAAGGCATATTTCCAATCCGACGAGCAATATTAAAAGGCATCGGCAAGGTCCTCACCCTCAGTCCACGGTCCCTCAGAGCGACGATGCCCGTCGATCTCCACAGGGTTGCCTGGTTCGCGGCGTAACCACGCCCCTTGCTGGCGCAGCATCCCATTGCTCCCAAACTACCCTTCAATTCCGAAGAAAGAGGCAGAAACAGCACCTGATCAGCGCCGGCCTTCCGCAGCTCGAGCCACCGATTCCTCTGAATGTTCTACCCTCGCAGAGATCCGCTCTTGGCCCAGGGAACCAACGGGAGAGGCGACGCCGGACGCGGCCGAAACCTCCGACGTTTCTCCCCCATTCTGAGGAGGCGGCGACTTCACTTTAACCGACCTACAAATCCACCCTTATCTGTGTTACCGTGGCTGGCAACTACCTCCGGCGTTGACTTTGACCGGTGCCCTGGAAAATGCATTTCGATTTAGCATAATAAAAAAATTATTTATTTATTTACCGTTTCCGGCCACAAAAAGATTGACTTAGTAATCTGAAAACTCTTGCGACCCAATTTCTCTATTAATTTTTCATAATTAGTCAAATAAGATTATAATAAATTTTTGCTTGTGTTTAGAAAAATCTAACCTAATTTACAAAAATATATACACCTAGAGGGCCACATTTTCACAAGTAATTGAGAAAATAACAAGATATCATATTTAAGTTATAATTTTCAATTTAAAAAATTAAAGTGTATTTAAAAAGGTATAATAATTTGTTCTATAAATACTCTCCCAACTATTTCCTTTAAGCCCCATAGAAAAATCAAGTAGATACACACATGTATAATGCCCTCCATACCTTTCTCGGCCTTTTGGCTAAGATCAAGTGTAGTATAATGCCCTCCGCCCAGCACAATATGAATCAGCATCAAAGATGAGCGGGACCATAGAGAGATGATGTGTTTGGGAAGAGGGATTGAAGAGAGAGAAAGTCGAATTATTCATACGAGGGCAAGGAGTGGAGAGAGAGAGAGATATAGCTTGATGTGAGGAAATTTGTGTGGCGAAAAAAGTTAGGTTATAATTTATCAAAAATCCAGTAAATATTATTTATATTCAACTGCACCCAGTAATGTGATGGTTTTATACCAACTAAATAAAATTAGAGGGAGTTGCAATTAAACAAAATTCAATAAAGTTTAAAGTATGCATTAAGTACGCAAAAAATATTCCACTTTAATCAGCGATATTTTTATAAAATAATCCATAAAATAACTGATTCAAAGGGGTGGGGGATCAACATAGCTATGATATTATACTCAATGCCCCATCCCACTTTGTCGTTGACCATTATTAAATCATCCCCCGTCATGATGATGCGACTCATTGGACATTCTAACCACCACACCAAGAACATCCCTTTCTTGATTGTTAAACCACTTGAAAGCGTTCATCCATTATTTATTACTTTATTGACTTTCTTTTTTTGTTAGATCTAAAGCCTCGAGACCTCTCTCTCTCTACATGTGAGTGTGCACACATTCTACTTATCTATTTATTTATGGATATATATATATATCTAGCTAAGTCATCGATGTACACATCAGGTTGGTATACTGGGATTTTAGTTGAATTCAACGAAGAAAAAAGGCCACACCTAGTTTGTCGCATCTCTTGGCGGACTATGCGGGTGGGTTGAATGCAGTCTAGTTAGCAAACAAAAAAAAAGAGAACATCTTGGTACATCTTTTTTTGCAAGGAAAATGATTTTTTATGATGGTTTAATATTTAAAAATGGCAATAAATGAGCCGTCGCTGACTTCTTCTGAAGAACCGGCCACGTCCTCAGATTCCTTCCCCGCCCCCACCACGGGCGGCAGCTGAAGTTCTACCGGACACACAGAACACGAACTGTCGGGAGGCAAACAGACGCATAAAACGGGGACAGCCTGCTGCCTCTCGCATGTGCATTGGCGTGGGGAGATCGATTGAATGGCGGCGGGGGTTGACAAATTTGGCCATTAATATGAAGATATTTAAATAGCGGACCCTTCCCGGGCGAGAACGATCCAAGGAAGGAAAAAAAGGTAAAATAATAATAATAATGATAATAATAATAATGAGCCCCACTCATCCCACCAGCTAGCGGATTCTTCTGACAGAGAAAACAACAATCTGAAGGGAAAAAGGAAAAAGAAAAGAGGGTTCCTGGGCTGGATGGCACCTGATACGAAGCAAGGATTTTACCGTCGCTTCGTCGTCTTACGTAGGGGTTGACTTTGGTCAGGCTACGGCGGGCATGTCCTTGAGCCAAGCGTCCAGCGGCTTCCCGATGGAGTAGACGATGAACCCGATGTCTCTGAGCTTGGCGGCGTCGACGATGTTGCGGCCGTCGAACACGAAGGCGGGCTTCTGCATGCCGTCGTAGATCTTCTGGTAGTCGAGGGCCTTGAACTCGTCCCACTCGGTGAGGATGCAGATGCCGTGGGCGCCCTTGGTGGCCTCGTAGGCGTCCCAGGTCACGGTCACCTGCTTCACGGTCGTGGGGCTCATCGGCTGGAGATGCGCCGGATGGTCCCAGTCGAACTTGCTCAGCGCCAAGTCCCGTTGGATCTGATCCTCCGTCACCTGCGGATCGTAGATGCTGATGGCGGCCTTGTCTCCCAGAAGGCCCTTGCAGACGTCGATGGCCGGCGTCTCCCTGGTGTCGCCGGTGTCCTTCTTGAAGGCGAAGCCGAGGACGGCGATTTTCTTCCCGGAGACGGTGTTGAACATGGAGGAGACGACCCGGTTGACGAAGCGGCTCTTCTGGTAGTCATTGATCTTGATGACCTGCTTCCAGTAGTTGGCCACCTCGGGGAGGCCGTTGCACTCGCAGATGTAGACCAGGTTGAGGATGTCCTTCTGGAAGCAGGAGCCGCCGAAGCCGACGCTGGCGTTGAGGAACTTGGGCCCGATCCTGGAGTCTCTCCCGACGGCGTAGGCCACCTCGGTGACGTCGGCCCCCGTGGCCTCGCAGAGGGCGGATATGGCGTTGACCGAGGAGATCCTCTGGGCGAGGAAGGCGTTGGCGGCGAGCTTGGAGAGCTCCGCCGACCACAGGTTGGTGGTGAGGATCCGATCTTCGGGGACCCAGTGGGCGTAGACCTCCTTCAGCTTCTGGACGGCCCTCCGGCCCTCGGGGGTCTCCCGTCCACCGATGAGCACGCGGTCGGGGTTGAAGAGGTCCTGAATGGCGGTTCCTTCTGCGAGGAACTCCGGGTTGGAGAGGATCTGGAAGTTGATGCCGTTGCTGTTGTGGGTCAGGATCTTCTCGATGGCTTCGGCGGTCTTGACGGGCACCGTTGACTTCTCGACCACGATCTTGTCGGACTTGGAGACGTCGGCGATCATGCGGGCGGCGCTCTCCCAGTAGGTGAGATCGGCGGCCTTGCCGGCGCCGAGGCCGCGGGCCTTGGTGGGGGTGTTGACTGAGACGAAGATGATGTCGGCCTCTGAGACGTGCTTCTCGATGTCGGTGCTGAAGAAGAGGTTCCTCCCTCTGCATTCCTTGACCACATCGTCCAAGCCGGGCTCGTAGATGGGCAGCTGGTCGCTGTTCCAGGCCGTGATCCGGGGGACGGAGATGTCCACCACTACGACTTCAATGGCGGGGCACTTGAGGGCGATCACCGCCATGGTCGGGCCCCCGACATAGCCGGCTCCAAGACAGCAGATCTTCACCATCTCGACCGTCTCTGAAATTTTTGACAAATTGCTGATATGAGCAGACAGATCGCAGTAGGTATCATCAATGAACGAGATGGGAGATATATGGACGGAGATTGATGCCGTAGGAAGACAGAGCTCAGTCTCCTGGGAGATTTTTTTTTTCAACCAAATTGTAGCAGGCTGTAATCTGATCGATGCAAACAAAAATAATACAAAAGAATCAAGGTAAGGTGATTGGGGGGGGGGCGATCTGCTCAGATCATGGTCGAAGAAATGATTGATGTGACTGAAACTCTAAGGCAATCATGCATCAAGGTTCTATCATTGGAGGAATGGCACTTCCGTCCTTGGGAAAGACAAGATCCAAACGCCGAAAGAGCCTTTTTTGGAATAAGATAGCAGGACCAGGGGAAGAAAGAACTACTGAAGAAGAATAAGAAGAAAGTTTTCCAACAAGACGGAAGCTCCAGATTCGATGTACTTCATCGCAGATGGTATCCCAACACATTCTCAGCGCATGCTGTTGGCAGGTATTGCACTTTCTATAGTGAGATCCGCAGATTTCTCGAGCAATTGACAGGGAACCATGACGTTGATTCCGATCTCGACAGAAGGTAAACAATACATCGGATTGGATACTTTCCGTATAATTTGATCCGTAATGGATCAGGAGCACAATGAATATGCCATCTCCAGTTTTAGGCTCTCCACTTCGGGTTCAATCCTCTTCCGGGAAATGACGCTGCTCGTCAGATCTACGGACCAGCGGAGCTCAATACCACGGAAGAGACAAGTAGAGAAATAAAATATCAAGAAGAAATTAGATCCAGAGAACAGATTCAACTGGAAAGATAGATCTCACTCCAATGGATCTGGGTCGGCAGCGGAGAAGACAACGGAAATTAGCAGAAACCAAATCGCTCGCAGGCAGGCAGGGTGGCAATGAGAATTCCAAACTGCAGAGTGACGCCTAGAACAACCAAATCAGTCAAGATCGTCTCAGTGCATTACCTCCAAGATGGCCTCGGAATCCCTTCTTCAAAACAGAGTGGGGGAGAGAGGAAGGTAAGAAGAGGAGGGAGAGATCAGGGCCAACCGACGTCCTCCTTTCTCTCTCTTCTCCCCCTTCGGCCGGACAGTACAGGTCGGGGAGGTCCCGGGGATCTCCTTAAATATAGGAAGGATGTCAAGACAAATCGGAACAACCAAAAGCCTTCCCGAGGGTGCGACCTTTGAGATCCATCCCTTCGTCTCCTCCTCACCACTCCTACCCCCCTCTCTTCTCTCCCGTGGGAAGTCAGATTTCACGCGCCAGCCGGAAGCATTCAACACACGCTTCCCAGCGTGGCCCCACAGCGGCCCCGCCCCCCGCCGCAGCAAGCCCCACCACAGACAACAGTGTCATACGTCATCGACGGGCGACGCAGGAGAAGAAGTACGGTTTCTACTCATCAAGTGGGAGAGGCCAAATCTCTTCTGCTCAAGGACGACGACTTCTGCTCGCGCGTACATCCTCCACCGATTTCAAACAAGAAACCAAAGTCAACGCCGTCTTCTGGCTACCCCGATTCGACATCGCCGAGGATTCCATTCCCCCCTCCCCAATCCACCGCCATGGAAAATCGCACGCCAGGAAAGCAGAAGGATGAAGCTAGTTAAAGCAGGGAAATGCGACGGACGAACAGGCTCATGAACAACATTTGATCAGAATTCCCCATTAAGAAAAAGATCGGAGAATCAGACGCATCAAGAACTAGGTTACCTTCCTCGTCTCCAGCGAAGGGTGCCGGAGGGCGGGCTCCGCAGGGGAGGAGGAGAGAAAGTGGCTCCTTCTGATCAAAGTTCTGTACAAAAGAGTGCGGTAAGACGAACCGACGACGTAATGGACATCGAGTAACGGACGGTTGTGGCTACTCCCTTGCCGTCGTCCAGTTTCGCCCCCGTTTAACGTCTAATGAATTTAAAAATTGAGCCACAGGTGCAGGGCACCGGTTTCCCCGCGCCCACGGCACCACCTACGCACCAAATGGCGGTCCCCCGCCCCCCACAGGCACGTAGCTGTGGCCCACTGAGGAATTGCCACGTGCCACGCACCCATTGGCCGGGGTAGCAGTTTGGCCGTTGCCTTCACACAGCTGTCACATAATTTTTTAGAATAAAGGACCCTTCGAATTGTATATTCACAATAATTTGTATATTTTCAAAAAACCCCAGATCCGGCCAAGCTGTTTGGCTCATGGACATTAAGAAACCTACCGCGAAGGGGACAGTGCAACACGTGCCGGCCGCCGGTGCTCTGGACTGTCGGTGACGGGGTCAAGGAACCCTCGCACGTGTGTACGTCAGTGTCGGCGGCGAATCTCCTCCTTTCACAGCAGCCTGTAAATCTGTCAGAAGAACTGTAAAAAGCGAGGAAAGAGAGGGATGGGAGGAGCAGATTCTGCGTACCTAGGAGAGTTTCAGCGCCATTTCCTGTAGGAGCGTCCTCTTCTGCGAGGCGGTGATCACTCCGTTGGTCTCGGCGTTCTCCAGGACGTCGGTGATGATGGCGGCGGCGTGGCCGAGCGGCTCCTCGTTCGCCTTCTTCAGCATGAACGCCTGCGAGATGAGGAAGAACGCACCGTCATCGCCGCGCCGGTGCTGCGACGGATCCAGATCCAATCCAAATGGCCGGTGAGCGGACCTGCCCGTGGTGGGATATCGAGAGCAGGCACGGCTGCTGGAGCCAAGGTTCTCCGTCGATCTGAACGGGAAAGGGGGCGAAGAGCCGGATCTTGATCTCTCTGCCTTGCGCCAGGCGCCGCGCTTGGGAGAGGCCGATCTGGTGGGAGGCGATGCGCGATGGAGTGATTACTCGCCGTCTTTGAAATCCCGGCAAAAATGAGGATCGCCGAAGAAATTTCAGTAGAACTCACCTGCAATTTCCCGAGATGCCAGGTTCCACTGATGCTGACGACCTCCAGCATCATGTCGTGCATAGATTGGGGCTCGAAATTGTCGTAGCCGTCTTCTTCATGCTGCCACAGGACGACTCCTCCCATGTAGCTTCCGATATTGGCGACGAGAACACCTTCAGCATCCTGCAAAATGTGGTCAACTCAGCTGCTGAGCCCCGGGTGTGGCTGAAAATCTCGGAAACGCACCTCAGGAACATCGATCTCATTCCCATCGACTTCAACTCTGACTTGCCAGGGGAAATCCGCAAAAGTCCTGTCCATGATGTTCTTCGCTCCTTCTCTGGCGTAAAGGATCTTGTTCAAGAACTGGAAGTAAAACAGGGGTATTTATTCAGAGATTTTTTATACAATTTCTGAAAAAATCTTCTTAAATAGACCATGCATGTTGCACAAAGAACTATAGAAATAAAAATGTAGTCCATTCGTCGATTGAGGATTGAAATCAGTGGCTTTCTTTCAGACCAGCTCACTAGACCCATCCATGGAAGTAGCACAAGCTTTCATAATGAAGAAAACCGCGTGAATCTCACTGGGTATCCTTTGCTGCAACTTTGAAGTACCTGCTACTGTCATCAAGTCATTATTACCCACCCATATTAGTCCTTCCCTGCCATCTCTCTTCGGTTCTATCCCACAACATCAGATTCTCTTGCTGAACTTTTTTGAGCAACTTACTATCTTTGGCAGCCATTACATCTTTACTTCAACTACTGACTTCCAAGACAGAAAGGGCCCTCAAGCAACTGGACTTGCTGAAGTGCTTGGGATTGGTGCTCTGAGAAGAACACAGAACACAGCTACTATCCTACCTTCAATGCACACCTAGCACACTAACTGCAGTCTTTGCCAAACAGCATAATCATCTGCACTTATAAGATGGAGCCAAATTTCTCACAAAATAATAATAATAATAATAATAATAATAATAATAATAATAATAATAATAATAATAATAATAATAATAATAATAATAATAATAATAATAATAATAATAATAATAATAATAATAATAATAATAATAACATGCCCATTTACCTGGCTGTAGAATTTTTCTGGGTTTTCTTCTCGCAGGTTATGAATATCGAGGGCGACTTTTGCATCACATCCTACGCCTGCCCACAGAGATCACAAGGCTGACGCATCGTTCCATGACTATGGCATCAACAAGGAAGGGGTAATGATGGCGTACCGATATAGTTGTTCATAAACTTCGGGGATGGAGCTTGGTGGTTCTCTATTGTTACCTTCCATCTGTCAAGAATGGTGACTGCAGCATGCTCTACGTGGTTCAGAACAGTGCACAGGCCTCCTTGTCTTTCCACAGCGCCAAGGCCGCCTCCCCAGGAAAGAACTCTTGCCAGATCATTGCCAGTTCCAGCTGGAAGTATCGCAACGGGGGGCGGCGACTCAAATCTCTGCCTCTCAACGGCATCAAGAACCCAGCCAACTGTGCCGTCACCACCGCAGACAAGGATCCTGAAGTGCGGTACCCTTCGGAACAAAAATAATCCGAATTCTGGTTCCTGATCTGAGCTCAACTCAAAGACCTGATTGTAGTGTGCGGTATCAGCAGAAAACTGGGTCAACCACTAAGAAAATAAAGAAGAAAATGAACAGCTAAAGAGCGCCCAAGGAACCGAAATTTGTTCATCTACAGAAGAATTATTATCATTATCCAAAAGATATTAATGATATCCAGGTCCTAATGACAATCTCATGTTAAACAGGATTATCAATGAATGCAAGTACTACTTTGGAATCAGATAAAAGGAGCATTTTTAAAAAAAATTTGGGCAAAAAAAAAATAAACAGTGCTATTTCAGTATGGAAAAACGAACAAATGCATGTATTAAAATGTTGATCAGGACACCATACCCAATGTTAAGGAACTTCACAGAGAGGGTATTCACAAGGTAAATAAACATATTGAACGAGCATACGGCTATGCCTCAAGAATTTACAAAAAACTCCATCATCGCCTCTTAACTCAAACTTCTGACAGAAATTTGGATACCATCTGAAGAAAACATGGATTGGAATACAGGAATGGCAAGAAAACATGGTGGAATTCTTCAACACCGTTTTGATGGTGCTTTGCTATTTTCTTTTGGAACTGGATAATACCACATATTAGACATACGAAAAAAAAAAAAGATGAATGCTCAACGTGCTCTCAACAACACCTCCTTACTCAACATCGAGGTAGTACAGTTCACTTAGAACACCCGGGCCTTCAAAAAATCAGAGAACGTTGTTTGAACCTTGATTACAAAAGGTCTGGGTCCTCTCCCTCTCTCATAAACATATAACGATAACCGCTCTCCCTATTGAGTAACCCTGTGGTCAACCAACCTGCTATGTCTGGCAGTGTTGAAATATAGGTTAAATAATTTCACAGAGACTAACCTGTACAGGATTTAGAAGGACATTGAAGCGGCGCCTGAGAGCATCCCCCTGTTGACCCCCACTTTTTTTGTTGATAAACACAAGCAAGGGCCTCGCATCAGACGGCAAATCTATAAACTCGTATCTTTGTCTGGCTTTAAGTATGTGGATATCTTCCCTTTGAGCAAGAGATGAGTTTTTTTTTGGATTTGTTTTTATTTCACTCTTATCATCGCTTTCACCACTTAGATGCAGATTCCCAGGTTTCACCACACCGTTAGAACTTTCAGCATTACAATGAGAGCTCTTGCTGGCAGGACGAGTGTCTGCTGTGCTTTCTGTGGATGAATCGACAGTTCCAGAGCTACTTGCCGAATCGGCACGTGTCTCCTTGCTTGGACCAAACTTTTTACTTCGACGTCTAATGCGCCCTCGTACGTTAGATGCCAGTTCATTTGCTCCATGAGTGATTGAGCTAAGAAAACCACCTGTTTCTGGTTTGCTCAAATCCTTAACAAATATTGGAGACAAAATTAGTCTCTTAAATGGCCCCAAATCACAAATATCACCTGTCTCATTAACCATATTGGCATGACAATCAACATGAACTAGTCGTTGGCACCACATACAACACCAAATTGGAGAGCCATCAAGGAAAGATCCTCCACAGGGTTCTTCACAATGACTACAGCTTGGTGTATTGTCAGGGTTATCTGTGATTTCTGTCCAAGGGACAGCCCACTGATGAATAACATGTTTAAAACCATCCATTGATACACACTTGCAGTCTTCATGTGCACTGGAAGAGCAGCTTGCATGCGCAACTGAACCACAGATATCGCAACGGTGAATAAAGTATTCTGAGGAAACCGTCTGTCCAAGAGGCTGAGGAAGTGAAACGGACTTCAAACATACACAACAGGTTAAACCTTTCCCACGAGAACCTGTTTCTGTGATCCAAGTATGAGCAGCGACGGGAGCCTTATGCAACAACTTTCTGTTTCTCTTTGATCTGGCTATAGCTGTCATCCAGCTCAAACTAATGTTTCGTCTCCATTGACAGATGGTGTATATAATTGTCAAGGATCCAAGAAAAATTGCTACGATACTCGCAAAGAGAAAAAGCCAAGATTCAACCGTGACAGATTGGGTGCTAGTCCACCTTAGGAGAAACCTCTTATAATGTTGGTTATATCCATCCATTCTTCAAAGAAGACTCCTGCAGGAGTCAAAACATTATAATTGATACCTGAAAGAAGAGATTATCAGCCTTGTCTTATTTGCACCATCAGCGTAGTTCACTATCTAAAACATGGGACACAAGAGTTCGGAGGTACAATAACTTTCTCATCAGAATTATCTAATTCAAAATGACACCATGTTCCACCCATGGCTCGAGAATAGAGACCCTAAGCCTTGTTTTAGGCCTCAGAGATTTGAAATTGCAAACCGATCACAACTGAATAATTTGAAAAAACTGGAATAAGCATATGGCCGTGTAGCAAGATGTTATCATCAAACATCAATGTTGTGTGCTCGATGTTAATCCCATTTTTTATCACAGCAAACAAACATATAAATAAATTTTCTAATTGTATGAGTTTACATCACAGTTTATGAAGAACATATCCGCTTCATCCAGAAGCGACAGTCGTTAAACATGAGTGATCCAGAGTGGATTTACAATAGAATGTACCTCCAATAAACTACACTACATGGAACTATTGCATACCAACCATTTAACATAAAAAACTTTTAATAGGAATATAGAGGCAAGCAGTTTCAACAAAACTGTATACATCTAGAAGAAATATTTTTAATTAAGGCTTTAGAATTATTTATTTTATTTTATACTAAATACTTGGAAACTTTGTTAAATAACCAAAGTTTTAGGAGTTTCCCAAAAAATTAATTATAAATAATTCGGGAGACGTAAATTTTAATATAAATACATAAATATCACTAATTGAACCATTTTGCATGAGAAAAAGTTGTAGACTATAATCTCAAAAAATTTCAGATAAAATTTAAATTAATATTTAATTAGAAAACCATAGTCTCAGCGAGTCTAAACCTTCTCCTAATAAGTCACTAGAAAATAAGCATGGAATAAAAAGCTTGGCCGACCCAACAACACCCAGCCCCCTTCTCTGGGCATTGTAATTCCCTACCTGCCTGTAGAAACCACCACAACGGTTGTGGGGATGATGAAATAACTTATCACCCTCCTGCAACCCATCCCAAGCTGCTTTATTGCTCAAAACGTCTATTAATCTTGAAGATGGACAATTTGTTGACATCCTCTGATTTGTTTAAAACTTTCAAGCTACTGATCTCAAATCTTCCGAAAGCATAAAGATCTTTTTTTAAATAAGCTGGGATCATCCTAAAAAATTATGGCTAAATCCAAAATAATATAAATTTTTAGTGAAGCATACCTGGTTTTTATTCTTTTTATCATTGTAGAATAAATCATGGATCAGTACCCTCTCATTTGGCAGAATTAAATACAATTGTAAATTTGGTCACCACGTTCAGAACAATGAGGTGTTATTCTCCTAATAAGGATCTACATCATATTTTTCAATTGAAGCATATGAGATACAAGTCCTCATTCTTGAACAAATCTTTCCACATCTAACTCTTTACGTGATTTTTCTTGGATCCATACAGCTGTGTGAAGCTTTCAAGTACCCAACAATAAATTGGATGAAAATTTTATGTCATCCTGGTTTTGAACACCTACTTTCATCAGAATTAGTACATTCAACTTCATGTCAATTTTGGGTCTTGCTTTCATATCTGATCACTTATTAATTCTTACAAAAACAATTTCCCGTTTTATACAGGCCTAATTTATTTTTAGTAAGAAATGCACTTTTTAGGATTAATTTATGCTTTTTACCTGCTCATCCATGTTCCCATTAAATCAATTTTTTTCAGTCCCAAGAACTTATTTATGAGGAAAAAGAAGCAATTCAGAGTCGACATTTTACTTCTACAGTTTCATCCTTGTAAAATTATGACTCCATGTGACTACAGTGGACTATCATAATGGATAATATTGTAGCCATTGAACAAAAAATTAAAGCAACTCCAAAGAATCTTCATAACCCGACAATGTTCTACAATAAACATAGCACCAAGTGCTTCCTCGCAAGTTCGAATATATCATATTTATACAGACTAATATTGTGACAAGGAAAACATCAAAATTTTCGACGAGCAGAAAAGACTACACTGTCATAAAATTAAGCTTTTGGATAGTGCTGACGTTTATTCAATCTAAAATGAAAACCAATGAAAAACACAAATAAAACCTAATGAAATGAGGAAAGAAGTTGAAGGATACGAAATACTTAGCTAGCGTAGAAAATTAACAATCGCGTTTCTATTGTCTTAATTTAATGAAGCAGTTTAATTTTAATTATATCCTAACTCGTCTTCAACACCCAATGCTGAAATAATCATCATCACAGGCATGAGCATCAGGGTCATTCCATGAAGCTGAGTCTACCACTGGAATAATGATAAAAAATGATAAAAAGGAAAAATAACATGAAAATCAATGGTACCCAAAGTGACTACCAGATGTTCTTTATTACATAGTTTATCCTAAAACATCATAACATCAGTGAAAATATCTACGGATCGCACCAGCATACTCCTGCTTTCTGATTCGTCCCTCAAAGTACAGAAGGAATAGCGAAAAAAGGTCGTTTTCTCGTAAATTTTGATCACTATATCATTGACCAAGGAAGATACTAACAACTTATCAATACAATTCACATGACAAAGTGGAGAAGAAAAAAATCACGGAAAGAAGAAACCCAGAAGTCTCACTTCCACCGGAGCCTTAATCGCGATCCATCTTCCGCGAACCCGACGAGATCAGAAGAAACGCGCTATTTCCTTCAAAGGGAAATATCTCTCAGCGAAAGAGATTAAGTCACGAATCCGGGAATCTTATACGGCTGCACGAATTATACAGCGCAGAGTGTGGAGGAGAGTCCCAGACTTGTCGATCGATCCTCCCGTGTGGGGAAGTCTGCTCCCCGCTGAAGAAGTGACTGCCCTTCCTGCCGTATCCCCTGCACCGGTTTTCTACAGCTAAAGCACCTCTTGGCAAAAACCTTCCTGGGGAAGCCATCCCTGACTTGGGATCGCGATCTACCTCCTCATGCGCCCCTTTGGAAAGCCTTCCAAAATAAATGGAGACGAATCCATGCAGAATTCGCTTTCCCGACTAGAGTTAGAGCATTCCCCAATACGAAATAGAGAAAGCGATAATTCCCCCACTGAGGCGTACGAATCCAGCGGAGAAGAGGAAGAATGCCCTCCTGCCGACTGCGGAGGAGGATTCCAAGCTCTTCCTTGCGCTCAGAAAGCGACGCTCCACGGCGCCGGCCGTGCGAGGTCGCGGGGAAGAAGAACGTGGAGACCACCGGGCCCACACAGTTACGTTGTTCCCCGGAACAACGTATGACCTCCTGATCGTGGCCCTTGATGAAGACATCACCGCCGTTCAGTTAGTTGGCCGCGGGGTCCACGGATCGAGTCGTATATTCTAGACTCCCGAGGAAAGGGACCACCACAAAGAGTTCCCACCGCTTGGTTGCCACGTCGGACGTGCCGCGTCATCGGTCCCTGCGCTGGAGCGGGACCCAAAAGGGTTTCGGATATAAAACGGGTTATCGGATGTAGGCCAATTACTGAGATCCCGTTCCACGATCCGACGGTCAGGAGCAGACTTACAGGATTCAAAACTGGCAGGCAGCGGAGTTGGGAGAAACTAGCCGTTACGAGTAGTGCGCTTCCCCCCCCCCCTCTCTCTCTCTCTCTCTCTCTCTCTCTCTCGCTCTCTCATATGTCTTCCATGAGAATTAAAAGCGGAGCAAAGACCTAGAGACGGAGAAGCCCGCTGTTGATTCTGCGACGTCGAGATCCGGCCGCCGTCTTCGCCACGCGCCGATGGCTCCACTGCATTCCGTCCTCGGGAGTCCCGGGATGAAGACTCCGTCCAAGAAACCCCTGGCTTCTCGTCCTCCGATCTCAGAAATTTGCAGGATGTCGGAGAATTGCGATCCCAATCTTACAGGTCAGAGTCCTTCCCATAAATCAATCCCCTCTCCGGCGAATAGATCTGCGAAAACGAAGAAACCTGCCGCAAAACTTCCGTCCTCCGTCGTCTCGCCGCCTACAGCGGTTCGAGAGAGGAAGTTTTTCATTGTTTCCAAGAAGAAAATCACAAGCGTTGACAAGGGTGGAGATCCGATGAGGTGCCGCCAAGCGGCGTACGAGGCCCTCAGAGCTTCCCAGGAGAACTTTTTCCGTAGAGATCATGGATCAGCGTCCATGGGAACAACGGAGATGTCGTCCGTTGAAGGCACAAAACTGCAGGAAGAGGAAGATGAGCTGAACAATAACGTTGTGGATGACGATGAGGGAAGTGTCGCCTCTGAGCAACCTGCTCCTGCTGATGATTCTAGTCACCAGGACCTCGAAGGAAGTTCGAAGGTGAGGAAGATGAGGAGCTTGATGATGGAAGAGGCGATGAGCACCATGCCAGAGGCAGGATCAGGTAGAGTATTGCATTTGGTGAAGGCTTTCGAGAGTATGCTTTCCATCTCCAAGGATGAAGGGGCCCATAGTGTGGAAGAGAGCACGAAGAAGGTTATGAATTGGCCATTGCCAGGGCTGCAACTGCCTCCAAAACCAGTGGAGGCACGAGCCTCCTCCTCTTCTGTCGAGTTTCTCTTTCCTCCTAAGGATTTCGACAGAGAATCCAAGATGTACTCGTCGTTTGACAGCAACGATGGAAGGTCAGTGGCCATTGATATCCCCGTGTTTATATTTCAACCTTAGGCTCATTCTGGCCCGTGGAAAGATTGAATATTTATAATGTATAGGTTGAGCTTGGAGAGCAAGCCATCAGAGGGAGGAAGGAGAAGCAGGCGAAACGTAAGCCATCTTCCCTGGGGCATTTAACGAGCATCAATGTACCTTGAGTTAAATATGGCTTCTAAAGCTTTCTTCTGCTTCTTCTCCAGAGTTCAGACTCCTTAAGAAGTTCATGGAATAAGAAGCTTAAAGTCACAAGACAGCACCCATTCAAGTTAAGAACCGAGGTACATAGCTCCCTTCGCCTATTTGAGCATTTAGTTTTGAGATTATTAATTATATGGATATGAAAATAAAGGAATTTATTCAAATGGCTATATTTAACTAGTGTTCCTTGTTAGCTGAAACGTTCTTTAGTATTTCCCTCTGTTGGAAAGTCCCGACAGGGTACAAAATTTTCTTCCAAAATTTTTGGGAGTGAAGAGTTCAGGTGTGAAATTGTTGGATTTGGATGCAATGTCGGTGGTTATTCAGTGTGTTTCAATGATTTTTTCTTATTGCAGCAACGAGGAAGACTTAAAGAGGAATATTTTTTCAGTAAAGTAAAGGAGATGTTAATAGAGGAGGAAAAGAAACGCATACCAGTTGCACAAGGACTCCCATGGACTACTGATGAACCAGAGGTAAGAGATCCATGCTATATAAAGATAACACGACACAGCAACACATTGCATTCCGTTTCTTTAGGAGCATCCATTGCAATATCTTTGAACAAGCATAGCAAATTGCAAATTGCAAATTGTCACTAATACGCTCGTTTAAGTCTAGGAGAACGGCACACTGCTCTGCGCAAGTATAGTCAGGGCGTGAATTGAAGCAAATCTATGACACGGTTTCTGCTGATGATGTTAATAAGTTTTCAGTGAGAAAGTTATGACGGTCTGATGCAAAAACATCAAATGTGTATTCAAAATTTATGAACTTCCTTACTATCGAGCATAAAAAATGTGTGTTGCCTTCACTTTATCTACCGAAGAGCTAGTTTAAACTCTGATTCGTCCCATGATTGCCGTATTATGCCAAAAGGTTTGTTCTCATGCTCTGTTGTTGCATTCAATACCATCAGCAATGAAGGAAGAGGCTGTCTAGATCAAGCTGATTCTCAATAATTTTCTGGACGCAGTCTCTAAAGTTGTCATATTCTCCACTACTGTTAAGAATTTTTCATCTAAGAAAGAAAATACAAGCACAAACCTTGACGCTATGTTCTCTGTGTATGATTGTTAGTGCCTGGTGAAGCCTCCGGTAAAAGAAATTACAGAGCCGGTTGACCTAATTCTGCACAGTGATGTACGTGCCGCGGAGCGTGCGGCCTTTGACACTTTTGTAAGTTATTGGACTATTTTTTTAAAGCAATGATGTCAGTTTGTCCCAGTGCTTGGTGATGATGATCTTCTTCATGTACTCCGAGTTCATTTAACTCGTAACGTGACCCATTTCAGGTAGCTGAAAGAATGACACTTGCAGAGCGAACAAAATTGGAAAGAGAAAGGCAAAGAAAGGTATGTGGTTGAAACAAGAAAAATATTCTTGTTTATAAACTCTTTTTTTCTAGCCTAATTTCTCATCTTATGGGGCATTATTTTCATTTGCAGTTAGAAGAAGAAGAAGAAATAAAGAAACTCAGAAAGGAGCTGGTGCCTCGAGCTCAGCCTATGCCTTATTTCGACAGGCCTTTTATTCCAAAAAAGTAAGTATCTTTCTGTTTCCATCATCCTTGCTAATTCGATCCATATTCAGAAAAAAAAAAAAATTACCTCGTATCACGTTTTTGGTAAAAATCCTTTTTTGAAGAAAGTTTTGACCTTCAGCTTCCAACTCCGCTTTTTTGATAAAAAAAGATAATCAACTTTTTAATCTCCTTCATCATACCCAATCTAAAGTTTTTATTTCTGAAAGGTCAACAAGACCTCAGACGGTCCCGAAGGAGCCCAGATTCCGCGTTCGTCCACACAGGCCATGGTAAGAATCGTTGACTTGTACATTTTCTAAATTTAGGTTCTTGAATTATTCCCATTGTTCCTCCGACTGGGAAATCTAATGACACATTTTCATTGAAACCCATTGACAAAAAAAAATTTCCACATGAACTGCATTCATCTTGCTCTTTTCCCTAAATGGAAACGAGCGCTAATCTTTGCTAAGATGAAGAGAGCCACCCGATTAGGATCTCTTTATGCTGGACTGTGACTGCTTTCCGTCAGCAATTGTTTTGCTCGAACCTGCCCTCTTTTCTCTTGATGGAGAACGCGTGGAGCTCTTCGTGATGAACTGAGGGCTGACTTTTTCCCTCCGTTGAAAACCAGTGACAAGAGTCTCTGCTGAGAGCCGCTGCCTGAAGTCGTTCAACCCCACAATGGAAGCTCGTGGCAGCTGACCCTGGCCTTCACGCTGTGTATTTCCACCCACTCCATCCACTAGACGAAGAACGTTGCCCGCTCGATTCAACAGTGGGAGATGTCTTCTCTCAGATAATTTCTTTTTTTGTAGAATTTTTTTGTTGCTGTTAATAATAATAATCAGACCTTTGATACTTCCTCCCATGATTGGCTGGGTCTCATAATCTTCCACCCACGGTGACATTGCCCAGAATTCACCAGAAAAAATACCACCGATATTCTCTCTCCACCTCTCTCTCTCTTTCTCTCTCTAGGGGGATATGAACTAGGCTGGCAACATAGCGTCATCATGATGAGCAAACCAATGGGCAAGAAGAATCAGAAACAATTCAAAAAAAAAAATACGACTTCAGAAATTTGACTAACAGAGGTCCTCTTAGCGGAGAAAGAAATCCAAGGCTTGGAAACAAAATGGAACCCGACCCAGTTGGACTCTCATAACTAAACACGTCCCCAAAGCAAGCGATCAGATCATGTTCATTGGACAACCGGCAAGTAGGCTTTCCTTGTGTATCCTCATGGCGCGACCACAATTCGTCCAGCGACCTGATCGAGATCGCGCCGACCCTGGGATGTGATTTTTCTCCCTCTGCAAATAGATAAAAAAAACAGTAAACATTTCATGCCCAAGCCAGAAATCAGGATGGATAATATTGAAGAATATTAACTTTGATCTAAAAAAATATGAAAGCGTCGCAGTTCTAGCAACCATGCTGTGTGACAACCCCCTATGTAGCAGACTTTTTTTTATCGACCAGTCTAGGTAGAGATGAGGGTTTGAATACGACGATAACTTTCTTTTACCAAATTAAATCTTTTTTAATGAGTCTACACTTTCACAGATGAAAAATATTCTCTCAAATATGCCTAGAATACTCACCCCTTGGTATCAAGATCAATAATGCCCATTTGTTGCAGCTGCTGAAGGATGTGTCGGGCAATAGAACCACTGCTCTTACAGAAGTGCGGGGGACGAGAACCGTTTCTCTTGCGACCCCCATAGATCCTCTGAAAGGCACCAACACCCAGTCCTTGCCTCAGATAAATCTGCCTTGCAATGGAAGCTGCACATACAATCAGAAATACCTAAGAATCTTGGACGCAAAAAAATCGGCTTTGATCCGAAAGTATATGCAGAATGAGTTTCCTACCAGCCCTCACGTAGTACCAGTCAGGATCGTATGGAGCAAGCTCCTTGTGAACCCCAGTCTTCACGATATCAGTCCAGGGAGGAAGCTCGACCTATTCAGAATGAAGCACCAAAGTCAGAACATGGTTATAGATTAGGTACTGGCACATGGTTCGAATTCTGGATCATACAGAGTTGTACAGCGCTGATGGCTCCGATCTAGTCACATTCTAGGTCGCCTATGCTACGCTATGAACGAAACCTGGGTCATCATTAATTAATTATATTGTACAAGAATTTCTTTTTCATTCAAGTGGCTAACATGAATTAATTAATCACACGATTCTAGATGATCATTTGGTAGGCTACCAAATATGATGATCCGCGATCATACATAATCTAAAAGATGTATTGTAAACACGGCGTCCAAAAATTGGTTAACGATCAACGCGACTATTAGCATAAAATTGAACAAGAAAATTGCATAATCTTCGTTTAATGAGAACCAGGGCACCCATTCAGGAAATACAACGTGACAAACCTCTCCCTTCAACATCGTATGCTCTAATACGATGCATCGATGGACTGACCAAGGTAAAGAACACAACTACTCATTTGAGTCGGATGGACGTAAAATAAGCTTATGGGCTGGCCAATAAGGCAAGTTTTCACATCAATCAATCAAATTATTAAGAAGAGAGCGTCGGTACCAATCCACGTGGAGCAAGTTCACCCTTTAAAAGCCTCAATGTTAGGTACATTCAGCATTTCGAACAGGTACCCGCCATCCAAACGCCACGGGAGATTTCAAGTAGATTACGAGACAATAAGCGAGGGAAAGAAGTGAATTGGACTGTAGAAAATCACGAACCAGGCACGAAAATACGCCACGACAGAGACCGGGCATGCACTCAGAGGCATAATTTTTGAAGTACTCAAACATGGCCTTGCCTATGCATCATCTAGGGCCTCATCTTGGTTCCTATACCGTAATGGTACTGATTCTTGTCTTGGTAGTCTTCAACACATTATTTCTTCTTGCAAAAAACATTTAAGTTTCCTACGCGAGCCGAAAATGAAACATCACCATCGACACGAAATCACATTTCCTGAAGCATACAGGAGGACAATAAAATCCCCGGACCGATTCTACAGAAGGAGGGATGCCGCATCATAGCCCAAGCAGCACACGTCCAAACGAAATCACGCGCAGAAACAGACATAAGCGTCTAACCTTCCCGGATCGCTTCAGATGAGAAGCATAAGCCCTCACGAAATCGTGCGGCGACACATCCTTCACGGTTCTCGCCGCCTCCAAAGCCATTGCCGCTCGCCTCGACAGCCGCTGCAACTAAGCGAGTACCCCGAAGGCGGATGCGGCGAAGCCGGATCACGAGATTAGGGTTTAGAAAGGTCGCTCTTACTCAAATATATAGCTCCGTCCTGGTAAAGCAATTTACCTACGTACCCCTGTCCTCCATCCAAGACTTCTTAAATGGGCCAAGTACACCTTCTCACCCAGCCCACGATCCAGTTAGTAAAAAAATCACCATAACAACGGGCCAGTATGGGCTTAATAAAGCCCATTAATAGTCCAATAATCAAGGCCCATATCGAATCGACGGTCCGCTCAAATCCAGCTTGGTCACGATAAACTATCATGACTAACTGCCTGAGCTGGCGCTGTCCAATGCCCACTTGGCCCAGCCCAGTCTTAGAGAGAAACACGCATGCAAGATAAAAGCCTGGGCCTGGACGGGCGAGCGAGAGAGAGAGAGAGAAACTTGGAGGTCCGCAGTTCATCGCTGATTTATTTCATGAAAGGAGATGATTATTTTTATCATTAATTATCATCATTTTGACGTGGAGATACTTGGACGTCGGATTGAAAGGAGGCGGCGGGAAGGTTTTCGGAATATGAACAGAATGATTTCATTAAATCGAGGCTGACGTGGACGTCCCACAGAGCCCCGCCCTATATACACACAGCGGCCGGAGCTGCTCCAGCCGCCGCCTGGAATCAATCCGTGTGCGTTCTTTCACTACCAACTAACCACCTACAACTACGACTACCCACCGCGCGGCGGCTCCGATTCATTGACTTTCCCAGGGGAACCGCCCGGCGCCGGGCCTCTGGCCGGCGAAGCCCAGATTCCGGGCCCCGCCGCCGGCCCAGCCCTCGTCGTCGCCGCCGCCGCCGCCGTCGTCATCCTCGCCGTCGTCGCGCTGCCCCTGGGCGAGCTTCCCCCGCGAGCTCTTCTGAGCCGGGCGCTTCTTCGTGCCGGCGCTGTACGAGACGTAGTCCACCGCGTCGTCCCTCAGGGAGTTCTTGAACTCCTGCATGCGCCACCCCAGCACAGCGCGACGATGAAGAAGAGGATCGATCGATCGGGGGGCGGAAGATGGAGAGAAGTGGTCGTCGAATTTACCTGGTACTTGTCCACCATGCCGCGCGGGGAGTCGGGCACCTTGGCGAGGGCGTCGCTGATGGTGAAGGGGATGTTCTGCCGGGAGAGCGTCTCCCCCGGCTTAGGGTACTCCTTCAGGGAGAATGCCTGGCCGCAGGAAGGTTTGGGTCAACGCCCGGCGGGAAGGAGACGAATGGATGGGATGGTGAGGGCGGCGCGTACCTGACAGCGGGCGTTATCTAGAGAGAAGACCACTTTGAGGTGCCTCTTCAGCTTCAGCAGGAGTTGAAGGGCTATGGCGTCGCGGCAGTCGGCCTGTTGATTGTAGGTAAGCCGAGTTAAAAAGACAGTCATCCTTTTGTGACCAAGAAGAAGATGCAGTCGTCTATTATTAGGGCGTCTAGGACCAACCACCAGGGAGAGAGGGTCAGAATTTCAAGGGTATCTATATCCATTTCTTCCCCCCCGGAATAAGTCTTCTCTTCCTACATTTTTTCTTTTTTTCTAGGGGAAAACATGTCCAGGAACCTGGAAATATGAAAATAATGACAAGATGAACGCCCAAGATCCGATTCTTCGGGAAAAGAAAATTGAGAATGAGATGATTAGCACGCCACCATGTTTAATGCGCATCTCGCTTTCTGTTTAAAGAGTGCTATAATGATGCAAGATGACTGATTTGGTTACCTGGCATTTCAGCAGAGTCTCTTCAGAAACGCCGCAGGAGTCGTCGGACGGCAAGGGTTCGGCCGTCGCAGTGTTGTGACTAGCTGTGTAATAGCCCTCGGCGAACGGCTTGGCCTCTCGATTTCTGTTCGTAATGTCCTTCAAATCTTTCTGGTGGAAAATTGAACTCCACATCTTCATATTCGATTCAAGGGGGCCCGCTCGGAGCTGTAGAACCCGGTTGATATCATAAATCAAATAAAGAGGTTCGTCGGGGCATGCGAATGGGAGGGTCGCAAGGACCTCCGCGCAGTACCTGAGAAGCCATGAGAGCAGTTAAAACCTGGGTTCTGCATCCCTTACAAAGTGGATTCCTAGCACAGGGTTCTCGGCTACTTACACAAGAAAGGGAAGGGACGAACTGCTCCATCCGCCCGGCTCAAACTTCCTCACAATCGAGTGCATAAACTTGTTCCGCGAGATGCGATTCACCCGAATGAGTCTGTATATGCGAGAGATTCCGGGCCTGACCCAAGTGAAAGCGCTGGCATCGGTTCTCCCCTTCACATTCCCGTTGGTCGTGGCCAGCACTGATTGTACAAACTTGAACGACATCTGAAGGCCGTCGCCCAGGCGATTCTCAAAGAAAGCCGGGTACCTGCAAGCAGTCCTCCGAAGTCAACTCACACAGGCCACCAGTTTTAGAGAGTGGAAAAAAGGCCCAAGCCGGATGACGGTGGCATACTTCTCGTTCATGAACATGAGTAAGTGGTGGGCCAGCTTGGAATTGGCCTCCTGTGGATCTGTCTCGAGTGCTACGAGGTATGGAACACAAGTGATCGGATGAACCAGACCTTGGCGCAGCACAACCTCCACAATCTGCAGCATCAGACAATTGACATTAGGCGTTCAACATTTCCGCAGAGCGTGGAGGATTAAAATAAAGAAATAAACAGTGTGGTGGCTTCTCTTAATCGAGTTCTAGAAATCAGAACAGAATACATACTGTGCAACATCAGAGGAGCTCTGGGATGGAACAGATAAAAAATCAAAGGGTTCCTACCTTGAGTGCAGACTGACGAACTTGCTCGTTCACGTCCAGGCATAGTTCTAGGATACTATCCCAGTATAGTTGAATGATACCTCCGCATATATTAGTGTCACCTGCGCCAGCAGCAACTGGCACCTTGTTTACAACATCTTCTGGAGGTGGAATCACAGGATTATTGGCGCCATCCTTGCCCATCTGACTCTCCGCATCTAGAAGGTACTCATTTATGTTTTGCAATGCCTGCATCTGGTAGAGGGAACTATTATGATAAATACGAGTAATGCGTATACTTGAAGATTATTAGCTTACCTTGAGGCGAATGTCGGAACTAGATGACAGTGAAGCCTCTAATATTTTTTTGATATCTTGCTCGAGCATGTACTCAGGCCGTGCAATCAGAAGAAACCCCAGTGCCTGAAGAACGGCAAACATAAGTAAAAAAGTAAAAGCGATATAGTGAGGAATAAAAAAAAAACCAGAGGATTTAACCGAAAGAAAGTGTAAAGAGGGTCACCTGCAAGGATCGGACCTTCAACCCAAAATCCTCAGAAACCAGAAACCTCTTAAGCAACGTGAGACATTTTGTAACAAGCGCAAGCCGGTTTTCAAAGTTATTCGTCAGCTCCTTGCCGTACCGGACGAGCAGCCCAAGGCAAAACAATGACCGTCCTAACAACTGAGAGATAGAAAATGCTTCGATGTCAGAAAGTATTCTAGCACAGGAATACGGTGATGAACTATAGGGAGAAATAAATTTCCAAAGCCGCCGTAAACATTGATATCCCAGAATAATCAAGAAAATAATATGTCTGAGGATCATTCGGGAAATAGCATTGTCAGGTGTGTCGGATGTTAGGAGGAAACAGCAGAGAGCAATGTAGTCGCCAAAAAAACGACCTCTTGTCGATGCCAGCAGGGAACGCAGGGACTGAAAAAGCAGAGGCAATACTAGGAATGTGGAGAAGGGAAGGGGACTTATAAGACCAATACCGTTGTAAGCTACTTCTCCACTCTTCAGCCTCCACCACCAATGCCCAGAACTTCCTAGTAGCTGGTTGACTGATTCATGATTAATGGGCCTTTTCCAGGATCCAGTTTTTGATTCTTTGGTAACAGAAACAATGGCCGACCGTAACCTAGCGGCTAGATTCTCAATTAGCACCTTCTTGTGGTGGTTACATAGACCCATTCCGAGCGAAGAAGACCCAGACACTAGAACTCTTGGAATGCAACCATATCTTTGAATCACAAATATTTCCAGATAATAGACACTTTCCTTTCACTTATTTGCAGGATTTTTAAATTGTTAACACATGAGAGACCATTAAGGAACATCATTGGCTAAAACTGAAGGGAAAAAAAAAACTGGATCATGAACAGGGCACATTAGCACTTGGCAGTTCAACCCTGTTCCCCAGGAGGATTGCGTATGGCAGACATAAACATAAGATAGCCCACTACACCCTACGATTCCCTTGAAGCGCATAGCGTGGCGACAGCAAACTGAAGATATTCATGTTGCAGTATGAATAATGACAAAAAAAGGTAGTTGGATGGATGGATGAAAACGATCAGGGGTATCACGTTTGTAGTCATGACAACAAACAGGCTCCCAGTGCTCCTGATAAGAGAGGCATATCTAATGTATGTCGGCAAAGATCCTAATGTGCATTCATCCTCTTTCTCTTAGGTCTTAAGAGTGGTAGGGGATGCTTACAATGATGAGAAATATGCGGATAGATTTAAGAACTCACTCAATGTGAGGGAAGAGACTGGGCATGAGACTGGCCAGGTGAAGGGAAAATCGATATCATACTGCACAAAACAAAAGCACTCTTAAAGCTGTTCTGTGCTTGAGGTCCAATCTTCAATTTTAACTGTGTATTGAAAACTGCCCACACTTCAGTCAATTCACAGTCCTATAGACATCACATGCTGTTTCATATCAATTTTACTGAATTCATTAGAAGCATTCTCATGACGTTCAAGGATCATTAGTGAAGTAACAATTTGTTTTATCATTTTTAGCACTCTGTATGCCAATGACGGCAGCTGTTTCAAATGGTTTACATGCAAAAAGAAACCATAGCCAGGTACTAATCATTCCAGCTTCCTTCCTGGGCCATTAATACTCTCAAACTTTTTTTTGGACAAGGGCCCTGAATATTATTACTAGCTTGGTGGACAAGGTCCCTAAAGATAACAAATATTGTAATCACGCTATACGAATTATATTTATCAGCATAGATAGAGACATTTTCTGGACAAGAGATTGATTTTCTAAGCTGCATCAAGATCCATAACTTTTGCAGAAGATCAGAGATGACCACAAAATCATATGGTTTCTTTCCTGATGGGAACTCGACATGCCACCCAGATCATGGATGAACCAAGAACGATAGAATTAAACAATGATACTAAAACGCATTTGGTAATCTTTTCTAGCCACCAAAGTCGAAAGTAGATAAGATAAATTAATGATGCAAATATTGTAAAAATTCGTGAATCTGATTGGTTGAGAAAATAGACCTGTTTGTTATCCATGCTGGAACCCTGCAAATGTTTGAAAAAAACTTGTATCAAGTATTCAACTAAACTTGAACCTTTTCCGGCAATTTTACTAAGTGAACACAGGCACCTACGAGGTGAAAAAAAAAAAACAATATGGTATTAGTAGAAAACAAACAATATGGTATTAATATGGTATTAGTATAAAAAAAATGAAACGATTTAGGTAAAAGTGGAAAAGAGAAAGTACCCTACGAATTATATAATACTAATCAAGGAATACGGTTTTCGTTTCAAAGTAGATTAAGTTATTTGCTGGATGAATATGGGCCTGGAATAATGCCCCCATTTTTCTTTTCTGGAAAGACCATGAGTAGAAAACGAACTGTGTTATTGACACTATTTAATCCATACATAGTCCACTGTAAAAAAGGGTTTTTTGCAGCCAAATATCTTTTACTTTGGAGCGTTTGGCAAATTGAAAAATGGGTTTTCAAGTTTTTTTCCAAGTTTTGATTCTGCATACAATTCAATTTAGTTCTGATTTTAAAAAACACGACGAGCATGTCTAGTCAGGCTACATCCCAGCCAAATATAGGCCAAATCAGAGAAGGATGTCCCAACATGTGGTTCTGAGCCATTTTTTAAAAATTGTACTGCTAGTTTCTTGGACCATTCTATTTTCTTTTATTTATGTTTTTGAACTTACACGGAATCACTTCAATAAGGTCGTGGTGAACCACAATTCATTAAATAAGATAGTAAATGATAAGAGAGAAGTAATAAAGCATGCCATGCAGAAAAACGAGTCTAAAAGCGAAAAGAAACTCCTCTGATCCCCCCAAAGAGTAAATCAGGGGACACGAATTTCAGCTAGACCTACACTGGTGCAGAAAATCTCTCAACTCTTGAGTTCGGTGTAAGTCAGCATGAAAATCAATACGCTAGAGCTGCGTACGCAGCACCACTTAAAAGAGAAAACTATGACTATGACAAATGAAGAAGAATTCGATACACTATTGCAGGACGAAAGGAAAATTTTGGTAATTTATCAGCTTAAATTGTGTAAAAGCAAATTCTGAGCAGAAAACAATATAATGCAAAAAGCTGACAAGTTTGACAAATAAACCTTTCAAACGTTAAAGAAGAAATAGTGCACTCAGAAAATTACTTTATACAAGAATGAACGACAGTAAGAAATGAATGCCGAACAATCATCTGCTTTAGGTCTTGTTCGAGTTCTTCAACCACAGTGAGTGGCGGTTTTCGAAGCAAAGGCATGATTGCATCAATGATGAATATTATGCTCTCAAGCAGCTGAGCAACTGGACGAGTGTCTACCTACAGTTGACAATGAGCAGACATGAATATAGCTCAACCATTAAAAAAACAAAAGAACGAGTATTAGTTAAAACGATAATAGTATCAATACATGATGGTAAAAAAGGAGGTGATTGCTTTTTTTATTATAACAAGCCTTTTTTATTAATCTGGGACCATCTAGATACAATGAAGGACCCACTGCTTCGGCCAAATTTTCAGACCATCGGTCAGAAAATATCAGGCATCTACAACATAGTCCTAGCATGTGGTCAAGATAACTTTATACAGTCGACAATATATCGAAAGTGATAACAGATCAACTAGTAGATAGAAGTAATTCTTGATTATGTTTTAGATCACACAATCAAACAAAAACCTTTGAGCTTCTCTGAGACTTTAAACGCGCCCGAATAAAGAAAAAAGATCACGAAACAGTACAGGGTGATTTATCGTTCAGATGAATATTTTTTCATTTGTTCAAAAGCGAAATAGAAACAAAACACAGCATGAGGCAACTTTGTAGCTACCGCTAAGAATGCTTGATGTCCAGCTACGTTCCCATACACATACACTGATATACACTCGATTTTTACTTGGCCCAATATTATCTCTTGCCAGTCACAACAGAGAATGATAGCTGAAAAATGAATGAAGTTTCTAGAGGGCATCCGTTCCCTGAACACTCCCCTATATTGCTATTTGAAAGAAATTCCTATTCCAAAGAACATTAATATTCGCTGCAAAAAAATCGAGTTAAAGATATGTATAATGGTCTCTGCAAGTTCTCTGCAGGAGCATCAGTAATTTTTTTCCACATAGGCTTGGCAAAAATAAAAGTAAAGAAACGAGGAGAAAGATGGACGCACAGCTTTGCACTAAAACATGTATTTCAACTAAAAAATCAATACGAGATCAAAAACCTGGTTCTTAAGGTATGGCTGAAGAGTCACAACAAACTGAGAAGGATCAGTTGCGGGGGCACAGAGTGAAGGATCCACAACACAAAATGCTTGCAGGGCCAGTACATATGGAAATGTTATCACCTCCACTTCTATGTTACTTGTCTCCTCTAGCTGTAAAATTAATAGAACTGCAGATAAGTCTTATTATTCAAAATGTACAAAATAACTGTTATCATCTCAAGCAGGAATCCGACCTGCAAAATTCTTTCCAATAAATGCTTGCACATCAGCTCACATCGCTTGCGCACTTGCGAAATTAAACCAGCATTAACCCCGCTAGCTTTCGTTGATTGCGGGAGAAAATCAAGGGCTAAATTGCGCCTGATAACAGTGACAAGAAGTTGATGATTGGGCATCTTTCTCAGAAGATTAACGATCTGTTCAGTCTTCCTTGCCACCTCCAATGGCACACAACTGCCATCTCTAGCAAACTGTGTCTGGGTGCCAGAGGGTTCCTCAAACCAAAATTCATAAAATGTCTTGCATACTAGGTCCTGTAAAGTAGTTAAATATTCTGTTAAAAGGTAGCCAAAAAGGCAGCTCAATGGTAAATGAAAAAGAAGAAAAACATTTTAAAAAGGCGGTAAAACATGTATCGTTCAGTTCTAGTGTGAATCAAAAAGAGTTGCAAGCTCAAAAAAACTTAAGCCAGATTACGGAGACTGGATAGGGGTTCTCCAAAAAGTTAACCATCGATACAAGGAATATGAGCTTTAAGGCGCTCCCCCACCCCCCACCCAAAAAAAACCCTCTATTTATTTGTTGACTGAGAAGAAGCTCTATTTACTAAGATAGTGAAGAAGAAATTACAACAATGGATATATCCAAATTATCCCAGGCCTAGGCAACAAAGGTTTGTATTTCTGGGATCATCTACAACCACTTAAAGGGATGCACGCACCCAATTCAGGACCCATCTGAATGACAACAATGAGCCAACAACGTTACCATATATTGATACATCACCCATCAGGTTAAAAGAAATCCTCATACCATCATCGTTAGAGTTGACCTCTAAGGTTTGAGGTTCTTAAATATGCAAAGAGTAAAAGATAAGAAAAGATATTGTCTATCTTCTAAATAAAACATATTTTTTGTCAAAAAAATGAAGACCGACAAGATAACTAAGGTATCCTCTAACCACATACAATAGGTAATAATGATCATCTTCAGCTATCTAGTTACATGAGCTGACTAGCTGACAGTGGCAGAAGATAGAGGAACTCTCAAAGATGACTTGAAGAGAAAATTGTTGCAAAGTGAACAAGTGACTTTTATACACTGATAACAGGATGGAAAGCATCAGTGTTTTGATTAGAAGCCCAAAATATACCCAGCTGCATAGTCTAAGTAGAAGGTTACTAGTTCATAGTGCCTTTCAAATAGAAAAGTCCTGCAGAGAAAATCAGAAGATATACATGGTTTACAGGTCAATAGATTCAGTTACAATGGATTTTTTCAAGTTGACATCATAGGTATAGAATGCTTATTTTCTTGAGTGTTCCATGTCTTTCTTCATCCAGGGGACATCAAATTTTGATTGCCGATTCTGTTCCGGCATGTTCACTCGAATAATGAACAGACATCTAAGTAACCTTCAAAAAAATAAAACGTTCTGTAGATGATGATCATTAAAAAGTAGTTAAAACATTTAAGCCGGAAAAGGGGAAATGTTACGAAATCCAACACCATCTCGACAGATGTAAACTTTTTCAAAACAACTTACCCAGGCTCGTCATTGATGATGTAGAAAACAGGATACAGTTAATCATAAAGAATTAGGGTATTTAATAACAGATTATCAATCAGAAAATTTCAGATTATTAATCAGCTAAAAGAAACTCAGAGCTCTGATGTATACCTGTATGCTAGATTCATCATCACTAACACGTGAAATAATCTCCATAAATGCCCGTGTCATCTCCGAAAAACTGGCATTAGAAATGCACATATCACGAATAATTTTCATAGCTCTCTTCCGAACACTAACTCCAGTATCCTTGATTCTCTCTGCAACCTTATCAAAATACTGAAAGAAATAGCAAGCCAAATATTAAGCTGTTTCAATGCATAAATATGAGAGGAGAAAAAATTCAGAATCCCGCACACCTTCAAAGCAACATCAGGATGAGTTGCAATATGTCTACCAACAAGTTCTAAGGCAGCCTCACGAACAGATATTGCTGAGTCGCAAAATCTCCCTTCAACGGCAGATTGGACTCGTTTGTCACATAAAACCTCAGGATCGGCCTCAACTATCGCACTAACCTAAGCATGAATCAGATAACTAGAATATTATAACTCAGAACTGGCAGCAAGTCAATCATTGAATCCAGTGTACCAATAATTTAGATTTTTTTCCTCACCGCACGCAAGGCCTTGGCCCTAAGAACAGGAGAGTTCTCCCTTAAACTTGCCTGCAGATATTCACACCACAAACAGTGACCATGATACATTTGTCACATGAATCATTATACCACGTCAAAGTAAATGGGAGAAGGAAAAGTAAAAAGTTACCAGAAGAAGTGATAAAATCTTATCAAATCCTCTAGAAAAAGAGTTTTTTTGCCCAAGTGCTAGAGATATCCGTTTGGCCCATTTCCTTGACAAAAATGATGAGGAACCAAAATCTCGTAGAATTGCTTTAGACTTCAGTCTAGAGAGATAGTAAATTATTTTGTCTTGACAGTGAGGATCGTCCTTATACCATAGGCAGAGATAGAACCTGCATAAGAAACAATAGAAATTTCACTGCAAAGGCTGAAATCGTTGAAAGGAAAAATAGCTTAACTTGGAAGTCAACTAACCAGCGAGTATACAGATGTATATCGTCAGTCAAAGCATTTTCTTGTAGGTAATTCAAAAGCACTTGTTGAACGACTTCCAACGAAGAAATGGGGTATGAAGACCCATGGGAACTGTCTGTCAGACTCGCACCGCCTAAATCATCATTCTTGCAGTTGGACTTGAAGGATGACTGTAGAACTGTGAGCTGCTTTTTGCAGAGGCAAATGTGACAAGACCAATCACGAAGCAAGAGTTCTCGCCCAGTAAATCCAAGGCACTCTACATGAAAACACCTTTGACAAAAATGACAAACAACGACAGTCTTTCCACCTCTCCCTTCGAGACAAGCATGACAAATATCTTTCGTCTCATCAGTGTCCTCATTACTTTCACCAAAAAGATGCTGTACAATCCAAAATGTATCCCTGTTGCAGACTACAGCATCATGTTTCAACCTAGCAGCGACTGTTCCAAGAAGATCAACAGCCATGCATCTTGCAGAAATGTCTTTGGATTTCAGCCCAGCATTTTGAAGAAGTAAGACACAAAGTACCTGCAAGTATAGTAAAGGTGAACAAAATATATTGTGCACCTTAGTGCGTAACAAGCTTATTGTCTTTACCTCAAGTATTGACGCAGACGCTGGATACTCGGGTAAATTCAGAGTTGTCAGCAAATCCATCACGAGGTTTTCCAAAATCATTTTTGACTCTGATATATCCTGGGCTTTAGCAGTAGTGAGACGTTGAAGGACGTTTGTCCAGAAAAGGCAGCATGCCTCCGTGGCAGCTTCATAACATTTAGTTGGGAAATTCACATTAATTGAAATATCATGGAGGGAATTATAGGTTATTTTTGATTTAACTGCCTCAGGAAGGTCAGCACAGTATTGAACCAAATGAATTAGCAAGGCGGTTATCATTTGAATCTGCTTCTGTTCTTCGTCAGGTAGAAGGTAAGTTCTGATGGCACGTTTTGAACACGGCAACTTCCTTAGAAGCTGAAGTGTTTCATCAATTATAAAGTTTCTATGTTGTGTATATGCACCAAACACCTGTCATCAGACATAGAAAAATTGAAAAGGCTCAACTGTGAATATGGTGAAAGAATCCAAGCCATTGACAACACCATATAGAAATAAGAGATGGATACCGTGCAGATCAAACTGATAGCCTTTAGCTGCAGGATTTGAATATTATCCACCAAGAAAGTTGAAAAGCTAGTCCTTATCAGTTGAAGCATGCAGCTATCTGATAACCTCTCCACGGTCGATAGATCCTTCAGAAAACCAAGTATCGAACAAAGTTTCTGAAGTACAGTGGAGACTGCTGTGGATACCCTGAATCGAAAACCAGTACAAATTAGGGGTCATCGTATTCTGAATTTAGGTAAAAATAAATAATGGCATGGAAATTCATACAAAGTCATAAATAATCAAGTAATAATATGGCCACACTTGTTCCCAGATGCCTTCTTCACTTTAGCTATCCTTGCATTCCTACGTTTCTTGCCAGCTGAACCAAGATCGGCCTCATCCTCTTCATCATCGTCACCTAAGAAAGAGAGAAAAATAGACGTACGTGCATTAAAAAAAAGCTTTCAAATTCAGATGATGCCCAAAGCAAGGACATATCATGCAGGTGATAGCAAAGGAAAAATTCAATACAATTGGGATACGACTCCTGGTCTACAAATCCCAAAACGATTATGACACACGAGCAATATAATTTGAAGACGTGACCCTAACAAAAACTGACTGGAGGAGAACACGGATAGATACACCATCTACAAATCAGCATTGGCATTCATTGCTCAGAACAAAATAAGTTGTACAGACAAATAATTCTCCTTATTTATCCTCCTATAACTACATTAAGGACCATTTTAACCCACTCGAACATGTTTAGCGAATGTTTAGCGAAAGAAGAAAAAATACATGGCCCACTCTTCGAGGTCCTACCCTGACTGAAAGCACTACCCGATATGAGAAACAGCTCACCACTGATGGCTAAGCATCTAGATTACGGGCCTGTTCCATTATTTCACCAAAAATATCCACACAAACCAATAACACATTTAACCAAGTAAAGAAGTTACAAATGGAGGTGAACCATACCGTCCAAAGCAACACTTTCATTGGGTTTATGAATGGCACGGTATGATGGGTCAAAAGCTGCCATAACTTCCATAATTTGATGCCGTGAAAAATCAAGAATTCGTTCAATCATCTGACAAGGCACATTATCAAATCAAAGTTACCAAAAAATATTGCATACGCAAAAGGTATCTAAAACTTTTAAATTTCGCCACAGAAGGAAACATCGACAACAGAGTGGTGTAAGAAACGAAGAACTACACACCAAAATATGGGAAAGAGGCAAGCACGTACTTCATCCTTGTATAGCTGCTTTGGCATACCATGGTGTGTCATGATAGCAAGAGCAGCATATGTAGACTCCAAAGCACAAAAAACCAGCGGCACGGCATCCACATCGACCTGGAAAATAACATAAAATGAAAAGAATTCATTATTAAGTATAATAAACAAAGCTTCAAACCTTTGAGATGTTATCTTAAAAAAACAAGGGGGAAATAACTCTTCAATGATACCAAAAACAATGACAAAGAGTTCATCAATTAAAGACCTCCATTAATGTCTTAGAACTAGTGACACTGTTAAAGGAAATCAACAGCAAATGAGGTGGAAAATTCCACGGTAAACTAAGAATATCATGTAAATAATAAAAATGACTTATAATTGACACAACAAAAAATATTGCATCGACAAATAAGCCTTTGTATAGGCATGTCCCATCCAAAAGACAATGAATTAAAGATGGCAATGCATAGGGCACAAGTAGAGTAAAAATAAATTAAAAAGTACAACGAAGAAAGGAATGGATAAACATAATTGGAATGTGAACCATTCGCTGAAAAAAGAGGAGAGAGATTATATAAATGTATAACAGGGCGGGAGACAGAGTAGGGGGAGGGAGAGAGAGCGAGAATGAGACTTTTTTTATTGTTTTTGAGCGTATGGCACAAACCATAAAATTTTACAGGGAAGATAGCATGGGAGAAAGAGATTATCGAAATTATAAAAAGCAGTTCATCTAAGCAGTCATTATAGAGGCCTGATTAGATTAGAAAAATAAGAACCAGCTCCAGGCATGCTGTTCCAGGGGAATACAGTCCTTGTGTCAAGCGCTAGCCAGTAGAGTTAGAATAACAGAAATAGATCAGTTCATTCGATGATGATTCTAGAAAAAATCCAGTAGCCTAGACAACAATACCAATATTCCCACATGTATAAAACATCTTTTTCTTGGAACTAATCAAAGAGATCAGAAAAGCACAGTATGTTCTGCTTTCAACAAAGCGCTTGAAAAAGATCAAGCTTCTCCTTAAAACTTTTTGCGAATTTCAAGACGTGATGCAATCCACTTTCGCCAAAAAAAAAAACTGTCCATCAATTTGCCTACAGGATTTACTGATTCCGTGGGGAATCCAAGATCAAATGTGAATCCTGATCCCATTTTCTCCCTCTTAATGCCATCCTTAATAGCCTATAACTCACATCTTGTCCTACGAACTAAAATACGCAAATGATGACTCCAACTTATCATTTTCTATCAACTCGAGTGAAGACCCATTTACATGCCAATAAACAAAATTCTGACAAGTTATATCTAAGGTCAATGTTTTCGCTAAATGACAGCCCAAAATCACACAGAATTTGCAGGTACGGGCATAAACTAGAATCAGAATTAATAATTACAAAATAACTGATAGATTGATGCAATGAAGAATGAAGATCTGGAGGAGGAAAAACCAGCTTACATTTTCCGCTTCATCAACAGATAATCCTTGTCCACATTTAATTTGATGATCTAGAACATTTAGAAGTCTCGTAAATGCATCAACAGGTATTAAATGCAATAGTTTCTTCTCACGTATAGCGATTATTTCATTCAGCATAAATTTAATATCGCTCAGTGGAAGAGAAGCTCCTTCAGTCCCCATATCCTGGCCACAAGAAGGAATTTCTGCCCTCCCACAGAAATCATCCACTGTCTCACAAAAGCTTCTGATGATTTCTGTGAAAAAAGTGAAGACAACAATCAGAATGAAAAATAGGTATGAAGAGGGAAACAAACAAGGTATAACGCAATAAAAAAACGAACCTCGATGATCAGGTACCTCAGTTGTTGATAAAGAGACGGATTCGAGTTCTTTCTTCTTGATTTTTGGTTTCCTTGGGCCAGCATCCTTTGCCGGGTCCTGTGATTCCAAATTTTATTGAGTTCAAACATGAATAAAAGAATAAATGGCAGATCGATAGCACTTACACTAACAAGATTCTTCCCAAACTGGTTGTTAACATTTTCTCCATGGGCTTTTTGTGTTTGAACAACAGAAAACCCATTCTGTTCAAAGGGTTTCTTCTCTAGGATTGAATCATTGTATTTCCTATCTTTAATAGAGCCAGAAAAACCTGAAAAATACAAATTAACATAAAGGTAAAATAAGCATGTTCAACCATTCTCAGCCATAGCTGAGAATGCATAGACAAATAAAACAAATCGAACATGATTACAGCTAAAGTACGCAATTGGAGAATTCAGATGTTCAAAAACGTCAAGTTTTTTAATCAAACGTATAACAAGTTCAATGAATAGATAGAAAGGACTAAGAAAGAGAAATTGCCGCAATGACAACTACTTTCACTGCAAAATCATGTCCTGAGATAGAATACAGAGTCACTTACCTTTTTACCATTACCGATTAATATTCTTCCTTCAGGAATTTTCTCATTATTCTACAAAGTAGTATTAAAAAGGCTAAAATTATTGTACAATCAAGTATAACATTACTGTTTAATTATACCATTATATCGCTCGGAATGTGTCCGTTTATCATCCAAGAGTTCAAGGAAACTACAGAATACGTCGGAATATGCAGAGAAGAAAATCCTTGAAACATCATCCGACTGTTGTAAAGTATGCAAAGTGATAGGAGGCAGAATAGGAGAACAAAGAAAAAAATCTAATCAAGATTTTCAGCAACAACAACAGATAGGAATGCATGATAATATCATCCACTTTTCTTGATATAGAACAACATAAGACAGAAAATAGAAATCTCTTATTCTGTCATTCGAGTAACTTGCAAACACAGTTTTTGTCACATTCCATCGCTCACGATTTGCTCATTACCCAATCCGCGCTAAATATGATGACCTCTGAGATGTGTGAAGGGAAAATGAGCTTCTTTCCACTGCTATCATCCCATTTTTGTTCCCCACGATTAGAAATGCATAACATGAATAACCAAAGGTAACCACATTATTTCCTCAGAAGAACAGAGAAGATAGAAAATCTGAGATTTTATATCACTTTCCAATGAAAGAAATCTAGATGGATAAAATCCATAGACCGTATCTATTGTTCTCAAAATATATAGAAGGATAAGTCTGCACTGTTTTATAATCTCATCTGGTACAACAACACTACCTATTTGATTAGCACATAGGATTACAAAGAATTATTATGTAAAATTTAAACCTTCAGTCGCAATTGATAAACAGATAAATTAATTTGATGAAAAATAATGCATACACGAAGGAAATTATGTTTTGAATGGACAAATCACTCTCTCATTGCAACATTAAAAAGTATCAACCAAAAAAAGTTTTCATCCACCGGTGTAATATATATTTTAGAAAATCTAGACGATATTTCACGCATTTATCTTTTATGTATACGTAAGGACAATGTAGAACTTAAATATGCTAAGTTTTTGTTAATTAGCCGGTGAAAGACAAAATGGATCTCCATGGGAATGATGACCTTGAAAAATATACAGAGTATGTCCAATAGTTACTGGTACCAAAAGGCCTCTCGATAGGTCATCAGTTAATAGGTAACCGCATACTTAATTGCGCAGCTCTTTATGAAAATAATGTCTACGAGTACAAATCCAATAATCCACCACAGAGTCCATATCCTTCTGCACACACTAGGTTCGTCAAAATGCTGGGACTGGACGCGTGTTTTAGTTTCACAATTTACAGTGTGAGGATCAAGTTGACTGTGTCCATTTGAGAAAGTTTCCGCGGCCGTTACAGAAAAGTCGGAATAGCAAAACGCAAGTCCGTCCATCATGCATAGTCTAGTTACGTACCAGGAACTGAATACTCGAATGCTCCAGAGTTATATCTGAGTACTTCAGAGTAGAGCCTCGGACACTCTGCGAAATCAATGAAAGGTGCTTCCTGTTCTTCTTTCACATTTCTGCGGCAACACAGTATTCAGTCAGAAAAGGAACACCATATATCCGCGCACTATTGTTGGAGTCCCCCTACTTTCGTCAGCAAATACAGCTTAGCGTTGAAGCGCGCCAATTCCCCCTCCCATAAGAGAAAATAGACGCGATAGAGAAAAGCTTACAAGTAAGAGACGTCGCAATCCCTGAGGAGATCTGCGATCCTACTGGCATTCTCGAAGACCTCTCTCCGGTCGACAGACCTGGTTCCACCGCCGATAGTCTCTTCGGACAGAAGCAGCCTCTGACTCCGCGCGCCGCAGGACACCGGGAGCGAGGGCAGGGGAAGAGAAGGCGTGATCTCCCAATAAGTAGCATTGGAGAGCCTGCACGCCCTCTCCATAGATCACTCCGACACAGGAATCCCAACTAACCTTGAGCCGCAGACCATGATCGATTCGCAGCTCGGGGACGCCGAATTTTGCCACTTCCAGGGGCAATTAGGGTTCCGCGCGATCGCCAGGAGCCCTAATTTCACCGCGGCCGGGGGGAGACACCAACTCCTGTCTGGAAATGGCGGGGAAACAAATTCCCCGGCGTGACGGGGCGGGGAGTGGAGGGTCGCGACGAGAAGACCGTAACCTTTTTATTGGGCGAAAATGGAAGAGACTGAGCAAGACGACGTATCGGCGTCGGTTTACTCCACTCAGCCCCGTAGACCTTCCCGGCGAGGACGACGTGGACCCTCTCCGACTCAGGATCTGATTCCCCCTCGAAGCGATCCCAAACGGCGCAATCCGGCCTTCACGCTAATGGGCCGGATCCAATACTAGTCGAATTTGGGCGTCATGAATATTCTTCCTAAATATCCAGCTGGCATATCGGCTTTGACCTTTTTGATGAACTTCCACGTCTCCATATTATTATATTATCCACTATTTTTTATATATAATACGCTTGCTAAACATGGCCACCGCATTTGATTCCCGGCAAAGGCAGCATTTTTCTTCACAATTTCATGCAATGACTGTAAACAATGTGATGCAATGGAGAGTTAAAAATAGATAAAAAACAACGACAACCCGAATTTCCTTCATTGGAATTAACTTCTTTCATGTAGCGGCGTTAGGAAGTTCTTGAACCACTGGACGGAGTTCTTGGGATATCTCTTCAGCTTGTCGCGATAGTCAACGAAGTACAGGCCGAACCTGGACGTGTACCCCCCCGACCACTCCCAGTTATCCAGGAGCGACCACGCGAAGTACCCTCTCACGTCGCATCCGTCCTCCCTGCACGTCGGTCAACGGCGCGAGACATGAACGGTGTACTCACAGGTCACCGGGTGGCTGAGGCTGGTTACCTGATGGACGCGGACAAGTTAGAGAGGTGGGTGCTGTGGTAGAAGATCCGCTTCTCGTCCTTCAAGGCGTCTTTGAGAGAGATGAAAGGGCTATTCGGGTCATCCATGCCTGGCGAATATCGAGCATGAGGCAGCATCAGACGGGCAGATAGATAGAGAGAAAGAGAGAGAGAAAGAGAGAGAGAGAGAGAGGAGGGAGGCAGCTACCATTCTCCGTGATGAAGATAGGCGGGCTGCCATATCTGCTCTGACGTAGTTCATCAAGCTTCTCAGTCCTTCCGGCGCTATGTACAACCATATGGCGGAAGCCTACATCCGAGAGGAACCGGGTCGATAAGCTTACGCCATTTTCTCGCACAAAGCATGCATCTTTGAGGCCTAGAGCGGGGGAGGATACCTTGTCTCCGATGGGCCTTCCATTCTTGAAGGCTGCAACGCCGCAGAGAAGAAGAAGGATCAGCAGGGGGGGATCCCAAGCGGAGTCGGAGACCAGGGAGGCGGCACTTACGCACGGTGATGGCCCCCGAATCTGCCAAGGAATCGTTGAGAAGAAGGCCGACGATCTTCCTCTTGTCGTTCATCGCATAGTACGTCGTGTAGTAGTTTATTCCCACGAAATCCAGAGAACCCTTGACGGAGGCAGCTTCCTGGGGGCTGAACTTGGGCAGCCTGTTGCCCACCCTTGTCCGCATTGAGCTCGGATATTCCCCGAAGAAGAGCGGATCCATGAACCTGCGCGCTGAAAAATTACTATGCACGGAGATGGATCCCAGGCAGCATTTGAATGGCAGGGATGGGGAAGAACATGATCAATGAGAAAAACTGCCAAAAAGGGTGATGCAGGAGTGGAGTTGAATCACCATCCGAGTTGAAAATCTTGGGCCCTCTGAGTTGCCTCGATGTCCTCCGGTGTATTTGAGGAAGGCACGTACCACATCACATCGAATGCTATCCCAAGAGATCCGTGCTGTGTTGCCTGGACAAGGGTACGTTCGTTTTAGTTTCTCCAACGGATGATAGTGATGCAACCCAAAGTCATACTGTAATCCATTGATAAGAGATACCGAGTAAATTATTGTTATTTAGATAGAGAAAGAAAGAGTATAGATGCATGAACACTATCACCATAGAACAATTGATAAAATGAGATTTAGTATGGATAAAAATAGGATTGACCCATGTTCGGCAATCTCTCTCTCTCTCTCTCTCTCTCTCGCTGTGTGTGTGTGTGTGTGCATATTATTTTTTTCTCTCACCTTGTACTTGGTTCTGTAGATGTCTGCGACTGCTGCATGAGAGAGGAGCACGTTGTGTGCGACGATGTAGGGCTCGGTCGCTGAGTTCCCACCCCTGCAGAAGAGACGGAGGAGGATGGAGCAGCGCCCAGGGGCGTGGAGGCCGACGTCGTAGCCCTGTATCGAGAAGGTGTGGGGCTCGTTGAACGTTATCCAGTGCTTCACCCTGTCGCCGAACTCCCTGAAGCACGTATCCGCGTAATTCGCAAAGTCGCTTCTGCAATTGATATACATATGACGCAGGTGAGATAGTTAATATAATCCACGGTCCATGATCTCTGTGAAGTGATATTTACATGATCTGACGGTCGAGCCAGCCTCCGTATTTGTCTTCTAACGCCAGAGGAAGGTCCCAGTGGTAGAGGGTCACGTATGGCTGTATTCCTGAGGTACCCGTTGACAAGTCAGGGCCTCCCCGACAGCGGCGTGAACTAATTAATATCCACCGGTCTAACCTTTGGCAAGTAGAGCGTTGATGAGTTTGTTGTAGTAGTTCACCCCCCCCTGGTTGACCGCACCGGTCCCATCTACACAAGAGTGGACTTTTAGGCTCATTAATTGAAGAAAAGAACGGCTGGGTGTTGACTCTGCGGAAGCCGTCCAGCGAGCTTACTCGGGTAGATACGAGACCACGAGATGGAGAACCGGTAGGCGTCCATCCCCATGTTCGCCATGAGCTGGATGTCTTCCTGCCGAGGAAATCCCGTTCAAGGCGAGAGGGCAAGAAGGGGGTGAAAGTCGAAGCAGGTCGTCTAACTGCGTTAGGGTTAGGGTTCTTACTTCGAAGCGATGGTACTGGTCCACCGCGACGTCGGCGTTGCTAAAGTCAATTACCTTGCCTACCAGCACAGGGGGGAGAGAGAGAGAGAGAGAGAGAGTAGGTGTCAAGCCCACGAGGCGTCAAAGGAGTAAGGTCAGAGGAGAAGCTTAGTTACCGAAGGTATGGGCGTATTTGTCCCAGACGGAAGGGCCTCTCCCGTCTTCCTTAACCGCCCCTTCGTACTGTGAGGAGAGATCGTAAGAAAGAGAAAAGCAGTGAGTACATCGCATGGAGTCACGGAGAACTGGAGCCAGCAGGGGCCGCACACGCTAGAAGACAGCATTGTGGGGATTCCGAGGGAGACCAGGAGGAGCGGAGGCGACGCCAAGCAACAAGTAGCAGATGGGCTACGTCTCTCTCCTCTGGAACCCCGAAGGTGTTGAGGTTTTTTTAATGGTGCTGATGCTTTGTGGGTGGAGAGGAGGGATAGAAATGGAGAAGCGCAGAGAGGAGGAAGAAGAAGGGAGGGCAACCCACCTGGTACGCCGAAGATGCGGTGCCGAAGACGAAGCCCTTAGGGAAGCTGCCCCTGTTCAGGACGGGATCCGCCGACAGACATCCCTGGATCAGAAAAGCAAGAAGAGGGATGACAAAGAAGGCCGTCCTCACCGCCATGGCCACCCCAAGCTTCTCCGAAGCAGAGAGGGAATGAAGGGTCGGAGGGCATATGTAGAGAGAATGATGAGAGAGAAGTTCGGGGTTGAGTGGAAGGGAAGAAGAGAGATCTAACGAGGGGAGAAAAGATTATAACGGGAGGCGGAACCTGGCGTGGAGTCTCTAGAGAGAGAGAGAGAAAGAGAGGACGAACAGTGAAACAAAGCGCCCTCGCTGGGAAATCTGTCGTGTGAAGCGAACAAGTCTCTCTTTCACACGCCTTCACATTCCGCAGCTTCCACCCTCAGACGCCCTATCCTTTCCCATCATCTTATTCCCTCTCCTGCCAGCACAACTTGGCCGTAGTACACGCCGGCATTCTAGCAGGAGATATCCCCACCAAGACCGTTGACTCCGTCTGGGAAACTAGGTGTGCTCCTGCAGCCTCTAGAGAGAGAGAGATACGATCATTGCGTGTCTAATGGCAATCACTTTCTGGATGGAGTTACCGATGCAGTACGCTACCAGTTGCTTTCCTACGAACAATTACACCACCTAATGGCACTAATAAGGTAATGCACAGATCACCCACTTCGCATTGCCTCGACTGTGACTCTCTCTCTCTCTCTCTCTCCATCTCTATCTCTCTCTCTCTCTCTCTCTCTCTCTCTCTCTCTCCATCTCTATCTCTATCTATCTACCTATCTACATACATAGCTACCGATCTATCAAATATCTAGCTAGCTACATGTCCATCTATCTTCGTCGAGACTCTGAATCTTCTTAAGCACGTACCGAGGATGGAGCCGATCACCAGAATATTTCTGCAAGGAGAGATAATAACAGAGGCCAAAGTTTTTTCTTGAAGGAGAGACAGACCCAGAAGAGAGTTGATTATTTACAGTTAGGGGAGAGTGAGTGAGAGAGAGAGGGGACTTATTTCCAGTCGAGCATGTCGAGGAGCCACAGGACCTCGTTCTCGGAGCTCGCGGCGTCGCAGAAGTCGATCTCGACGCCGAACACTTGGGCGGTGTCGTCCCCCGCCCCGGCCATGAACAGCAGCGAGACCCAGGCCCTCACGCCGGAGACGAAGGGGTAGTTAGGGGAGAGATTCAGGAACTCGTACGCCAGGGCCCTGAAGGTGCTCCAGTCGACGTAGTCGAACAGGGCCTGGCCGACGATGGAGGCCACCTTCTTGCTGTCGCTGCGGCCGACCAGGACGGAGACGCTCACCGGATCTTCCCTCGGCACGGTGAACTGCGGCTCCACCGGCATCATCATCTTGTAGTTGGGTCCTTCGAGGTAGGTCTTCATGCTGTCGGAGATCCCCAACGGGGGGGATTTTATCCCTGCGCGGAGCACCGAACCAGGGACCGCCTCGGAGAAGATCAGTCGCCGCTCGGACCAGATGTCGATGTAAAACTCCAGGTCTTTGAAGGAGAGCTTTGGGGGAGGAAGAGGCTGGCACGGGCGGCCCCTCGAGAAGGTCTGGAAGAACTTGTGGTAGCTCATTGTGGAAGCCGGCCGTCTCTTGCAGACGGAAGGCCATTTCTTCGCGCACAGACATTTCCAGAAGTAATCGTCCCTGGCGATGTCCCGCCATTGACGGCATACCAGCATGCAGGAAGCGAGGTCAGGGCCATCGAGAAGAGGAAACACCACCTTCAGAACCTCACCGATCGTCCAGTCCTTGGTCATTCTCGCACATTGGTCGCTAAGAACCAGGTGAAACCTCGTTGCAGTGAGCGGAACTGAAGTTCAGAAATCAAGAACCTTCCTGAAAAGAAAAAAAAATGCAATTTTGATAGGCATGTGTAATCAGGAAGAGCTGCATTTGATTCCCCGAAAAATTAAATAGATAAAATATTTTCGAAAAATCCAGATGAGATGGATTGGTTCAGAACTCGCACAATAAAGCTAGACCATCATCCATTCTTTACTCGAAACTCGATGCCACGTACAAATAAATTTAGAACAAGTAGCAATGAAGGATCATCTTTACACACCCCACTGGAAGCCCAAAGATCTGATTCAATTTCTGCAACTGGATGTTAAAATAAAGCCAATTTTCTACGACAATGCAATTAATCAGCATGGTCTGAAACCATGTGTGGTCGAGTCTCAATATCACGAGAAGTGAAACAGCAAATGGTTACTGGCGGCGGGATCATGCTACGTTTGCAGCACGATGTGGTGATAAAGCCTTAGAGCCACGTCTCCGTAAAAGAATGATCAGCATAGAAATATTGATCTCGCTAGCACCATAGAGTCAATAACCGTGGATGAGTCCACGTTAAAAGAATGACTTGTAGAAGAGTTCCCAAGGGAAGAAGCACCGATGAACACGGAGATAGATCTGACAAATTTTCAGTGAAAAATAATAATTTCGGCATGGACGAGAAAATATCAGGCGATTAACCCGATAAATCCTGCCATCTTACCAACTTTCTTCACACACATTCATAGAAAAGATGGAAACACCAAACCTCGGTTGACAATTGGCTATCCTGGTCCTCCGTGCATTAAGCAGGTAACATTGACCAGAAAATTCGCACAGAATGGTGATACAAACGGGGGATCAACATCCAACTCCTACCATTCAATCTAACCATGGCATTTCTAAAATATCCAGGATGCAGGTAGGTTAGCTTTAATTAGCATAAAGGTTCGCACATTTTTAATCGGCACATGCAAGCCACGGGTTTAAAGGACATTGAAGCACTAAATTGCTTAACAGCATGAGCTTGATAACACAAATGCAAAAGCACGGTTATAAAAAGTCAATGATAGGAAGGATAATGTGCGCTAGCAACGATAGGAAGGAAACATTCCATGACGACCAAACATTCTGATTTCAAATATTCTGCAAGTTTTCATCATATGGTTCCAAAGAGAACGAAAAATTAACCCCTGTTCTTCTTATCTTTCTCTTCGAAGGTGGATGATGAACCCAAAAGTGGAAATAGAAACCATCCGAGAACTACTTGATCAATTGAAAAAACACCTCAAAATGTAATGATGTTATCTATGTTTTGAAATTTTACTGGTCATCTCCAAGGATAAATTTCATCGCCATGCGGGTATATTGAAATAAAACTTCCCCACATCACATTTCACCTGGATATTGGAAGTTTCACTTCTTTCAATGTCCAATGCATGGCGTGCTTTCCTTCCAATTGGTAACAGATAAAGGATCGAATCATGCCCGAGCTTCGTAACCATTAAAAAATGAAAACAATGCTGAGATCACAGAATCGATGCTTATTTTAATGACGAGCTCAGAGATAGTGAGCCATTAACTAAACTGAAATCAGGAGCTAGCAGACTATAACCCACTTACAGCCCTATCAATAGGGAAACTAGAACAATCGGTGCACAATTTTGAAATATGCTCACACAACGTGCCTTTTAAAACATTCAGTCCGTCCCGACTCTTCGATAGAAAAGAGTTCTTTTCCCAGGCTGGGAACACTTGGTTCGAACTACTTAGACCGACCTACTGGCTCTGTCATTGTAATAGCACTGGTGCGAACTGAGACAGAGTAAAAAAACGTCTACCCAAATAGAGAGAGAAGAAAGGAACATCATTCTCTTGTACGAGACGACGCCTACATGATCATCAGAAATTAAACCCCTTGAGATGACTACCCTGAAACCATACTACAGCTGGAGTTAAACGGGAAACCGCTTACATAATTGGGCGACGTTAAGTTTAACCAATAAGAGAGTGATTAGGCCACACAGCTCTCTGAATACACCCGGAACATACATGGCAATTTATCCACATGAAAGATAACGAAATTGCCGAATCATAATAACCTAATAAATCTCTAAAAACAAGGAAACTAGTCGTTTAAACAAGGTCGTCGTCTAGTTGCTCCGATGAACAAGACAAATATCCCGCCCCCTGACATGGAGAAATATACGGAAGAACACGTGATTCTCGTATACAGACGATTAAACTAGAATTATAGACGAATTTGACGATTTCCGGCGACGAAAAATACCGATTCGAAGCGACAGAAAACAGAACGAACGACTCTCCCAACCAACAATGATTGACGAAGAGGGGAAAATTCACGCCCAAATTAGAGGGAAACCCACCAACTTCCTCAAATCGCCACGGCGATCGCCCCCATCAACCAGCATAGCCTATGTGATCAGCCACTTGGATATCACACGACAACGAGCAGGAGACAGAGGGAACGAACAATTAAACTCGCCCGCTGGTCCGCGCCGGACACGGAATCAACGTCGACATCCCGGGAAAGAGACCAGAAAGAACCGGCGGAGGAGGAGAAGAAGAAAAACCGGCTGCTTCCATCGGCGGGGCTGATGGAACGGGGACGACGAAAGAGGAGAAAAAAAACACGCCTGCGACGAGGTCCCCACAGGCATCCCCGTCCCAGTATATCTCAGCCGTTGAAACAATGGGCCTGCTTACACCGATTCGGATCTTCGTCGGGCTCGGATAACCACCGCGGAACCGGGACCCACACCGGGCGCATAATGCCCGGAAGAAGACGGACGGATGGGATATCCATTTGGCGTCGCCCGGCTCCGACGTGGGTCGTCAGTCTTCAGCTAAACATGGGCCGGGGCCAGCCCAATTATTTATTGGGCCTATAAAAATAAGCCCATTTAATTAGGCCCAATTAGGCTCAGGTTGTAAGATATTTTGGTTTAGAACCCCTTACGAAAATTTCCTCGTTTTTAACGTAATAAAAGTCATTTATTATTTAAATATATATATTTAAATATACATATATATTTAAATATCTATGTTTTATTCCTAAATCCCACCGCTTTCTTATAAAATGACAAATTATATTATTTTACTTGCTCGCTTCGTAGGGCCGTGGGAGAGAGAGAGAGACTCTGTGTTGTGTCAGGGGGGGCATGTGCGAACCGCGGACAAGTATGGCACGTCTGCCCCGTCGGTGCTGGTTGGGTGCTACGTGGTATTCCCACGTGCCCTCGAGGTCGCAAAAGCGCTTCCGTTGGCTAGGAGCCGCCGCCTCTGCCGGCCCTCATTCACATCGCACGCCGCTTGTCGCCCCGCCGGCGTGCCGCGGCGCTGCTGGCCCGCTCTGCCCCCGCGCGCCGGCCGCGCGCCGGCTCCGGTCAAAAAGCGCGGGGCCGGCCGCCATCTGCGGAGGACGGCGCGGCCCTCGCGAGAGGAAGAACCTGACACCCGCTTGGCCGAGCGCGAGCCACCACAACGCGGCGGACTTCTCCTCTTCCGCTCCCACTCCTACTTCTGACGGGCCATCGCAAGAGCGACGAGGTGGCTGCAACGGCATGAAGGGAAGAGCGAGCGCGGGGAAGAAGGCGGAGCGGCGGCGGCGGCGCTGCCGCCGGCCGTGGGACGTCCCTGAGGACGAGGCGGTCGCCCAGAGGCTGCGCGCGTTGAGCGAGCTGATGCCCTCCTGCGGCGGCGCCAACGCGGCCGAGGACCCGGCGGCGGATCGTCTGTTCGAGGAGACGGCCAAGTACATCGTCCAGCTGAAGACTTGTGTCGACATCCTGCTGGTTTTGGTAGAACTCTACGAATCTACTCCGATAGATAGTTAGAGAGATATATGTATGTATAGCCAGACATAGAGAGAGAAATAGTTTCTTCACTCCAGTGTAATTTTCTAGATCAATTGTGGTTTTTTATGCATGACGAGAGATGAAATAACTATGTTGCCGTAGATAAGATGGTGTTTAATCTTATAAGATTTAAAACGAATAGATCGCTGCGATTAAGAAATCACCAAGTGATTAAGGTTCTTCGTTAATTAATAAATCGATTAGATGTAAATCAAGTGGGCTTTCATTGCTCACGAACTATCAACCACGAAAATGGTTGGACATATTCATGGAGCACGCGACGTCAATATTGTAAGATAAAATATTAAACGAACAAAGATGATGTAATATGGAAATAAAGGGATTTAGGGAGAACCTTGTCGCAAGAATACCTGACGGAGTGGTGTGCGAGCGGAGGTTGAAGCTGGACCCACTTATGTATAGTTGATCTTCGTTGACAATTGACGGGGTCAATTGATCATTGACCAGTTGACCTAACCTGACTCGAACCAGACGAGGCGGCTGGCGCGGACCAGGCGGTCCAAATGGTTCGGACTGACGGGGCGATTCGACGCGGACCAGACGGAGAAAGGCGGCAGCGGACGGTTGTGGCGATGGTAACTGGGCCTCACGCTAAGAACGACTTACCGTGATCCGAAGTATATTCACGTTTTCAAAGTTCCATCGGACGAAAAAAGAGAGAAGAAAATAACGAGGATATTTGATAAAAATAAAAATGAATTATCGAATAAAATTTATCGTCGGTGTCATTTTTTTTGTTATTATCGAACAATTAATCGTGCAACCTTTTAATTCATATATCAAAATATAATTTGGTAATGTATCTCTGGATTGCAAATGTTTACTTTTAAGGGACTTATATGCTCTCTCTGCTCTGCTCTGCTCTCTCTCTCTCTCTCTCTCTATCATGCTCCGCGGAGTATTTTATCTCGCGGTCGGCGTTCGGCGAACCGTGAAAGGATCGTTGCGTAGGGGAACATCCTCGGGGCCGTCTTCTTCCCGGCGGTGCAGCGATGGAGCCTCCGGTTTCCCATTCCGGCGTGGAAGAGCCGGAAGCTCGAACACCTGTCGTTTCTTCTGGCACCAGCTTGGTAGCCGGCTCTCAGTCTCCGACGACGTCGCGGCTATGGAGGCCTGCGGCTCAACGGAATATGAGGAACCAGTGGTCGAGGCTGGTCTCTTGCAAGGGGCGGTGGGTCTCGGCGTCCTCAGAGGGGAGGGCTAGCGCGACTGGGCTCGTCAACGCCTATCTTTCTCGGAGGCAAGTATCGAGTTCGAGGAAGAATCACAAAGTTTTACTCGTACATTTTGTTTGTTTAATTTCGTTGGACATATCTGGGAGAAGGAGCCCCTTTGTGGACGATAATTTTTTTGTTTACTTCAGGTACATGCCGGAGATGAATTTGGGCGTGCTTAAGGACATGCCCATGATTCGGGAGAAGGCTTGCGAGAAGTTGACGCGGAAGCAGGTATCTCTACTTCATCTCAAGCCGTTCACGGAGCGTTTGAGAAGTATATCGTCATTTAATTTATTAAAAATGAACAATGGGCTCGCGAGGAAACGTGTGTGTTGTATGCGTTCCTGGTGTTTGGTATTATCACTCAACGATGATTGTTTCCGGCGTGGCTCTCTGGCCAATAGTTTAGATGGCCTTGTAGGAGAATAAGGTCTCATTTCCGTAGAAATGACGACGGAAATTCCTGCCTGATTATGGAGGACTCGATGGCTTCAATAACGGTTCTTCTGATATTCACAACATTTCACTGTGCAAGGTCCACATTCTAAGAAGGCCTCAATAGTACACAACGACGAGTGACAGTACTTTCCAAGAGTTCGTTCTCTAGTTTTAACTTCTACTCACGAAGAACTGGTAATGATTTTTCAGAGAGAAAAAAATTTGATGGAATGTGTGGGGGTTTATATCCATCTTACTGAAGAGGATAAGCTGAAACTTAATACATTAATACAGATGCAGCTGAATTCTGCTGAAAATAAGGCACTTTTTTGGTTAGTTATTATCATTAACGGATGAAATATAGTAGTTTAGTGAAGGTCAATAACCCTCCACTTATTTCCTTAGGGATTCCTCTCTGAAGCCATAGTTTCTGGGAAAAAAAGATTTAATCCTACACTGATGCCGGGCTCTACCGAATTCCCAAGAGAATCCTCTTCTGTTCGCCCAGAACTTTAATTTTGTGCATTCTGCAAAATGTTATGTGGTGCTTTTCCTATAATTGATGATGTTTTTCTTCTATGCTTTCCTTTTGATTCAGGAGCTATGCCAAAGAAAGCTTTTATCCTCTTACAAAAATCTGGTAAGCGTGCTCAACTATATACTATTTCAGAAGCAGTATTCTTCAACGTAATTTGGATATATTACCAGGACTTGGCCTAGATGTATTTCGATCATTGATCATCTGGAGTGCATTGGAAGAGACACCGATGCCATTCGTGTAGCTAAAATCCTATGTTTGAGATAGTGCGATAAATACATCAACAAATAGTTCCCTTTCATATGCTAATATCGTTTAATTTCCTTGGAATCTTTGTACCACCAGTAATACTAAGTACAGCACCAGTGTTTCTCTTTTTGATTCAGCCCTTTTGTTATCACCATATTTTCACTGAACTTTTCCCTCAAGGATTCTTCCTATCCTTGTATTATCAGATCGTTTTTGAAAAGGCTGGTTTAAGTGTTTAGTCCCTTTTTTATCATTGTCTGAGCACCGTAAACAATCAACCTCCTCTATGATAGTTCCTACGTTGCTTAATGTCAATTATGGAACCAAATTCAAGATATTTTCAAATTGAACTACCTTGGTGACATATTTAAAGAGTCCCTTCTTTTACGTGTAATTATCTTATTTTTGCATAGCTCCAGAGTATTAATCTGTAACTCATGTTTTATCCCCCTATCGATCATGGGTTCTCTGCAGGTTGATGCTGTGTGTCAGTTTACCAAGGCACGTGACTCCATGCGATGTTATCTGAAGGGACCCAGTGCTTCTCCACTTGTACAATTCAGTCAACTCTCTCAAGACAATGATGATCCTGGAGATGGTGGGGGCGTTCCAGTTTTCGCATCGTGGGCACTACCATATTTTGGTAAGCTTATCTATTCTTTGGCCATCCTGTATCAAATTTTATGGCCAATATGGTTTTCCATTAAAAAAAATGGCATCACTCTTCATATTTTCCGTATGATTGGATTACTTGGAGGGAGCAATGCTGTTTTCTTTGATGGGCCAATTATGTCGACAAAAAAGGCCTAAACTTTGGTGAAGTTTTTCTCTAGTTCCTCACCGAGATCAGTCTGTTCCAGTGATACCAGGTTCATGGGGGAATATCACTTGGCTAGAAACAGTGTCCATAAAAAAATCCAGTTTCCCATAAGGCCCGTTGACATGTAGCAACTAATCTTGTCGTATAGTCTAATCTCGTGCTATCAGAGAGTTCAGAATAACTTTGCTCAATGGAATGTATTTTACTTGATTTCCTCTGATATAATTCAGGTACTTGGACAATCTCTTTTTTAATTAATCCTTCGTACCAATTAATTTCTACAATATAATCGTATCTTTGTTGATCTCCAAACGATTTCAGAGAAACTGGCACAGGAGCTTATTGACATGTTTGCATTAGAGATAAGCTTAAAGGTAACCAGTTCCAACCCATTTCTTGGAACATCTGATATCTATATCTTTGTGGATGTGCCCAATAGATTCGTCTCCCTTTGGAAATTTTTTCTTTCATCTCACGAATTCTGGGTTCTGTTTCTTGCTCAGCGGTTGATTGTTCTACAGCTGCTGTCTATTGGCTGTCAAGAAGCTCAAGGAGCTCAGGCTGATGAACGAAACTGGTCGAATGAGCTTTATGAGGGAGAGTTCAACGATTTAAACACGGTCGAACTGCTTTGCAGGGAGAGATTTCAGCCATTTACTCCAAGAATAAGAGGTTTCCAATCTAATAACCCTGCAACGGAGCAGATCAGCCGTAACCCAACACGAGAAACTTTGCATGTATGACTTCCTCCCCTTCTAAGTGGCATATAATTTAATTCAGAGTCATTGATCATGATGATTAAAATTATTCTTCTTCATTTAACCTAAAAAGTAATTGGCTGTGCGTGGAGCTGACACATCTACTTATGGTGTTTTTGTTTTGTTTTCATGAATAATGTGAGATCAGTCCGACAGCAGTATTACTTATGAGCTGACTTTTGGAGTTTTTCATATGATCTAATACTATATTAAAACTATTAGGTCATATGGGGATGAACTAACTGAATACAAGCAGAGTAAACTGCATCTATCTATGCTAGGTGATATTATTCTTTCGAATAATGAGGAATGATTTTAATGATTATTACTGTGAATGCATAAAGTTTTCTGTAAATAGCCTAGGATGATTGATCGATGATCTCTTGTCACTTTAATGGATGCTTATGGGCTATGTCGTATGGTTTGCAGGTTTATTTGACAGCATGGATCTCAGATGTGAATGTTGACATAATGAGGTAATCATACATGAACAGCGGAAGTTATTGACTCTAGCAATTGGTTTTTAGCTTTTTTGTTGCTTTCAAATATTTCCCAGATATATATTAATTGCTAAAAAAATTATTTCAGCGTTCAATGATTTACAGTTTATATTTTCCTAGTATATGAATCCTAATGCAATGTGTTTGCCTTCGTTCTCAGGGTAGACGAAATATTTGGGATGGTTGAAGACGAAATGCAACTGAAGCTTTCTTGATTTTTTTTTTTTAATTCAGGAGAGTAAAATGGTAGAATAATCTTCAGTTTTCTTTTTGGGCCGGAATGAAGATGATCAAATGGTTGCAATTTATTAATTATTTCTCCTCCGGCCCAGCTATAAGACCGTTGTATACATAGAGTCGCGAGAGAGAGAGAGAGAGAGAGAGAGAGAGAGAGAGAGGGTTTTATGAAATTTTCGGGCTTGTTTTTGTGGCACGATAGTAAGAAAAATGAGAGAAATGCTCCGATCTCACCTGATCCAGTAAGTATTTTCGTCTTCCACATATTCGGACGCGAATTTTATAAATGGCGTTGCACAATCTCGTACAAGTTCCACCTTGGTATTATTTTCAAGGAAAAATATTATTTTTTTCTCCTACTTAAAATTAATAATCCAGACAAGTCCGTTATCACCTAGACTATACAAAATCCCATTTTTTGGGTCCTTTTTCTGTCATACTAATAAAATAGTCCAGGTTTCTTTGGGACCATGGGTGAATATTTTTTATAAAATCTTGAAATAACTTTATTGACTATCTGGCACGAGTCCGGGGTTTGTTTACTCGATTCACAAAATATTATCGATTTAGTTATTAGTTCGAGTGGTTTTTTTTCCATTTCTGCTAATTTTTGGGGAATGCAAATACTAAATTAAATTTAATTGCAGCATATACATAAAAATTTATCAAAAAATAGTTTTAACTCGGCGGATACTGAGGCCAACCTGCATGATACCTTAATCAGAGAATGATCGTGTGAAAATATTTGGGACTAATTAAGGGTACGGGAACTGGGAGAGAGAGAGAGGGAGAGAGAGAGAGAGAGAGAGAGAGAGAGAGAGAGAGAGAGAGAGAGAGAGAGAGAGAGAGAGGTTTTAGTTACCAGGTCGAAAAACCAATATCAGAGAGAAAAGTCGGTCCTCGTATCCATTTCCCGGCGACCGCCGTTCTAAACCCTAGTGAGGAACAGTGGACGTCGATCGAGCTCGGGCTCGAGCTCGACAATGGCGGGGAAGATGGCGACGGCGGGGCGGGGGCAGGTGGGCGTGCTGCTGTCCCGGACGTTCAATCTCACCTGCCTTCGCCGGATCTCCTCTTCCCCTTCCCTCTCTCAGGAGCCGCAGCTGGTGGATCCCTCCGCTCCCTCTGAGCCCACTCCGCTCCCGCCGAGGCCTTCCTCGGGGAGTCCTCTGTACCAGGACACCAACTGGAGGAGCCCCAACCTCGGCGCATCGGGCTCCTTCCTCGTTCCCGTGGGGATGGGGCTTTCCTCAGCCTCTACAAGCTCCGCGAAGATCCAGGCCTTTTCGCAGACGCTCGACGCCGAGAGCCTGATGAACGTGTTCGCGGACTGGACGGCCACGCAGAGGTGGTCGGACATGAGGCAGCTGTTCGAGTTCTGGATCCGGACGCTGGACGCCAATGGCAAGCCCAACAGGCCCGACGTGGACCTGTTCAACAACTATCTCAGAGCCAACTTCATGCTGGACGCCTCTGCCGGGGAGCTCCTGGACCTCGTGGCGCAGATGGAGGAGTACGAGGTCTCGCCCAATACGGCCTCCTACAACCTCGTCATCAAAGCCATGTGTAAGACTGGAGAGAGCGAAGCTGCGCAGAAGCTGCTTGATCGGTGAGGGAACCTCTTCCTTGGCCCGGTCTTCGGTATCCATCTGAGGTGCCCGCTCCCATTTTCTCACATCATCAGAACGATAGACGAGAGCCAGAAAAGGAGCTTCTCTTTTGAATGGAAGATGGTCAGTTCGTTCCGTTTGCTTTTTTGAGGACTCGATCGTCACGAATCCCTCTCACTCCATCGAATGTCGCTTTGAGCTCCTGCAAATTCTTTCCAACCTACCTTCTTCCTGTCTTTCATGCACCAGATGAAATCTGCTCGTTCTGTTTGATCGTAAAGGCATCTGATCTTTTAAAATCAGAGATATCTGAGAACATCTCTCTGTTTCATTCTGGGGCTTCTAGCTAGTAAATTCCTCAGAATTCGTATTCAGCTGATCATGTCTGCGGAGAACTTTAAAACATACTCCTGTACTTTGATCATGTCTGCGTTTTCATCATCGCTGGGCAGATGGGCTGCAAGCTTTGTCTGCTTTATATCTGTCCGTGATCCCTTATTGTGAAGTTGGAATGCTCAAACTTCAATCTAATGGTGGATGTAATCTCGTGCCATCTCTGCTTGTTGTGTTCTTTCTACCCGACGGCGGGTCTCTGCTGCCATTGAGAGCGAAGAACATATGGTTTTCTGATCAACTTTATTCTCGCTGAAAATGCCGAATCATGCCGTCCGCTTCTATGATGAATTCTCTATTTATTGACGTCAGGATGCTGCAGACAGGGACCAGCTCCTTCCCCGACGACGAATCTTATAACTTGGTCACTGGGTTGCTGCTCTCGGTGAATCAGATTGATTCGGCGTTGAAATACGTAAATCTTGCACTGAAAAATGGTAATGTGTTGTCGATCAATGTGTTCACGACCTGTGTGCGGAGCTGCATAAGTGCCGGAAAATTGGACGCGTTGACATCTGTGATAGAGAAATGCAAGGTATTTATTTACTTCTTTCAGCTACCCCTGTTTAGTAAATCAAAGTTGACTTTGTATTTGCTCCATTGAACCACCCCAATTTCCCAACCTCCTTTGACCATCTTGGGCTCTGACCCACTTCGGCTTTTACTCTGTCTTCGCAGTCAGTCAGATGCCTTTTCATTTTTCCATCTCTTTCTGTTAAGGGGACCTACTCATATGGAAATATGTCCATTTCTAGACCATGGATCAGAACAAGGCTCTTTGCCCTCCCTGGGCTATGTGCAACTACGTTGCAGACGTCGCCTTTCAGGCTGACCACAGTAAACTAAGCTACTTCGCTCTGGAGTTCCTGGCCCGATGGATCGTCCGAGGGGAGAACGCCAGGCCGCCCGTTCTCCTCTCTGCAGATGAAGGGTTGGTAGTCTCGGCGCTTGGTGTTGCAGCTAGGACGTATAGTTCCTCTCTCTTGGATGCCTCTTGGTCGATCCTTAAGCGTTCCTTGCGCGGTAAAAGGCTGCCAACGCCAGAATCTTACCTTGGAAAAATCCACGCGCATGCCTCTTTGGGAAACCTTCAGCGGGCTTTCAGTACCCTGAATGAATTTGAAGCAGCATACGGGCAGTCTCCTGGAACAGAGGATCTCTTCTCTCCGTTCACATCCCTGCATCCGTTGGTCGTTGCATGCTGCAAGAATGGCTTTGCCACTCTGGACACAGTAAGCTAGTCTCCAATCTTGTTCTTTGAAGGGTGATCATTCTATGCTGCGGTGTTCATAAATTTATGCTAATATCAGCTGTATTGTAAAAATCTCAGGTCTATTTCCAGCTAGAAAACTTAAGCCGTGCCGACCAGCCTTACAAATCGGTCGCCGCTCTAAATTGTGTCATATTAGGTTGCGGGAACATATGGGACCTCGACCGCGCATACCAGACTTTTGAGGCTATCTCAGGCGCTTTCGGGTTGACACCTGACATCCATTCCTACAATGCTCTGATGAGTGCCTTTGGAAAGCTCAAGAAGGTCAGCGCTTGCTCTAGGACGCATTTGGACGGCATATGATGGTGATTTTCATGGGGCTTTTGTTTCCCATTTCCGATTTTGAGCTCATCGGCTGTGTTTTGATGGCGTACAGACGTTTGAGGCTTCGAGGGTCTTCCAACACATGACGGGTCTCGGTGTGAAGCCAAATTCTACAACATATCTGCTGCTTGTCAATGCCCATTTGGTGAACAAGGATCAGAAAGCCGCACTCGCTGTGATCGATGAGATGGTTTGAATTTCCTCCATCATCACTTCTTGTTCAATGATAGGGGGGGCATATAAGTAATATGATATTTCTTGGTGCAGGTGGAGGCTGGTTTTGTCCCTGATAAGGAAATCCTCAGGAAGGTCCGGCGGCGATGTGTGAGGGAGCTGGACTTTGACAGTAATGATCAGGTGGAATCACTGGCGAGAAAGCTTAGTTACAGGCTAGGCAGCGAGTTCCGGAGGGAGATGCTCTTCAACCTTGATTACAGCATGGACAATGCCTGAGGTGCGCTTCTGCACTTCATTCTGTGTTTCTGAAGAATTAGTTGACCCACCCACAGTGCTTAGTGCTGCTGGTTTACTCGCAGACTGGCTGCAGATGGCCTCACCTCCAATCTTCACATGGTAATAAGCACGACGGCGGCAAAGTTCGCGCTTTTAAAGATATTTCCGCCTCGCTGACTTTCCAAACGATGCTTGACTTTCTTCTGTGTATATCATCATTGCGTCGTGGTCGGTTCTGACTTCCTCGGGGGTAGCAGTCCAGGAAATTCAGGATACTTCGAGAGGCAGATCGGGCAACTTCTTTACTTGCAGTTTCATGTTGAATCCGAACGCACGTTTGGAGCATTAAAATGGGGTGCTGCAATCTGCGCTTGATGATGGACCGCCAGACGATGATCATGGGATGAGGGTAGCACCCTCGTGCGTCCTATTTCATTTCTGTCTCCTTGGTCTTGCCATTCGGTACAAAGGGCTCCGGCAATCCTTGAACCTTAACCAGCCGAGTAAGATCCCCGATGAATACAGCTACTAGTGTTATTGACCTGCTAACACAACGACTTGAGAGGGATAGATCTTCAAGTTAGTAGGTGCATTGCTTAAAAAGTGCAACAAATAAGTGATTGATCACGATAAGATGTGTCGCATGGAAGCTACTTGAATTGAGTCGATGAAGCTTGGGAGTGCAGTAATGAGAAGATAGAAATCGGACTGATCAGAGTATGTCAATTGGCCTGGCTGGGTGAGTAGGCGGGGCGGGGTTGGGCTCTGCTGGGTTTTGGCAGTGAAGCGGGGAATTTTAGGCTCCCGCCCTCTTAATGGCTCAGCAGCCTCCACTGAGAGGTTTGCTGTACGTTGACACAAGCCGTGTAACGTGAAGGTCTATGAGAAGTCAACGGAGACAGTCAAAGGAGTCCCCCGCAAGTGCCGACCAGAAGGAGTCTTCGCTGGGCCCGGCTGCGCGTGCCCTTCGAGCAGGATGATAGATGGGTTACCGCCCCATCGAGAATCTGTCGTTGGCATTGTATCAAACACCTCTAGTGTGGCAGTAGAACGAGAGAATCCCCATCACTTATGTTTCCGAGAAAGTCAATGGCCCCAACTACCTAGTCCAAGTCGGGCTCATTGTCCACAGGAGGAGCACCTCTCCTCCTGTCTCTGGTCGCCATTTTCTCCCCATAACTCAAGAAAACGTCGCCAAGATCCACCATCCCCGTCTCCTTCAATCTCCTCCCTACCTGCTCGAACATCACAACTCCGCCTTCATTTGAGAAGTCTCGAAGGAATTTGTTGTAGTCGAACCTGGGGACCTCCGTGCCGCCATTCATCGACCTCTCGACATACTTGGTGGCGTCCAGCATCCGCCCCATCTTCACCATGCCACCGACGAATATAGTGTCGAAATTGACCGCAGGGTCGGCGGCCTTCCTTCCTCTTCGTCCTAGAAGACCCTGCAGAAGCATGATATACGTGTGCATGGAGGGTTGAATTCCTCTTTGAGTCATTTCCCTGAACACCTGGGTGGCCTCCCTCGCTCGCCTCAGCCGAAGGAGGCCCTTGATGAGGCCGTGGTACATACTGATATCGGGCGCGCCCCCCGTCACTAGCAGGACTTTGTAACCTTCGCTGATCCTCTTCCTGCAGAGGAGACCGTAGGCTAGGGCCCCAAGTGTGGGACCGTCAACTCCGACCCCTCTTTTCAGCATCTCCGCCACCAGCATCAGAGGTCGTTCTATCTTCCCTTCCTTGCACAGCCACGAGATCACTGTCCTGTAGATCGAGAGGTCCAGATCGCTCATCTTTTCACTTCTCATGCACTCGAAAATAGCCATGGCCTCTCCGGATCTATTGAATTTGAAGAATGTCGCGATCATCTCGTTGTACGCAGCGATCTCCGGCTCTAGTCGATCATCAGATATGGCGTTCCAGACCTTGGATGCGCTAACAAGGTCCCCGCCCGGCAGAATCCGACGACCAGGAGGCTGTACGTGGTGCCGTCAGGTCTTATCGAAGCCTTCAGCCTGGTGACGACGTCCTTGGCTTCGTCGACGAGCCGGCGAGAGCAGAGCTCGGAGATCACTGCGTTGAGCGTGCTCACAGTGGAGAGGGACGGCCCTTGGGAGTGAAAGAGGTGGAAGACGCCGACGCACTTCTTGATCTGCCTCCCCTGGGCGAAGGCCCGCACGGCCAGCTGCATACTCCTAAGATTCACCAGCCCCTGCCTGGGGGCCATCTCACCGAGGAAGTCCCACAGGAGCTGGATGTTCTTGGACTTGCCAAGGACGTCGATCATCTTGTTGACGGCCACGGGGGTGAGGGAAAAAGAGTGCCGGCTGCGGGGATCCGTGGAGCACCGATCAGCATAGCGGAAGAAGCGGAGGACGGGGCGCCACGAGCACGGGAACCGGCTGCAGATCTGGAGGAAGAACTCGTGCGAGAGGTCGAAGTCGATGGCGCGGAGGCAGGCGTGGAGGCGCTCGTCGCTGGAGTTCTGCTGCTGGAAGAGGACCGTACATACTCGGAGGAGGGTGGAGGGATCGACTGGGCCGGAGGAGGACGAGCTCGAGAGGTGGCGTGCTCGGAGAACGTAGCGGGAGAAGACGATGTATTTCGAAATGATCATCGGAGGCGGGTGCCGTCGAGCAGGGAAGGAGGGGATCAATTGCGTATATCAGTGGACTCTATTGCATTCTCTTAAATACCCCTCATAAATGTGGGGTATTTTTGACTCTTCACAAAGTGAGAGGAAAAAAATTGATATGTTCGTGTAGAGGTGGAGATGCGGGGGATCGAACCCCGTGCCTCTCGCATGCAAAGCGAGCGCTCTACCATTTGAGCTACATCCCCGATGGGAATAATGGAAAATTATAAAAAATTTAAATACAAAAATAGCTCACCTCTTCCTTCCCTTCCCCGCTTCGTGCTTTTTTGCGTAGCCCTAAGGCTCTGGTAGCTTGATACCAGCTGCAACTTCGTGCGCAGGGGTGTACACCTAACCCTAATCTGCTCCGATCGCCATTTCGGGGAGCCTTCGTCGATCCGGTAAGCTTTAGTCCCTTGTCAGGTTCCCTAGGTGCCTAATTTTCGTCGCCCTTTCCGGCTGAGGGCGCCTGGTCAGGTTCTCTACTTTGTTTACCCCATTTTCTTGTTTTTTTTCCGATCGGGTTGGGTCCTTGTGGCCTAATTTGGTACATTAATCAATAATTTCCCCCATTTCGAGACGATTCTGAAAATTTCAGTAGAAGAGTGACTTATTGATCAATCTCCTGCATTTTGGATTCCAGTGGAGTACTTAGATTCCTGGTTCAGGGCCTCGTTTGGCGAACTGTGTATCATTTTTTTACCTCCTCTCCAACCATAATCTCACGTTGTAGAGAGAAAACATAAGTGGAGATCTCGCGGAGTTACTATCCGTAGGGTAGGTAGTGATTTCTCAGACCGGCCGTGTTTCTTAAAATTATGTAGTTTTCGCCTTGAGCATTTGCCTGTATCTACTTGCTCAAGGTAAGTGGGCTGTGTTCTAGCGTTGTGCTCGGAAATGTTCTTGTAGATATCCGGGTATGGATTTCATTCTTGTCCCTCCAACACGATTTGCATTTTGCTTCATTTGAGTTCCGTACGCTTATAATTGAGTCTCAGAAATAGGCAGATCTACTAGAGTTTTATCTTTCGTATCCTAGAAATTTTTCTGCTCGTGTATCATCACTTTGAGGGGGGTGGATGTTCAAGAAGGATCGTTTCCCCATTTTTTTTGGATTTAACTCTGATGGTGTTATCTAGTATATGTTTTTTTCCATTCACTATCATATTTCTTTCTCATCTAACAGTTGATACCTTATATTTACATGTCCCAGTTCCGTAAACAATCTGTTTTTCTATTTTTTTGCCCTTCAATCCAAAAAAATTCCTCCTTTTATATTGTACATTTTTATGAACCCCGAATGTGTATGCACTAGTTAAAATTATCTTGGGATTCTGTAAACTTGAAATTCAGGAGATGAATGTGTACTAGAACAAAGCTTCCAGTGTGTGACTGTTTTCTGGGTTCACCCTTTCTTTCCGAGATATCTTCTCGTTTCTGTTCGCTAACAAGGGAGGCAGTTTAATTCTGTCCAGTTCTATTTTCACGTATGGGAAGAGAGTAATGTGAGAAATCTCGAGCTTAAATGGAACTCAGGCTTCTTTGGTGTCATTTGCCTGGACATTTTCTTCAAGTACTCTTTGATGCTTTTATTTCTATCCTCTTGGATTTGTTATTTTTCATGGTACCAAATTATCTCTAGAATCCCCACGTTGATGCTCTCTACATTTTTTAATTTATGTCTTTATATCAATATTCTTTCTTTTGTCCCCCCTTCGATCACCCTTCTCTATTCCAGGGGTAAACTTCATGAATGGCAGAGCACATACAATCCATCCCACCTCATATCACTATTTTCTTAATACAGAAATTTGGTTCCCAATTCATTTTTCCAGTCGCACTGATTGTACTTGAAAAAAAACTTTTATCATTTTTATCGTTCCTTCAAAAAATTTTATGCCGTGGACTCGTATGGATGTACTTAGTCCAGCGACAAGGAGCAAAAAAGTCCACAATATCTATGAAAAAAAAGATTGTGGTTGCACTGAAGACTGTCTCTTGTTGTAAATCTAAGGAAGGCAGTGATTAATGATAGTCGGGTGGCCTAGTTTCTCTCTTTTAGGCTTTACCTTTCGGTGTTTATGATGATTTCTGACAATGAGCTGATGATACGTTTTTGGCCACAAGTCACGTTCTGCTAATTTGGATGAACTGCTTACGTGTATGCTTTCTCAGTTAACTTATCTATTTAAATTTATGATCAACAGACCGCCAGGGAGAAAATAGCAGGCGATCTTCTCAAGTTTGTTGGTTGCATTCTAATTCAGTCAACTTTGGGATCTGAATGTGTGCAAATTCTTCACATTTGGAAGGGTTTTGTACAATTCTTTGATCTTCAATTAAAAGTTAATGAGTTGGGGAATCTGGAAGAAAAGACAATGCCTGATAGGCATAGTTTAAGAAATGCGGGCTTAGATTCGACTGAATTAAATCAAGGAAGTTTACTTGGATGCAATGCTAACATTATGAGAGGTTCCACAAAGCCAGCATTTCTGAAACTTTTCCTGATTTCGAATTTCTTGCTCTTAAATCACCACTCATGAAAGGGCAACCAGGCACGTCACAACCTTGGTCAAAACAGCAATCTGGTTACAATGATATGCAGCTGTATCAACAGCAGTTAATGTACAGACAGCTCCAAGAGTTTCAGAGGCAGCAACAGTTTCATCAGTTGGACCAGGAGGCATGGCAGCAGAATTCACCAAACCAGCTTTCTTCTCTTCCGAAGCAGGCATCTCTTGATCAGTTACCCCCTGTAGTAAATGGCACGCCCATTTTGGATGCACCTAAATACGCATGGCAAAATGAGAGTACGGGATGTGAATCAAGGACGTCAGGCAGTTCACAAATGTATGCTTCTGGAAACATGAACTGGACTCAGAGTTTGGGGGGTACAAGTGCTCATAGGCTGTCAAATGGAGTTGTGTATCCACAGGACCAGGGGCAGGTATTGCAGTCAACTGGACATCCTCCACAAGAAGGCGACCAGTATTTATATGGTACGCCTATTTCTGGCAATAAAACCTCATCGAATCAGTTTTCCAGCTTCCAAGTTGTATCTAATGATGGTGCTGACGCAATGACTAGATCAGTTGGTAACCAACTTGACAAACTGCCTATGCAGTTCAGTACCTTTAATTCTTTCCAAAGTGATCAAGGTTTATTTCAGGGGCAAATAAATGTGCAAGATGATCCTACTGCTAATCAGAGGTTCCCAGGAAAAGCTTCGTTTTACCAGCTTCCCGTTCATAATGTAAGAAGCGGAAACATGTCTGAGAATTTTGAGCAGTTGGACAGCCTTGGAAGAAATATTCAAGTTCAGAATTTTAGAGGTAGCCAGGAACGAGCAGATTGGACAGGAAGTTCACGTGAGAAAACAACAAAGGTTGGGGGTCAGGAACTGGTTAAATTGGACGCAACAGAGCAGAAACTTTTGTTTAGCGCAGACGAAGATAGTACTTGGGACGCCTCATTTGGTAGTGGTAATATTGATTCTGGAGCACCGTGCAGAAATCTTCTAGATGGTAATAATAGTTTTAATGTATTTCCATCTCTACAGAGTGGTAGCTGGAGTGCACTCATGCAGTCAGCTGTGGCTGAAACTTCTAGCGGTGACACTGGATTGCAGCACGAGTGGAATGGCTTGAGCTTTCAACAAAAAGAACACTCCAGTGGGAACAGTCCTGCAATGTTTGTAGACTATGGGAAGCAACAAACTAGTTTGATTGAAAACTTGCAGAGTGAATCTTCTTTACCTCCTAGACCTTTCCCTTTATTTGATGACGCGGATGTGAGTTCACACGATCAATCTGCTGCTATGTTCCATCAATCTTCTTTTAAGTCCGTGTACGATCGTGATGGTGAATTGCATGCAGATGTCTCTCATCAGTGTCTTCAACAGTCATCTAAGGATGCCAACAGTCGCGTAGATAAGAGTCAACTTCTTTCCCAGTTTCATGCGGGCAGTGAACCACAAATGCATTTTGGAGATACCTTAGCTGGTACTTGGACTGGTCAATTATGTGAGCAACCAGCAAGCACTGTGCCAGTAGAAACGAGGTTAAATCCACTGAACATGCAGGACATCTGGGCTCAGCAACATAATATGCCCTCGTACAATATTGGTACACAATTGTACAATAAGATGAATGGTTGGAGAATAAATGAATCGAGTGGAAATGCTGTCTTAAAAGTTCAAGATCTTGAAAGTGCCGCACAGCAGTCCAAAGCGAGTAGTCCTACAGCAGCCATGCATATAAGAAAGGAACAAGATGGAAATGTGGGAAAAACTGATGGAAATCTAAAGTCTGCTCCTATTTCCCGCTCGACTGGTGGTTTTAGCTTGGAAAAATCCGAAATGGGTATTACCCAGGTGCAAACTGGGGATCTACACATGGGTACCTTTGTTGGGGTTAATTTATATAATTCTAAATCAACTCAGGATATGAATCAACGATCTCTTACAGCGCATCAGTCTGATTACGGTTTGCATGTGTCATCTGATTATTCTGGAAAATCGAAAGGGAACGAGGATGTGGGAAACTACCAGAATGCGGTAAATAACAGTTCTCAGGTGTGGGAATCATCTATGAACGTCCCCAGTAAAGCATCTGCTGAAGTTTATGATAGAAGAAAGGAGAAGGATGTCCAAAAAGAGGTATCTGATGAGGATTACATCTCTACTAATTCACATTCTGGTGAGGGTATTGATTCCGGATTATTGGGGAGAGCTAAAGCTTCCACACCTTTCGCAGTTCCATCACGTCCTGCTAGTGGCAGTGGAAATACCTCAGCCCACATTGGTCCAAGTGCTTCAGGTCCTAGGAGGTTTCAATTCCACCCGATGGGAAATTTCGGGGATAATGCAGAACCTGATACCCCAAAACGTAACTTTTATGTACAGGGAATGTCCCATATGCCACCTCATGGACTGAATAATCAGGAGCAAGGATATATCAGGTCATCGCAGTTTGCTGGTCGTTCTGCATCTAACAGCACAAGGGATGTAGAGAAGGTAAATGGTATTTCTATGATTTTGACGATGACTGTATAAATATTTATCTGTGGATTATTTTTCATGGTTAATTTGTTTTTTGGTATGTGGTCAAAGCTATTCTTCTTTCCTGCAGAACTTGTTTGATTCCCAAGGAAATGTAAAGGGAACTGAGAAGGGACATCCAGGTGGAAATAACTTCAGTCGTGATTCTAACATTCCTGATTCATTTGATGAATCTGCAGCATTTTTTGCTCAAAACAGGAGTGGTCAGACAAGGTGATGCATCGGATTTTCACCATATTTTATTTTAAAATTCAAATTTCTTTTAGCTTTTTTGTTTTTATGCAATCTATAGTCGAGACTTAATCATTTTCTTTCATACCCGTCCTTAAGGTCCCCCCTGGGTTGGCGACCAGTTGTTTCAAGAATTTACCATTTGCATTCTCGTTGTCTCCGGCTTGGTGTTTGTGATGACGAAATTCCATGTTTCTTCTGCAACAAGTGAGATCCTTTGACATTAGTTTTGAATCTGATCTCTGCAGCCAAAATATGCTCGAACTGCTACACAAGGTGGACCAATCAAGGGATAACACCTCCATCCCTAGTCATGGTTTTTCCAATCGTAATATGATGTCTGAGAGGTCTGATGCTGCTTCTGGTATGTCATCTACTTCACAACAGCCTTCCACTTTACAAGGGATTGGCTTACACTTGTCCCTTCCATCACAACATCAGACAATCCTGTCAAAAGCTGTTCTAGATCATAGTTCAAGGCATTTCGATTCAGCTGTGCAAGGAGAGAAAAACCAGATGTATCCAACTGCATCTGTTTCTGTTCGATCTCTGACCATGGTGCATGAAACTCCTCAGAGGGAAACGTTGGATAATATGTCTCACTCATCTGACCAACCTAGCAAGGAAAATTCTCACACGGCATCGATTACTTCTTCTAGCCCCCGTTTCTTCCCACACGACTCTCAACAACTGCAACAGCAGCAACAACAGCAACACCAGCTCTCTGCTTCTAGTGGACATTTCACAACAGAACAGTCGGTGAACATGGCTTTTCGTAATCAGATTGACCCCGATGAACACGCTAAAGATCCTTCAGATGGCAAACTGGCAAATGGTTCGCATGGCAGAGACATACATGGTGAAGCTTTAGCAAATCGATCTAGCCAGGTATTGTTACCTGGTGTAGCCAGTCAGGTTGCACCTTCCAGGCTACCTTGCCCATCTGATACTCGCCAAGCTCCTTCGATCCATCCATATTCCGGAGACATGGGCCAACCTCCAGCAACAAGCACGGCCGCTTCTCATCTGAGAAGCTCAATACCCGGGTTGGGTATACGGTCAGTTTCACAACCTTCAGTTAGACCTGGTGTGTCCCAACAGGGAGCATTCTCAGCTATGCTGCACAACGTGTGGACAAATGTATCTGCTCAGCGGCGCTTACCTGGCAACCTCTCTGACAAGCCAAACCCAAATTTATCTCAGCCTGTCCGCTCTAGCCCTTTGGATACAAGCCCCTGGTTGTCAAATAGGTCAGACGATCGAGGGAGTCAGAAAGGACAAAGCACTGCTGCCTGTTCGATAGATTCTCAACACAGTACCGTGGGGGATCAACAGACTTGTAAAGAGAATTCTGTGCGCCAAATTCTTTCCGGGAGGTCGGATGCTTCTCCGCAAGGATCTGGTGCTCCTCAAGTGGGAGAATCTTCATCAAAGCATTCTGCTGTTGGAAGCTCTTCTTTGGCCATTCCGTCCTTTGTACAGTTATACCAGCAAGACGTTGGTAGGCCAAAGCTCGAGCAAGGTTCACACCTTGAAAAGCAACCGACCCATTCTTCGCTGTTGAATATCGCCTCTTCTGGCCGTGAGATCGGTTCTCCCGGCCATCGTTTAAAACCATCTGATGGGCAGCATCCAAATTACTCTCTTCTGCAACAGGTGCAGGCAATGAAGGCAATTGAGTCGGACCCCAGCAAACGGCTTGGGAAGAGGCTGAAAGCATCAGATTCTGCTCCTGATGCTCAGCAAATGGCTGGGAAAACACCTCAGACATTAATCTACGGATATAATACTGTAGCCAGGGTTCCCTCGTATAAGGAGTTAAGTTTAAGTGGTAGTCCAAGTCCGTTTCCATCTGATGCCAAGATGTTATGTTTCTCATCAGAGGCCAGTGCCAACGAGAGTGGGATTGGGCCTTCTCAAGTTATTAGGAAAGAGGTGCAATCTCAGGTTTTGACTGGTATCAGGCCTAATGATCCTCAGAATCAACCTCGCGGTCTTAATGTTACCTCCAACTCATCTCCATTAACAGGAATCTCACAATCCCGGATTGATCCTCAGATGGCGCCGTCATGGTTTGATCAGTATGAAAACTTGAAAAATGAGCAGGTCCTATCCATGTACAATTCATTGAGTGATCAGAAAACTGCAGGAGCTGCTGTCCAGCGTTTGTCCTTTCCAAACGTTTCCAACAGCGCAGATGTGCCTAGTTCTGCCGGGAAAATAAATGATTCTGATCAGGTTGAATCTGTTTGGAGAAAGAGTTTCTCTGCTGCTGCCGACGAGCATCCTCCTCCCTTTCACTCACCTGCGGATTCTGTTGATCATGATTTGATCCAAAGACCAAAGAGGCATAAAACTGTATTGTCGGAACGTTTACCTTGGCACAAAGAAATCACGCACGTATCTGCCAGGCTGCCGAGTGTCAGGTAGTCTTATACAGAAATAGAGCCAGTTTTCTACTTGTCTTTGGCCCTTTTCCATGCCCTTAAAATGTTTCTTGAAGAACCGTTTTAATGTCATTTCATCCTAAGGTTTATTTATTTATTTCGATCTAAATTCCTAAGTTTTCCTGTTGACAGTATGGCCGAAGTCAGCTGGGCACATGCTGCAAATAGATTGATTGACAAGGTTTGCCATAAGCCTTTTGTTTTTTTTCAAGCAGTGGGGAATTATTTTTGGCTTTTCATGCGCCGTATAGGCCTTTTTTTTAAGAGGATGGTTTTGGAATTATTTTTTTTTTCAAACAGGTTGACGATGAAGTTGACATGGGTGAGGATACACTCTATGGGCCCCGGGCCCGTAGAAGACTTATATTGACGACTCAGCTGATGCAGCTGCTGCTTCCTGCTGTGCCCATGAAAATCCTTTGCTCGGATGCCAACTTACATCAGGACAGTGTGACGTACCTTGCTGCTAGACTGGCTCTGGGGCGTGCATGCGGTGGCATCTCAAGCTCAAGAAGGGACTCCTCTGTTCCATCAAGCGGCGCTGATCTGTAAGTGCTGGATCATATCTCTATGCCATTGGACATCATCATCATGATCATCATCATCACCACCATCACCATCATCATCATCATCATCCTCCCCTTTGAGTAGCTAAGGTCCACCCTCTTGGATCTGTCCAGGGCGTCTGAGAGACTTGAGACCTCAGAAAGGGACAGAGACGGGTTTTTCTCGAAAGTTGCAGAGGACTTCATCGCCAGAGCGAGGAAGATGGAAGGCGATCTGTCAAGGTACGAGGAGCCCGAGATTCTTCATCTGGTTCAGTGTGCCCTCCTCCGCCTGAGACTCTACCGCCCTCCTCCATTTATTTGATGCTGCAGGTTGGAGAGTGGGGCTTCGGTTCCGGACACGAGAGTCGAGTGCCAGGATCTGGAGAGGTTCTCCATGGTCAACCGCTTCGCTAGGTTCCACAGCCGGGGTCAACCCGGAGGAGTCGAGAGCTCGCCGACGACCTCCGAGGCGGCGGCCGCCGCCACCCCCCGGAGGATATATCCCCAGAGATACGTGGCCGCCCTGCCGATGATGCCCGGAAGTCAACCCGACGGGTTGACCTGTCTCTCTCTCTAAGCCCTCGCCCCCCCTCCGCCGGCTGATTCTTTTCCTCTCCGCCGCCGCCACCGCTGCCGCCGCCGCCGTGAGAGGGACGAGGAAGGGGGGGGGGAGGCGACGACTCTGAAGATGGCTTCTTCCACGCGGGTGTCCTCGTTTTCAAATGGGTACCTTTCCCGCCCTCCCCTTCTGAGGTACCGATGAGATGGAGGTGTAGAGAGAGAAAGAGAGAGAGAGAGAGAGAGAGAAGTGATCGTCGCCATCCGTTTTGATGTCATCAGATGAATAGCAGCACCTTCCATTCTTTCTCCTCTCTGCTTCCCGCCGTCGGCATTCCCGGAACTCTAATTCTTTTTATGCTCTCTTTTGGTGACGCTGCTGCCCACTGAGAATCTTCCGATTAAAGAAAGGCAGGGCGGTAAAATGGCGGCGCGTCTCCGTTCCGGACCCACCTGAATATCTAACGGCTAGCTCGACCGTACGAGGAAGATGAATAGAGTAGGGAATCCAGATGGCGGGTCCACTCAGGGTTTGTCTGCTGTCAGCTTGCCTCCAGATATGGGATGTGGCGGCTGTCTATGTAAAGAAATATTGTGGGCGCCAGGTGGCTCCCCGTTGGGTCCCACATTATCGTTGGAGATGTATTCTTACATAATATATATATATATATCTATATATATAGAGAGAGAGAGAGAGAGGGGGGGGGATGTATGGTGTCAGGTAATGGGCTCAAAACTCCAAAGTCGGATCTTATTGAAGCCTGAATTCAGATCCGAATCATGGTAAGGTTGACTTCCTGGTTCCGTTGAAAATCCTTCTGGGGGCCCTCCAGACCATTGACCTTCCAAGTAAGTTGCTGACAGGCTTGCTTCATCAGGGGAAGAACAGAGGACCCGTGGGAGAACATCTTCTCATTGATTTCCACATGAATTCCCGTTTGATCCATCAAACCTCGAAATAAAATCCCGGGAGCCAGCAGGAAGCTGCTCAGGCAACAAGGAGTTCGGATCATACTACAGATATCAGACTATTACCATATTCTGCAAATGATCATCTCTGGTTTGCACCCAGCTGATGCCCGGTTCTTTCCTCACACCCCCACTGGCGACTCTCATCCTTGACTTCTCTGCGTCCGCCCAGTTGCCCGCCTGAGAGTACACATTGTACATGAGGACATGGGTGCGGCTGTCTTCGTCCCCCATCGCCAGGAGGTGGTCTCTGGCGAACCCTGCCAGCTCCACACGGCCATGGACTCTGCAGGAAGCAAGGAAGACGGTCCAGATTGAGGAGTCGGGCTCAAATGGCATGCTCTCGATGACGCCTCTGGCCTTCTCCAGCATGCCGGCCCTCCCGAAAAGGTCAACCATGCATGCGTAGTGCTCCATGCGAGGGTTGACTCCGTGGTCGTGAGCCATCCGCTCAAACAGACCAACTGCCTCGTCGACCAGCCCACAGCGGCTGCACGCCGACAGAAGAGAGATGAAAGTCACATGGCTGGGCGCCACCCCTTCCTCCACCATCCTCTCGTAGAGCTCCAAGGCTTTCCGGCCGTATCCGTGGCTGGCGTAGCTGCCGATCATGGTGTTCCACGTTACCACGTCTCCTTCGGGAAGCCCACGGAAGACTCTGCGGCTCTCCTCTAGAGCTCCACAGCTCGCGTACATGTCCATGATTGAGCTGGCGGTGTATCCATCGCCGACGGGGCCGTGCTTTAGGAGACATGCATGGACGGTCCTGCCTTGCTCAAGATCGGCCAGCCGCCCGCAGGCCTTCAAGGCGCTTGAGAAAGTGAAAACGTTGGGGCTTATCTTCGTGGACATCATCATCTTTCTAAAAAGCTCCAGAGCTTCCGAGTAGAAACCAGATTGGGTGAGCCCGGAGATGACTGTCGTCCAGGAGACGACGTCTGGGTCCTCCATCTGGTGGAAGAAATCCAGGGCCTCCTTAATTTCTCCATCTCTGAGAACGCTATCCAAGAGCACATTCTCCACCATGGAGCTCCTTCCGAGCCCACATTTGGCGGCGCGGGCGTAGATAGCCCATCCGTGCCCCGGGGAGGAGCCGATTGCGGCGACGAAGGTGGCGAGGTCCGCGCCCGGCCCCTCTCTGTTCATGTGGACGAAGAGCGCTGTTGCCTCCTCAAACCTCTGGTTTTGCCCGAGCCCTGCTATCATGGTGTTGTATGTGATGGCGCTCCTCTTCTGCATCCGATCAAATACAGAGCGACCTCCCTCAACCTCCCCACATTTCAGGTACATGTCAATCAGAGCTGTGCCCACCACCAAGCTATGCCGGAGGTCGGAGACCTCAAGGAGCCCGTGAACGATCCTTCCGAGATTTATCAGTCTCAGGCCACCGCAGGCCTTGAGAACGCTTGAAAGAGTGCACTCGTCGGGGGCAAATCCCCCCAGCCTCAGCTCCATGAAGTGCTCCAGTGCGATGCCGTAAAGCCCATTTTGCGCGGAACCGACGATCATTGCGTTCTGAAGAGCAAGATCAGGGCGAGTAACACAGCGGAGGGCCCTTTCCATGCCATCCGCGTCCCCAAACCTGCCGTACATGTCAACGAGAGATGTGCCCACAAAGCAGTCTGAGTCGCACCCACACTTCACGAGTAGACCGTGCAGATGCCTTCCGATGCCTTGGGGCAGATCTCCGCAGGCTTTGATCGCACTGACGAAGGTGTAGTTTGTGAACCTGAAATCAGAGCTGTTCCATGTCTCTCTCAGCAGCCGAAGAGCTTCGTAATGTAGACCGGACCCAACCAGGCCAGAGACCATAGAATTAACGACGGCAGGATCCCCAGCTGGGCCAAGCCTAAAAGAGGAGACTGCCGAATGAAGATCACCGAACTTGGAGTACATGTCAACCAGAGATGCCTTCACAAATGGGTTCGACGCAAGATCAGAGACGACGGCTTGCGCGTGCACCTGCTTCCCGCAGAAGATCCAACGGAGCTTTGAGCATGAAGATATCGCACCTGAAAAGACGAACTCATTGGGCTCCAAGCCTGCTCTCTGCAACTCCTTGGCAAGGTACAAGGACAATCCGGGCTCGCCAGATCGAGAGCTGGCGGATATCAGCGTGGAGAAGGAAACCACGTTCCTGTCGGGCATTTCGTCGAACAGTAGATGGGCATCGCGGAGACAGGAACATTTGCAGTACATGTTCAGGACATGGTTGGCGATGGAGGTCACATTCAGAAGGCCAGACTTGACGATGTGCGCATGGAGAGACCTCCCAGAGCTGACGTCCCCCGCGGAAGCGGACAATTTGACCGCCGAGGCGAGGGAATGGCGAGCCAGCGCACCGGCGAAGAACTCTCCTCCTTTCCGATCCTCCAGCCTAAGCAACTAGCGTCCGCTCTCACGTACCATCCGGACGGAAGGCTCGGCTTCGCTCCCTCTGGCGGGTAAAGAGAACGAGAGAGAGAGAGAGAGAGAGAGAGAGAGAGAGAGGCGCAAGGTCAACGCGAACGAGACGACGCAGTAGAAACAATCCACAACAGTTTGAATGCCAGAAGGTCATATAAGGGAAGAAGTAATAAAAAAAAGCACCACAATCGTCAAAAATCTCATTTATATGATAATTTAAGTCAACCTCGATATAGTTTCCCGCAATACAAAAAAGTTGAATCTTGAGGTAACCCACTCCCTCAGAAGCTAGCAAACAATTAGAGCGCGACGATCGAGAGCCAAGAAGGAACAGGCGAACAGGGCAATCCTGGAATGCATACTTCACTTAATATCCCTAAGAAACGCTGATTCCTGAAGAAACGAAGAGCTTCGAGTCCGCGCCGCCGGTGACCACGCTGTCGTCTCTCCACCAGTCCCCGCACAGCACCTGCGCAACGGAACACAATTGGTCAACGCCAAGCCCAGGAGAGACAATGGAACCAAATGGGTCAACCCCAGCTCTGTTTTTCCGTTTTTCTTTTTTTTATTACCTTGTCTGAGTGCGAGTTGATGACTGCCAGCGGCCACTGCAAAAATAGAAGGCGCCCAAGAAAGATATCAATCCAAGGACGACGGCGAATAAATTTTATATTCCAAGAGGGGAAGGGAGGCCGTAATACCGCTGTTCTTAGATCCCACAGCATCACCTTCCCGTCATAGGAGGTGGAAACCAGATGAAGCCAGGATTTTGGATGCCATTTGCAGCAAGTTATCCACGACGCGTGCGATGCGAACTGATACACAGGCGCGATGTTTCCTGGGGAAACGACGTTCATGAAGCTTCATTCGCCGAAAGGGAGAGGGTGGGGATGGATCTCGGCTGGTCAACTGACCTGGTCTTCGTGGGTCCCACACTCTCAAGACAGGATCAGAGCCTCCCGCAACAACCAGGGCAGAGCCCTCACCTCCAACGTCCAGGCAATTCAGGGCTTTTCCGCAGACCTGCATATGACGATACCCGGGACGATGATGACAGCGAAGATTCGCAGGCTCTAGGGGGGGTTGCTGGGTTTTGATTACAAATGCCGCGGTGGTTTCTTAATTGGGAAAAATCTAAGAAAGGCCAAGCCTGTGAAGATTGCTCCAGAATCTTCAAAAATAGGAGCAAGAGCCCTGTGGGCAACCCAAGTGAGCAACGCAGCGGCGTGCTGCCTCACAGCCCAGGTGACAATCCATGTTTGACTGCAGATTATGATGGGAACTGTGATCTAAAATAACTACAATCTTGAAGATGATCCTTGCTGTGACACTTGAGAACAGCTCATCATACCATAATTGGAAACGGTAAAAGCATCACTATTTAGTGAAATAGATGGAGTTCTCGTCACTATCTTCGACAAAGTCATTAAAACTGATGCCTAGATCTTATCAAGAGATCTTTTTGCTAAGACAGAAATAACCTAAACCTTCAAAAAACGCCACAGTACTGCTATCTTTCCGAGAGATTTATGCCTAAATTTTTGATTTTTTCAGTTCATAAACACTTTGACAATAACAGGGCCAATTATGGTAACTTGATCAATGTAGGTAGGTGAATTAAGAAATAAGATACATGCGAGTTTTGGCATATTTTCAAAAAGCCATTCGGGGATAATGCCCACTCATATTGATTGAATACAAGTGGTTTTTCATGGAAAATCGCATGGTTTCGAAATGCAAAGATTGGTTCTCAATTTTTAGCAAAATTAGAAAATTTACTTGCATAGATCAAGCAATGAAAATGAAATCAGCAGAGCTAATAAGTTTATATCAATCTATAAACCACATTTTTGAAAGGCCGATCTATAAAAATACAGGAGAAGAACGAAAAAGGATAGAAAATTTTCCGTACCATGTTCCAGGTATTCTCACCAGTTGAGATATCCCATCTCCTAACTGAGTGATCCCATGAAGCAGAATAGAGCGTCTGACGTTCCGTCCAAACAACTGATGACACACACTGTGTGTGCCCATTCAAGGTGGACATGGCGCTGCCCTAATCATAAAGTTAAAACAAAGACTGTTCAGAATTAAAAAAAAAGCATCTCGAGCAAGATAGAAGGGGATATAAGTAGAAAGAATAGACAAGCAACTGCAATGTACACGGTAACAAATAGGAACTCCCAGGGGATTTTCTAGTAAAATATTATATAGAAAGTCTAGATTAACATTTACACATCCTTGGAAAGACAGTGAGCAGATACTGGTAAGATTGACCTGAAATATTTGGTGGGTTATGCATTTGTAAAATATCCATTGTGGTTGGAGTGAAGGGAGGGAGTTCTGAAACTCGCCCCGGGTTGATCAAGAGAAGCTAATGCCAAGAAGTGAAAGAAGACAACCATGGGAGAATGGAGAGCAGAATCTTCAGGCAGTGAAGGAATCAAACGATATTACCGCAGAAAACTCTAAAAATGATATTCGTTTGACCATCATATTCTCAGAGACTAAAAGAAGATGAATAAAAGAAAGGATAAAGGTATAACATTATTGCATCACACTGAAAAAATAACGTCATCAAATATGCACCAAGGGAAGCCATGGATACCTCCAGTTGTGACTTCTCATGTAATGCATCAGAATCTGACTTCCTCTTCTTCAATGACACTGAATCATCTTCTACATCAGCTTCCTTTGCTGCCCACAACTTGATGGAGCAGTCCCAGGATCCTGAACATACCATGTCACCAGATGGCTCAGACGAGATACTTTGTACTGCCGACGTATGGCCATTTAGAACAGTAAATGGTTTGACCTTCTTCAGATTCTTCGAAGGCTCATCTGCATTGACCTTTAAACAGCACAAGGATGAAAATCTGACGCAAAACATTAAACAAGATCAACGTATAGTGAGCAAAGAACCCAAACCTTCCAGAACCTCAAAGTCCTGTCTTTTGAAGCAGTACCAACATATATGATACTACTGGATTCCATATCTGCAACATAACACAAAAACAAAACCAACGTTCAGAGTTGGTGATGCATTGGATGTACATCTCTCAGATAATGGAGAACATCCTGCATTCATTAAAGCAATTTCATCCATACTTCTATCGGTAACGAGTACAGAAAAATTAATACACATTAAATTTTCTTCAGAATTAAAAAAAAAATCAATATTTAAAAGATATCGTAACAAACAACCTTTTATAAATAAAAAAAACTTGTTTACATAGGTCAAACTAAAAGTCCTCACATGGGCAAGTTTAACAGGGACTACTGGGTACGATTAACTCTGCCATCGTCAAACATAATAAAATACACAGCTTAATTCTGTATTCTTTTGCTATTGATAATAAAAGGCTCGATGGATGGCAAGATCCCTATTGATGATATAAGTCAAGATTCCGACAGGACCAAGTCCCACAAAAGGCCTCTCTGCACAAAATAGCAAAATCAGCAAAGGATCTGGGTCACACTTGTTGGAACAACCTTTCTTATTGATGATGCTGACAGATGTAATTGCATCACTATGCCCTTCTAGAACATGAGTAGACAGTCCATCTTGCCAAATCCTACAAGAATAAAAGAAGAAACAAATAAAATACATAACATGCTCCATAAACACCATATTTCTTGCGCTTAATGTCACTCATCATCAGAAGAAGCATTATACGTAGCAAAGTAATCAAGTTTATACACTCTGCATTGCCTTGTCCAGGCACTACACACTGCATACCTTGCACAACCATCATAGCATCCTGTCAATATGAACCTGCCAGAGACATGTGCAGAACTTAGTTGTATGGAAAAAAAATCACAAATCATGAAACATGGAGGTGAAAAAAATCCATACTCACTGTGTACTAGCAAAAAAATGCTGAAATAGCTCACTCGCATAAAAAAATCAACGGTTTATAAAGGAGATGATAACTGAAGACTAATTATCATTTTGCGAATAGGAGTATGGAAAACTTAAAATAAAAGACAAATCAATATACTGCCGAGATGCAGACAAGACAAAGTAGAATATGAACAAGACATGCCTTCAAAAGGATATACGAACTAGACAACCATTGTTTAGACACAGGCATGCCAAAGTAGAATATGGAATTGAGATAAATACTAAAATGCGCCGATCTAGCTCCCACCAGAAAATGGGTTTCACAAGTAGGTTGACTAAAAATAAATTAGACTACTACCAATAATGACATCGAAAAATACGATATATCCAACTCTGATTGATTAAAATATCAGAACTGTCCCAAATCGGAACCCTGAGATACAGATGCTCAAAAAAGTTGAAAACGCAGACGTATGAAACTGGAGCTTACTAAACATGGGTTTTCACAGCTACAACTAAAAGAGTTTCCCGAAAATGTAAGTGACAGGAGTCTTCACTGCAAGATAACTTGAAAAGCTAAACGGCTCATATATTCCGGAAGAAACCTAAGAAAGGGGCTCAGTTATCATAATCTGCATGGTATTTATCACGTTCTATAAAAAGACCCAGGACTGTGTCTATTAGCACTATTTCCTTGTTCTTAATAGCACAATAATACTGGGACTTTTGTCTGCCACAGTTATTATTTTTATTGCATCTGTTGCTTGAACATAAAAAAGATTAACACGTCCTTAGCTTATCAAACATTGGTACATACGTCTTTCATCACTGCATGCATGATGGATATGAAACATTTATTTTTTAAGCAGAATTTGTGACAGAGAGATATAATGTCCATTTAGACTATTTCCAGCCCCATTCTGGCTAGAGTACTGGGGCACAGATCGATACTGGGTCTCACAATGGACAACGCACAGGACCATACAGATCTACCACCCTTTGAAGAAAAGTATTTCATTGATAAAAACAGACTCATGGCGCCATACAGAACTGAGATTCATACAGGCCCGCTCCTCATTGTGAGAGATAATGTGGTCTGTCACTGGATAAGTACAACCAAGAAGACCCCCCCTCTTCTATCAGAAATGAAATAATATATTGATAAAAATAAAATAATAAAGACTAGGAAAATCTGGTGATCATGTTGATGGAATATTGAGTCATTATTGACAACCAGTCATTTCTGGTAACCTGTGGGGAGAAGTCGTCACTACAGTTACAAATTACGTAATATGATTTTTCATATGATAAAAAAATGTTTAAAATTTCTTATTTGTTGCACTTTACAGCTATCCGTTCTCTTCACTCTAAATGATTCATATTAAATACAAATAGCAACCCCCAAAAAATAAGTGAAAGAGTGTGCATAAAGTAGAAAGTAGCAAACTGGAACGGAGTGCAGAAAAGAAAAAAAAGGAAATAATATAGGACATTTATGTCAAATAGTAAATAACAAAGCAATGCAAATACCGTTTATTTGAGCCATCGACTGCACTGACCCAATCATCATGGGGAAATGGGTCATCTTGTTTGCGAGGTATGACAGCTTTTATGTATTCAATTTCAAGTACTTTCTCCTGTAAGACATTAAGAATTTATCAATTACGAACTTGAAAGAAATTTTATCAATACGAATATAACATCTCAGACACAATCAAAGACGAGGAAAACAGTTAGAAGGTAAAAATAATCACAAACGTGAACATTCACAGGTTAGTTCACTTATATAATATCGACTAGGATAAAAAAAAGGAGAAAAAGACTTCGGCCTTCAAAAATGTCAGAAGTATAGACAGATTTTTTAGGAAAACCTATATCTCGTGACGGAAAAAATGAAAGAAATAGTCATCGCGTAATGCTTCTATTTTTCCTCTTTCTTGCTTTGTAATTTTGGGGAAAGTTAAAACTTCCAAGGGCGTTTCGGTCTTGTTAACAGCAGCAGTCACCGGAGACTCCTTAAACATTTTGAAAAAGGAAACGTTGGCAGGTTCCGAATACAAATGGGCTAGTCACTATTCGGGTGTTTGATGGAACAATATGCCTAAGAAACTGAAACAGATTTTTAGACATGCAGTAAACATTTCCAGGAAGGACCTCACTCGAAGACAAGTTATGCGGATCAAAAAGGCAGCAACATGTACAACCATCCGATTTATGCTAAAAAAAATAACACCACAGATGGAAAAATAATTACTAAAAAAAAGAAGAAGATTACCGCAGAGATACCCTTGGCTAGCAAAAATTGTTCCAAAGGCATTCGAACAAGCTCACCATCAACAAGAAAGTCGAACGGCTGAGGCTGGTGGTCAGAATCCCCTGACAGTAAGCACAGGGTAACAGAAAAAAATGTAAACCACCCGGGAAAAACTTCAGCCTCCACAGCCACGCAAGAAAGGGAATATAATGACGCAGTAAAACGCGAACACAACACTTACCAACGCTGAGGATATGGTTGACGATCTCCGAGAGGCCCATCCTGGTCAGGTTGGACGGCACCGCGACAGACCTAGCCGCGACTTTCAGAGGCGGCGGGAGCTTCGTTGTAAAACGGACCTGTACCTGTGTGGACGCCTCCTCTCCCATGCCGCCGTTGCCCATCTCCTCCACCGGGATATCCCACCGCAGGCACCGGGTATTTATACACCTCCTCCTCGACTCGCGAAGGTCGCACCCTGTGCAGTCGAAGGCCACAGCGCCGGCGCCTCGTCCGCCGCCGCCAGGGCAAAAACCCTGATAAAGAAAAAAACCCTCCGTCGGTCTTTCCCAACTCGGAACGACTCGGGGGGTCCGACCCACCAGTCGACTCAGCAGGACGGAAGGGGTGGTCTCGGATAAATTATATATTTAATTGCTGATAAATTATCTCGTCTAGAATAAATAGTCGAGGGAGGAATGGTAATAAATTCAAGAAAGTAAAAAAAAGATATATTTATCACTGTTATATATATTTTTGAGATAATTATATATTATGTTTTTATTTTTATTAAAATTATATATATCTATCATGAGAGCACGGGGCTTGCCGAGTCGACCGGCCGATCTCTACCGTCCATACTCGCTGAACGAGTGAACGGTGGCCTTTCCAAGACCGCGGCGGTTTGGAGTAAAGAGACAGCTTCCGAGGGCCGCAGAGATTCGGGGCTGGAGGAGCGCAGGGGAGGCGAGGGCGGGAGGACGGAGGAGGAAGAAGATCGAAGGGAAGGGGCGTGAAAGGATCGGGCAAAGGAGAGAGGTGGGTCGAGATGGGGGGCGAGATGGGGAGAAATCAGATGCTTCAGAACATCTTTGGGGAGCACTTCGACGAAGACGAGGAAGAAGAGGAGGTCGACTCCGAGCACGACGCGGCGGCTCAGCGCGCTAACTACCCATCGGTAACCGGTCTCCCGCAAATTATTGAATGATTTTTCTATTGGTGTCCGCGGTGCTCTGTTGATGATTGTCTGCCGCATTATTCCTCATGACGGAGAGGCAAGTCGAAAGACATTGTGTCAGTGATAGATTTGAGTGGGCACGGGAAGGTTTAGCTGTGCGAGTCTCCCCCGTTCGTCTCTTATCATAGACGCAAATGTTTACCCTCTTCCCTTTCCTTGACAGGACCACGAGGAGGATTGGTTGATAGTATTTTAGGTCCAAAAGCTATAGATGACATGTAAATTTTCATCTGTGATATATATGTTTCAGTATACCTCTTTCTGCCTGGCATCTCTATCGCAACTCAAGGATTTTGGATTTGCCTCCCTGTTCGAAGGCTGGCCTAGTTTGGTCTGATCCTGTTAGTTTAAAAATCCTCTGATACTGATATGCCTTATTAAAGTACTCTACCTATCGACTCTGTAGATTTCCTTTTTTTTTTGACTTAAGGGCTCTAGGAGACATCTTTAATGTGTGATGATTACTGTGGAGTTTGGGGCTGATATGTTGACGAAAAATATTGCTTTACCAACTGAAGGCTTGTCCAAAGAGGTTGTGATCCTTTTGAACTATGACTTGTTGGAAGTGCTGATCGAATTTTGTCGGATAGTTCTCTATCTCACTAACCTGTAAGTGCTTGTTGGTTGACTTGAACGACGTTTCTCTGGTATCTATGGACTCGTTTCTAGAGCCAAGGGACCAAGGCTTCGTGGGAAGAATTATTGGAGGAACATCGTTGATCATGTGACACTTGGTGCTTGGGGGGTTGAATTAGTGTAGTGGCTGCATTTGCCAAGAGATCAGGAGTTCTAATGTATGTCGGTGTAAAGGAGAGCTTCTCTAAATTCGTCACTGAAGCGGTTCTCTTTCACGTTCGTACTTAATTCTACTTTTACCTGGTTTAGTTCCAGAGATAATCCTCATTTCCTGGGCCGCAAGGATTTCTAGTTTCCATTGAGTGCCTCATGAGACTGGTATTGTCTCACAAACGAATCTAGAGGAAAGAAGACAGCTGTCATGATCTTAATGGGAGGGTTTAAGCATTTTTTTCAGGTATTAGCCAAGATGATAATGCAGTGAATGGGAAGCCCATTAATGGGGAGAGGTGTGGTGGGAATTGATCGACAGTGAAACAATTTATTTTAGAAGAAAATATCACATATGCATCTGTCGTCTCGATCTGCTCACAAAAGTTTTATTTTGCAGAAGCTCTGTTGGCTACAACATCGAAAACTATTAGATATTTACCTGCCAAGATTTAGTGCATTTCTCTCCGTCTTGTTTTAGTCCACTCTCTTACTCTATCACAAATTCATCATGTCTTCAACATCAAAATCCTTTATTTCATTTGGTTTTGCGAACTGTTTCGATGGAAACATGGGTTAATGATGCACCTTTACGTCTAAACGGTGTTCATTGTATTTGTTTTTATGCTTGGTACATCTCTGATTTTCGTTTTACTTCCAGAAAAATTCCTAAAATAATCACAAAGGTCGTCATCAATGTGATGTTTTTGTGAATTACTTTGCATCTGCTGAGGGTCTGAAGATCATCATTGTTTGTTTTTTCTGAATGGAGTCTTGTTTTATTTCCATTCAGGATGGTGAAAACGAGGTTGAGAATGAGGGTGAGGGTGAGGTGGATGTGGAGGGGGAGAGGGGAGGGGAGGGTGATGTGGAAAGTGAAGCAGAATTACATGAAAGATATCCTGACCAGGGGGAGAGCGAGGGGGAAAGGGTTCAGAGTTCCCCAGAGAGAGAAGTCAGCGATCAAAGGTTGGAAAGCGAAGGAAAAGATGAAGAGAGTGAAGACCATGGTTATGGCCAAAGGGTAGTAACAAGCAGGAGGCGAGAAGTAGTTGCAAGTGATTCAGAGATATCTGAAGACAACCATTACGCTGGCAATGAAGACGAAGAGGTTGATCAAGCTGTTAAACCAAGGTATAGCTTATCTCTCACTGACATTAATGCAGGTTATTTGCTTGGGATGTAAATGAATTTTTCTCCAAACATTCCTGTGAAGAAGTGCAATGTATATATTTGCTTTTTATTGAATAATGTATGATTTCCATCGCCACGATCCATCTATGCTAAAAGGACCGTAATATCGTTTAAAATCACATGGGTTCGCACATTTATTTGCTGGTATACACAAGGAAACTGCACCCATCAAAGTCTTAGGAATGAAACTATGGCACATAACTTTTTGTTTCATTGTACACGCGATATAATATTTTTCTGGACCTTTTTTCAATGAAGAATGAACAGAAACTGCAGATCACCCTACACTGGCTTAAATGGGAAAAAAAAATATCATAACTGCACAGAACCCACTGCTTTAGTGCATGTAATGGTAGAAAATGGATTTGGCCAGGAATGGAGCAAATTGTTGAGGTTTGATTGAAGTAACTGGTTTAGATGAATACGTTGTATTACCCTATACGAAAGTTTTCTTCTTATGCTTGATTATAAACCTTGGCCGAGCTTGTCAAGTTATTTTTTCCATATGACTCGATTCTTTCAATTTAAGGAGTGAATAAACACTTTTAAATCTCGTTTTTTCAGATTGTAAATTTATGCAAAATACATTTTTTTGATAAAAGAAGAAAAATCTGTCTTTTTTCGTTTCCTTTATTCTGGCTGGGAACCTTTTGCTTTCATTAGGTTGTATTGCCTAAAATCTCCTCCATGAAATGGTGTTTGCTATATATGATGAAATTATTAATGTCAAATGCCTCTTTTTTTCTGCGAATTTACAATTATTCTGTGTATCACCCAGTATGGAAAAAGATCGTGCTGTTCGTGATATTCTTGGGGATTCAGATGAGGATGAAGCAGCTGAGTATGAGTCTCAACATGAAGTCGAGCAAGATTCGCATGTGAGTACGAGTTGGGCGGCTTGGTCCTTTTATTTTTGTCCTCATACTGGCACAAGTGAAGTATACTATTGGTATCTTATTTTGTTCCCGTGAGTGTAGTGCACTTTGATAGCACGCCATCAGTATAAAATAATAACGGAGTTTCAAGGCTATGCAAAATTATGTCTGGCATAACCTGTCTTATAAACGTGTGCTAGGATGCTGCCATGGGTGTCAGATAAGATTTGATCGAAGTGTGGTTTATTATACGTTCAGCCATGGGTGTCACATGGAGGCATGAAGGGCATAGTTCTTTCTGTGTCAATTGTACTGCTATATTCATTCTAGGGCATAACTGATAGTGCTTACAATGTATCATTTGGGGACTTCCCATGTCATCTGCGAGATATATCAATTTTGAAAATGATATTTTTGAGCATTGTGAAATATATGACGCTACAATGCTCAATGCTTTCCTTTTCCTAGAAAAAAGATGTTTGCTTCTAAACTCCTTTGTTATTGTTAAGTCTTTTTCCTTCTTATTTCTTTCATAGTCATCAGTCCTCTTTTTGGAAACCACTAGATAACATGAATAAGTATCCAGATTCCCTTTTTTTTATGTACACAGTACGCAATTAAGGCGTGAGCGTGACACCGTTTTCTTCTTCTCATAGTAATGCGTTGCATGTTATCTATAGTTCCTACTGTGCGGTGCTATGGGTTCAAGCATGACTGAGTGCGGAAACTGCAAGCCATTATGGTATCTCACATATTTGTCTGTAACATGCACCTCTTGACTTACTGTTTTCTTACGTCAGAGGTCCCCGGATGACGGGGAGGAGAGTGATGAGAAGGATCTGAGGCCAGAAGACATGGTTCCTGATGAGGATGGTCGCTATGAATCTGATGATGAGAACCTCGAGCACAAAATGAAGGAGAAACCCGTAGGCCCTCCACTGGATATAGAGATTCCTCTGCATCGACCACCTGGTCGACCTGAGAAGGTATGCGTTCCTCATTTTATTTGACTGTTAAATTTCACTCGAGAGAAACTGTCCCGGGGACCTGTTTTCAATAATTGAAAAACTCTGAATGTATTCACTTCTGCATGTCATTATCTTTTTTCTGGTGTCAGGGACCTGTTTATGTACCATTTTTTTCCGGTTTCATTATTTTCCCAATAGTACATTGCATGCATATGAATTTTTTATTTTTTGGGACTATTTTTTGTTATTTCTTAGGGTAGAATGAATGATTGATATTTGGGCATGAAAATAATGCGCCTTTACCTCCGTGCATCATTCTGGCAAAAAATTGCTGTTTTTTGCATGGTCTCCTTTTTAGGATTGTAAATATGCGCAAGTGACAGTGACCTCTTTATAGGCGTTCATTGTCTGATTGGTAACATTTTTATGTCCATGATTGTTATGCCCTGCAGTTAAACATGATCAAAGTTTCTAACATTATGGGGATAGAGCCAAAGCCTTTTGATCCTAAAACATATGTAGAAGAGGATGTTTTCGTGACGGATGAGTCTGGGACTAAGAAGCGGATACGGCTAGAGGATAATATTGTGCGCTGGAGAAATGTCCGAAATCGTGATGGTACAACCTCTGTAAGTTCACCATCTCTGTGACACCTTTTTAAATTGCTTTTATTTTGTAGAATTGCCACCTAGATTCAATTTTTAAGTGTCATGCTAATGACAGTCTCTGACCCTTACCTTTGGTTCCTGAAGTTTGGTCTAAGCCTGAAGGGCCTCTTGGTTGATGGGGACTTCCATCATTTTGGTGGGTGGGGGTAGGGGGTTAGTGCCCTGCAAAACTTTGGCCCAGTCTGATTGTGAGCCAGGTTCGAGACCTTGGGTTTTTTTTTCCTTCTGGCTTGATCAGACTTGCATAATATGAAGCCTTACGAATCACCGTACTGATAATTTCACTGAAAGGTTGATCTTCATTTGGTGATTACACAGTCAAAAAGTTCAACTCTGTGATCCTATTATTTTTTTTTTAAATGGGGCATACAAGTGTATTTTCCGTGTGATCTGGAAAACCCTATGCACCCAACTCTTTCACTTTAACACTTCCTAATAGAGGTCCATGACATGCTAGAAGTCCCCAAGTGGAAATTTCTTCACCAGATCCTCACTTTCAATGGAGATGCTGAAACCCAGTTTTCAGACCCTTTCTTTGCTTAAAGACGATTTACTTGATCATCTGAATTATAGTATTATTTTTTCTTGCATTGTTATGATTTTTCTTTCTCACTTTACATTCTGAAACAGAAAATGACAAATATTATCATATTTGCAGCATGAAAGCAATGCACGTTTTGTGAGATGGTCAGATGGAAGCTTACAATTACTTATTGGGAATGAAGTCCTTGACATAACTGTTCAGGGGTCGCAACATGATCACACTCATCTCTTTCTTCGTCATGGAAAGGTGGTCTTTTATTTTCTGTAGTTTTTCTGACTTCTGTTCTGTTAATATTGAGGATAGGTAGCCATCATAGAGTATCATCCCGGTTTTCTTCTTGAATAGGATTTTTTGCGAGCTGATCATTATTTTTCCTGTGTATATTGTATTTTAGATGCAATTAGTTATTCTTTCTTTCCCAGTTTGTGTGTTCCACTTAAATTCCTTATCTGGGCAGGGGATTCTGCAATCACAAGGGAGGCTCCTACAAAAGATGAGGTTTATGCCATCTTCATTATCATCGAAGTCCCATCGATTGTTGACGGCTCTTGTTGACTCCCGGCATAAAAAGGTCTACAAGGTCAAAAATTGCATCACGGACATTGACCCAGAAAGAGAGAAAGAAGAAAGAGAAAAGGTGCTTCAAGAGCTGGTTCATCTCTTATTTATTTGCAAATAATTCATGCAGTGTTCCGCGTTACCTATTCCTATTTTTGAGTGTACATCATCAGTATTTTGGTATCATTCCTTTATCCTTTTTGGCGGTTTAATCATTGGGCAGGGACTATCATCCATGCTATTTAAGTAAATCATAATTTTTCTCCTTATCCTGTTAATCATTTTCCTTTTATCGGAGAAGGATATCTGCTTAAAACGAACTCTGGAAGCCTCCGCTTTCATATTTCGGGACAAATTCTAGGAGATTAGTGTACATTTCTGGCAGCTCTGTCTACCATCTGCCTCCTGTGTCCATTCTGTACACCGTTGCTAAGTAATCCCCGCAAAATGAATTTCTACGTTGGGCCCTGTCGCACATTTTGGTTCCTAAATCGCTGCATTACACGTATAACGGTGTACTTCACACCCCCCTTCATTTGAGATGATTCTTGATGATGACCTACCCTGTGATACTTGCAATCATTGGGAGATTGATCACTAGGATTCCTGAGGAGCAGAAATCTCACCAAGAGCTGAGACATAACGTGCTCATAATTTTTGTGTCTTTGTGTGGCAAATCGGTGCAAAATATTCATAACTTGTGCAGTCATCTCGTTCCGTCAGGCTCACTCACAGTATGATGGACTGTGCCACGAAGCTCTGGGTTAATTTACTTGCTTCTTCCTGGGGGTGGATGTCTAAAGTTGCCATTGAAGCTGTTTTTGCTTACTTCTGTTTGACTTGCATATGTTGTTCAAAGATTTCCTTTTCAAAGGTTTAAAATGATGTTTATCGAAGAGAGTGAGATGTGAAATCCGTTTTTGGATATGATTGAACTCTTTTTCTTCAGTTGGGTTTTAGGACCGGGATCTTGTGGAATCCTTGGTGCCTTCCCCTGTGGAGGGCCCCTTCAGTTAATGCAGACACATTTCCATTAATGAGACGCAGACAATCTCTTCACCGTGTATCAAGTTCTGGATTTCTCGCGAGTGTTCTGTGTGTGTGCGCTGACGTGTAATCATCTGAATCGAAGTTATCAGTTGCAGATTATTACCATTCAAATGAAGTTGCTCGTTTCTCTTTTTTATTTTTGGAATTATAGTGGATGTTGCTGAAGATGTTCTTTCGTTTGTCAGGCGGAAAGCCAGACAATCAGAGCCAATGAGCTTTTCCATCGGAAACGAGAAAAGGTCAACCGGAAATACGCTCCGACCATAGATAGGGGGCGGCAACTTTCTCCAGGGTTTTTGGAGGATGCGCTGGAAGAGGTCGCGTTGACTCCACATGATCCTCACCGCTTGATTCATGGGTTCTCCCGGAAGAATTATCATTCCAGGGTAGTCATAGCCCTTCGCCATGGTCTGACGTGTGTTCGTCTTCCTCAGGATGACGAGCGCGAGGAGTACACCACATCCAGACAGGCTGCAGTTCGTCATCGTTTTGAGGAAGACATGGAAATTGAAGCGCAGGCTGAGCGACGCATAATGAGTGCGAAGAGGGTGAGCTCCTCTTTCTCCCTATCTGAGTTTCTTCTCCGTGTCCATGGCTTGTCACTGGTAATCCATCCTCGCGGCTGACCTGCTTCTCCCTGACCAGAACCTTGTGGCCAGAGACGGCTCTCGCAAGCCGCCATCGGCTGCGGTGCGCTCGTCGAGGCGTGTGGCGGAGTACTCCGAGAGCGAGAGGGAGGAATCCGAATACGAAAGCGACGGAGACGAAGGTGAGAGGTCGCCGGCGTACAAGAGGGCTGATGAGTCAGACCGCGAGGAAGAGTCCGACGAGGAGCCGGAGGCCGAGGAAGCCGCCGGAGCCAGCGCGCCGTCGGAGGAAGACGAAGCGGTTCTCCCCATCCTCCGTTACACAGAAAAATGTTGTCCATTGAATTGGAGTCTGGCTGGACCAGATCGTTGAGCTTCTCTCTCATTGCTGCAGGGCCGAGGAGGAGAGTCCGGGAAGGCGGCTCCAAGCGGAAGGGATTCGACTCGGACGGGGAGTCTCCGGCGAGGAAGGCTGCGACCCACCGCCGGAAAGCCTTCGTCTACGACAGCGACGAGGACTAGCTCCTCCCCCGCAGACCTCTTCTGGTGGGCGAACTTCACGTCTGCATATATCGCCGTGTTCTCCATGGCTTGGGGCAAACTGCAGGCTCTCCCTTCGACGGTGCAGCATCCGGGCACCGAACGGCTGGCTTCTGCATGGGTTTGCTCTGCCTAACCTGTAAACCACTGCGCCACACTGTTCGCTTAAATGCCTGCTGCTTTAGCGATGATCGTTTGGAGCAGATCCATTAAAAAAAGCGTCCTCTTTTCCTAATCCTGGCTCAGCTCCCGTCGGCAGCCGGCCTTAGTCATCTACTGTAAAAACGTTCAAAACGTCCCCTCATCCCAGCTCGCCGTCCCTCCTCACTGCTCTCATTTTACAAAATTTTTGTAATTGTGATTATACTGCATTTATTTTTCAGGCCGCCCATTCTACCTGCTTCAAATCGTACGATCTTATCCTCACGGGATCAGCTGCTGCCACTATCTTGTGATAAGTAAAGCCTCCTACCCTTTAACAAGAGGGTCTTTGTGAAGCGCCGCCCACCTACACACGCTAGCCGCCGCCCCTCTGAGCGCCGGCGGTTCTCTCCCCAAGTCCCCGTTGGATGCCGTTGGCTTTCATCGAAAAACAACAGTCTCCAAAAGAAAATAATAATTAAATGTTAACTAATGGAGAGTATTATTTTTCTGGAGAATTAATTCGCAATTTTATATCTTGAAGGTACATCAGAGGATCTACTGTAACAGGGGTTCAATCAGTCTACAGTGACCCGGAAGCAGTTTCGTGTTGGCCAATGAGTTTTCCCGTGACGTGTGCATGCAAGAGTCCTCCGTTCCACCAACCACCATCCTAACCAAACCTCCATCGTGGATCGACCACAGCCGTATAAAGTGTCAAAGCGAGGGAACATCGAGAATGGGAGATCAGAGACAAGGGAAACGAGGCCACCTTACTAGAGAGTGAGGAGCGGAGCTTCTCTACCTACCCACCACAATGGCCAGCACAAGCTCTGTATATAGATAGTATCGTCGAACCCCCCAGCCCAGAATCGTGCATAAGCAGTGGAGAAAGAGAGGGAGCCATGGGTAGCCTTTCCTTGCTCCTGCTCGGCACTGCCGTCGTCGGTGCGCTCCTGTACTGCCTCCTGTCTTTCCTCACCCCGAGCCGACGGAGTCTCCCGCTGCCGCCGGGACCTAGGGGGTGGCCAATCCTCGGGAACCTCCCCCAGCTCGGCGGAAAGCCCCACCAGACGCTGGCGGCACTGTCAGTCAAGTACGGACCCCTATTCAGCCTGCGCTTCGGCAGCGTGCAGGCCGTGGTGGTCTCGTCCGCCTCCACGGCCGCCGCGTTCCTGAAGACCCACGACGCCAATTTTGCCAACCGGCCGCCCAACTCCGGCGCGGAGCATGTGGCCTACAATTACCACGACATGGTGTTCGCGCCCTACGGGCCGCTGTGGCGCACGCTGCGCAAGATCTGCTCCGTCCACCTCTTCTCCGTGAAGGCGCTGGACGACTTCCGGCACGTGCGAGAGGAGGAGGCGTCGGTGCTGGCTCGGGCCCTACTGTCGCGCGGCGAGGACGGCGAGACGGCGAACCTGGGCGAGGAGGTGAACGTATGCGCGGTGAATGCCCTGTCAATGGCGATCATGGGGAAGCGGGTGTTTGGCAGCGGGCTGGGGAAGGAGGCAGAGGAGTTTAAGAAGATGGTGGTGGAGCTGATGCAGCTGGCGGGGGTCTTCAACGTCGGAGACTTCGTGCCGTTTCTCTCGTGGATGGACCTGCAGGGGGTCGTTTCCCGCATGAAGTCTATACACCGCCGCTACGACGGCATGCTCAATAGGATCATCAAGGCTCACGAGGCCTCCGTCGATAAAGGCGGCAAGGACCTGCTCAGCGTCATGATGGCTATGCGGGGCCAAACCATTGACGAGGACGGCAGCACCATCTCCGACACCGAGATCAAAGCCCTCCTTCTGGTACATCCCTCCCCCTCCCCCCCCCCCTCTCTCTCTCTCTCTCCAGTCTGTCTGCCTGTCTCTGCATCTGTCTATCTATCTATCTATCGATGTATGTATCAATCTCTTTTGCCGCAGAACCTGTTCACCGCGGGAACGGACACGACGTCGAGCACGGTAGAGTGGGCCTTGGCGGAGCTCATCCGCCATCCGAGGATCCTGAAGGCGGCCCAGGAGGAGATCGACCAGGTAGTGGGGAGGGGCCGGCTGGTGGCGGATTCGGACCTCGGGAGCCTCCCCTTCCTCCGGGCCGTCGTGAAGGAGGTCTTCCGGATGCACCCCTCCACGCCCCTCTCGCTGCCACGTATGGCGGCTGAGAGCTGCGAGGTCGATGGGTACCACATCCCCAAGGGCGCAACCCTGCTGGTCAACGTGTGGGCCATCTCCCGGGACCCCGCCGTCTGGCCCAACCCGCTTGAGTTCCGCCCGGAGCGGTTCCTCCCCGGCGGCGACCACGCCCACGCCGACGTGAAGGGGACCGACTTCGAAGTCATCCCCTTCGGCGCGGGGCGACGGATCTGCGCCGGGCTGAGCCTGGGTCTGCGGATGGTCCAGTTTCTGACGGCGACGCTGGTTCACGCCTTCGACTGGGAGCTGCCGCCGGGGGAGATGCCGGAGAAGCTCGACATGGAGGAGGCCTACGGGCTCACCTTGCAGCGGGCGGTTCCTCTACGCGTCCGCCCGGTACCCAGGCTAGATATCGACGCCTACTCCGCTGCAAGGTGAGTAAATAAATAAAATAAAATAAATAAAACCAGTTCTGTAGGACAATGTCTGCACTCGGTCCATTTAGTCTTGTGTTGTCTGTTGATCTCCACCTCCCACGTACCTTCCCCTCGACGTAACTTGTTCTTGCTTTTATGGAATGGAACAGATGAGTCTTCCCTAAGTTTCGTGCAACTAGAGATAGAAATCTGAGCTTTTGCCACGGCCGAGTGTGATCTGAGCGGCGACGGGGAATAGGCCGTCACAAATCATCCCCGCCGCCGCCGGTGGGCTGCTTGTCGCCACAGCCTCACGTCGGTTCTTTTTCGCCGGCGAATCTGACGACACTAGAAAGATCCTCCGCGACATTACGGCGTTCAACCGAGCTCGATCTTTTCGAGGGTCCATCCTAAAATATGTTTCGATTGTGGAAAACCATCCAAACTTCTGTTTTTCCGAAGAAACCCACCCAGGTCCCTTCGGGTATTGAATGTCTCCACCTCTTACGCAGCGGTGGGAGCCTAAATAAACCGAGCCACTTCCACGTTCGGAGGTAATAAAACTATTATGCACACGGAGTAGGCCCTGGTCCCTAGTCCCCTGACTAGAGAGAAAGAAGAGAGAGAAGGAGAGAGAGGGAGGGGGGAAGAGAGGGATGGAGAGAGAGAGAGAGAGAGAGAGAGAGAGAGAGAGAGAGAGAGAGAGAGAGAGAGGCAAGCAATCTGCTGACGCCGCGGAGGGAGAGAGAGGCAGCACCCACCGGCTGCTCCCGCGGGGCACGCCCCAACCCCCGGCCGCTGGTACGAGACTTGTCTTTATTTCGCTATGCCACCCCGCGCCAAAAAAGTTGTTACGGCGGGACGTATCTTACGTCATCATAAAAACGTTCATACTACGCGCCGTTTTAAGAACGATTGATAACCCTTCTCCGACGATGTTGCCCAATCAGAGAGCGGACAGCTAGATATATGCATTCCATCCATTGAACAGGGTCTATGGCCGTCGGTCCGTGACCCCTCCCCTGGATGGCGGAGCCCTTGCGGTGCTGTCGTAGTTCATCCTCAAACTTTGTTTTCAGCTTTATTAGCAATCACTCACGAGTCATTTTTCGGCGTATACCATGTATCTCAACTTTTGGGTCGTACTAATCCGCTGACTATTTTTTTTTCCATGGTAGAAAATTGAGTTATTTGGTTCCATAAATTTTTCTAATACGATGTATGATAGGTATGTGTCGGAGTCCAAGTATAGTATATAAAAAAGCCAGGGCCTTTGTTTTGTTTTTCTTTCATTTTCTCTATATAGATCCTTAGAAAATAAATATTGAATAAATATCTTTCATTTTGGACAATTTGAATGAAAATTTTATTGGAAAAAATAAAAAAATTATTGAATATCAACCTGCGGAAAATTCAAACATCCTGGGTTTGAAAATTATCCACGGACTTAAAAAACGTGTCAATAATACGAAGATGGGGTCCGGAAGATGCGACATCAGCGCGGGACCTGCAGCAAGCGTTCTTCCGGTTCATCTACACGTGGCCATACGAGACAGTGAGATCGTGGCTACGACCTCGTGGGTTGCTTCGAGTCTTTCGCTCCATGTCGGAGCACAGTTTCACCCTTTTATAAGGTGTATTTTTATAAATATTTGCCAATTATAATCAGAAATATTATGCAATAAATTAAAATAATTAATTAACAATGGTCCCACTTTTAATTGCGCAGAAGCTGGGTGGTCACAAATATCCGCCCTGAGATGCCTCTAGACGTGTTGTTAATTTATGGTTTATGAGAGAGTCTACATCTTGTCCATTAATTTCTAACTTGCCTTGTCCATGCATCAACCACGACCAGATCTCCTGTGGCACTGTCCCCCAGTGGGACATGAGATAACAGAAAAAAATTGATTGCGTCTCAAGTGGTCATCAAGCCCATCCCAGTGTAGGTCCTGTCTCTCCACCATTGAGAGGACCACTGTTCAACCAACTGCTAACCGGAGATTCACTCATTCATGCGCCAGAGGAGGCGACTCATGAGAATGGATCATCTTCACTAGAGCCGACAAGAGAAGAGGACAGAGCCTTTCATTCCCGGGTAGAGAGATGGCCTGATTTGGAAACTATCAGCGTAACTGATAGGTATTTTGGGGGTGGGCTTTTAATAAACTAGGTCCCCACTCGTCATTTTGCTGACCGCGAGCACATTTATTTTCGAAGGGCAAACTGGTTAGTGCTGGCCTGTTCATACGAGTTAATTAAGAAATCATTTACCCACTAATCTGGTCATTTGGACACATTCTAGTTTCATATGCTTCGTGCTATCCACTTGTTCTTAGGGTTCTAATTTATCCATTAAATGCTACCATGTAAAAGCAACAGAAAAAGGGAAAACCCATCTATCCTTGAAGATGATATCTAAGACTCGATCAATCTTTGCACTAGAAAAGTAATTTCATTCCTTTCTTTGGAAAGAAAAAGTGGTCACTGGCGTACCCACATAAGATGTCGGCATCTTGAAGACAAAAAAATAGTGGGAGAGGGAGGTTAGAATTTACAAACACAAGAACAGGAGCATAAAAAGTGAAAAAATGTATTAACAGGTTGATTCCACAGAAAATATGAAATATTTTTTAAATATGATGGTTATCTGCATTCCAATTGACAATCTCTCCTGAAACATAGACAAATATGAGATTACTTCTCAGGGACCTTCTACTTTACATGAATATGTGGAAACTGTTGGAGATCTTGCAGAGATAGAAATAGATTACAATGATTTGAATTAGTATTTGTAATATGCATTATTCACTATTTAGTGAATGAAGCAAAAAATCTACATAAAATTGAAAAAGTAATTCCCTTGCAGCACGAGAAAACAACAGTCATAAAGAAAAAGTGGATAAGACTCATTTTCTTGTACTTTTGATTCGATTGAGGATTTATTTTATTGATGTCTTTTTAGGCATACTATATACCAGAAAAAATATGCTCTCAAAAGAGAGGAATCGGAATGGTAACAAAATATCAAGATTTGATGTAGGATTTTTTTTTCTATTAAACAAGTTGATGATGCATCTACTATGCATAATGATCACATTTTAATAATTGAAATAAAGTATTCAAATTATATTTTTATCAAACTGAAATAATAGAAATCAACTTTCAACTTCTAGCAATCTAGGCATATCCTCATGGTTGGTTGCAAATTATAATTTCAAATTTTTTCTCACACACTCATTCAATAAAAAAGGGTAAAAAAAACCACATGAATTAACATAGTGAGAAAAATTAAAAGAAAAATAAACCCACATCTTCTACTTTAAGCATGTTATCCATTCATCATAGAATATATTAGAAACAAACAAGGAATCTAATGAAAATTAGAAAAAAGGTAAAAATCATTTTTGACAAGTCCATGCGTCACTCACAAATGAGCAAAATAAATATATGCTGATGGAATTGATAAAATAGTAAAGATGTGAAAAATAGTCCTCTTTAGATCCCTACATCACTCATAAATCTATAGAGGGATAGTATAGTAAATAAAATTAGTGGAATAACTTTTTAAATATTAGAAAATAGTCTTTTAGATCCTTATTCATTCAAAGATTTTAAAAGAAAGAAGATTAAGATAAGGTTAAGAAAGAAGGGGGGTTTAAAGTGATCTAACTTCTCCCTTTCTTTTTTTTATGGATTTCTCATTGAGATATCTTTCACTATTTTTCTATTGGGCTGTAACTTATGAGCTATAGATATGAGCTCACTATTTTTATAATAGTTTGACACTGGCCCACATACACTCTCTAAAAACACATATTTTTCTTGGATTCTACTAATTAGATTGTTTGATCACATGTACTTATTATAAGGGGTTAGTTCTCACATGATTTTACTTAATTCTTTTTCTTCTAAATACACACCTCTAAGAAAGCAAAACTATTATTTAATGGGACAACTCTTACATGTGATTAATAAAAGATATAGTAATAGTTTAACCCACAATAAATGTAACAATGTCATCATGGTTGACTCCATATGACATTCTTTTGTACTTGTTTACTTATTGTTGATTCCTTAATTGTGTGGTTTAAGACTTTAGTGTTGAAAACTCAAAGATAGACTTCAATACGTTGTAAATATTAATTAAGAAAATACCTTAGTGATCAATGCACAACCAATAATTATTCCTCTTCTCCCTATTAAATAAGTTGTGTGAAAGAACACTTGGACATAGATGGAGAATATTTGTAAGGGTATATTTTCTTCATGTTGGAGGCCAATCATATTTATAGGTAAATTTTGTATGAAATTTTCACAAAACTTCTAAGATCTTTTCACCTCTATATTTACTTAAAATATAATATAATTTAAAATTGTTGTAAAACTAGTATGGCATATATTTTTAATATTTTGGATATCCTTTAAAGAAACTAAAAAATAAATATTTTAGTCTATAATGTTCATATCTGAAAAAAATCAATTTACTTAAAATTGATAAAGATCTGATAAAGGTTGTGGGGACACTAATATAACATATTTTACGAAAGTAATGATTTCTTATTCAAATCTTATTCAAATTCAATCAAACGAAATATGAGATATAAGTTTACTTCATAATTCGTAATCTCGATGTTTTTTAATTATAACTTCTTCACTAAAAATATTTTATATAATTTTTAATATATATTTAATAATATTTGAAAAATACTATTCCATTGAAATGATACTCAAAAAAATGTTCAACTGATTCAAGCATAATGAAATAAAATTATGAGATCATAGATGATTGAGTAAGTTTTCATATTCATATTTTACTTCCATTAAAACTCATCAATTTATGTGTTCAAATTATTATTGT